>CP092087.1:32290286-32317786 GCA_029203775.1 Neoneuromus ignobilis
ATGTAAAAGACATTACGTCAATAATAAATAAGAATACATTAATCAAATTATTGCTGAATTTAGATTTCACAAATACATGTTAAATATTATATTTTTTAGGCACAAATCAAAATTTAATTACATGATTTGAATATAACATTTTTATATAAAATATTGTTTAATATGAATTTAAATATCTATTCATAAATTGTTGTTGATATATATATATATATAATTTTCTCACGTACATCCCTAATATTTAGAAATATAAAAACTTTTTCTCAGATGTAAAGGATCATCCAAATGTGACGCCTAGATTTGTATTTTAATTAAAAAGAAACAAAATAAATTGTACACATGTTTCTCTATACACCACCCTATACACATGTTTCTTTTTAATAAAACACAAATCTAGGCGTCACATTTGGATGGTTCTATACAAATATAATAAATAACTTAAGAAAAAACTTTTATACGAATATTATATATGAAATAATTTTCATTTCAGATAAGATATAATTAAACAAAGAGGTTATTAAAATACTCATTTAGTTATACATGAAAATAATTTAAACCATTCTTTTAAATATTATTTAGATGTAACTAAATAAAATTATAAAGTAATGAGATATTCTGAATAATAATTTGAAAAATGTTATAATGTTTTTTTAAAACAAAATATATTCATAGTAAAATTATACAGTTTTATGTATAACTAAGCAATTTATTTTTAAACTTTTAACATATACTTAAAAACGAGTTATTATTTTCATTTCTGTGGTGTTTCATTAAGTTTATATAAATATGAAAATCATATCTTATTCAATTTTTTTTCTTGAATCTTTGAAAATGTATATTATTATTTATTTGAAAAAATCACGCGGTGTATAAAAATAATAACATATTCAGAATTATGCATCCAATTTAATAAAAGGTTTTTTAAAGAAAATAACACAAAATTGTAATTTTTCAAAACAATGTAAATAATTTTAGACTTAATATACATATATTGTAAAACAAAATATGCATTTTTTGCAAATACTATATATATTGTAGTATAGAACACCGAAACGCAATGTAGATTGATGAATCTAACACTTCAATAACGCTGAAAATTATTGAACCATAGAAAACCAGGCACGATCAAATAATGTCATTTTATAAATCCAACGTCATAAATATTGTAATTTTTTTTAAAAAAAATAACATTTTTATTATACAAACGATTACAAATTTAACTCAGATACAAATTACAATATTTAGTAACTCACAAAAGTGATATAACATGGATATTATTAAAATATTTTAAATAGATAAAATTAGATATTAAGCAATAATTAAAATGACATACACTTTTTGATAATATTGTATTAGATGTACATTTTTACATCATCACTTCTCTTTAAAAATTCTTTTTTGTAAAAATTTAGAAGAACGAATATTGTTACTATATAAAAATCGAGCTTACAAGAAACGCAGCACACGAAATAAAATGAAATAATTCTCCGTTTATTGTAAATATATATTTAATTTCTTTCATTTATTAGTTTTGTATGATTATACCTAGCAACAACAACATCGCAATGTTGATGCAAAATATATAATTTATTTTTTTTGAAAAAAATGGCGCGAAGAGAAATCAGAAAAAGTAAGATAATTAATTATTATTCACTACAAGGAAAATTAAACTAAGAACAATTGCATAAATAATTAATCTAAGTTTCTCTATAATTTTTAATATAAAAAAAATAATCGAATAGAAAATACACAAATTTTTTAGACTAACATGATGAAAGAAACATATTGAGAAAAATGAAATCCGAAAGCAAATAACAAAACTGACTAATCATTTGGTATAAATCACAAAAAAGTTGTAAACTCGGAAATTCTATCAAGAGTTCAAAAAGTAAATCAGTTATATCAGTTTAGAAATTATAATTATCATGTAAGAATTACAAAAAGAAAATTTTTGGTGAACAAAAAAATCGCAAAAAGCGTTTAACGTTTATGAAAAATATATAAAAATTTAGACTTTTAATATTCAGAGCACATGATATTTACGAATGCAAATAAGTTGAATATTTTTGTGAGTGATAAAAAAACGTAAAGCGAAAATCTTATAAAGAGTTTAAGAAAAAAACTAATATCAACTGTAAAGTATGTTGTTGGCAAAGACTTATTATTTGAGGATGTATATTGGCTACTGGATTAGAGATTTGGTTTTTATTGATAATACAATAGATTAGTACATATATTTAAATATATTTAAAAGTTATTTACTGCAAATTGGTGAGAAAATGAGACTAGACAATAGCTTTAAATAATACCAGCACGATAACTCAAAGCACAACTCACAGAGTGCCTCTCGAATATTATATAACTGTACAAAAGTAATCAAAATACTACTACAGTAATCTGAAATTCACTCAGTTAAACACTTTTGTTAAAGCTTTTAAAATAAATTTAGATAACATCAAATTACTTAAAAAAGATTCTTTAAAAAGAATTTTCCTAGATAAACGGGATACTATTAACATGGAAATAACTACTAATCTAACAAAATCAATCCAAAAAAAAAACTTAAAAAAGTCATATAATTGATAGAAACTCTTACTATAAATCAAAATTAATATAAAGAAAATTTACAATATTTATTTTTTCTTGATACTTCATTGTCTTATAACTTTTTTGAGTGTGGTTAAAAAAATCACCCTATTATGTATGTATATATATATATATATATATATATATATATTTATATATATATATAGTCAGTATATTTATTTTAGACATATAATTTTAAGTAATTATATTAATATACTCTTATATAATTACTAACAACTGTCGTTTATTGAATTTTTTTTAATTTTATATTCATCAATTTTATTTTACGTATTTTCCGTTAAAAATTATTACAAAGTTGAAATAGAATTGAACACACACACACACACACACACACACACACATATATATATATATATATATATATATAACGTTATCACCACATTATCTCACTGCTAGGCGAAAGCCTTATTGAATGTTATCATTCTCTGGTACTTAATCATACTCATCACGATAAACAAGCGGGTTGATGAGGAATCGCGGTGAGTATGACCAAATACTAATGAATGGTAAATTCAATGAAACTTTCTCCTAGCAATAGGCTGATATGGTGATGATGATGATGATATTCCTCGTTAATTTTCCAAAATTAACGTTTTAATTTAAAAATATCGTTATAATCATTCAAAGTGATTTTAAATTATTTTATACTTTATAGCAGTGGTTCTTGAACATTTTAGTGATCGGCATCCCCTTGAATCTAAAAATAAGTTCTTGCATCCCCTTGAAAAATGTGTTTCTATTTCTTTATTTAGGAGATTACATCTATTGCAAGATAACTTTTTTATTGAGAAATAAACACATATATTTATATATACATACAAAACAATATCTTAATTTTTAATGACTACATTGCTATTGTTTATTCATAACAGTACTTTTGAAGCGAGGCTCCTTTTTTGAAAGAGCCACGCGTAAGTCATCATTTGCATTTAAAAATTTAGAAACTTCTCTCACACCTCTGCAAATGCTTTCTCGCACCCCCAGAGGTGCACACACCCCAGATTAAGAACAACTGCTTTATAGTAAAAGCGAATAATACTTGTATATAATAAATTATTTTTACATATTCATTAAAAAAGTTATATATCTATTTAATATATAAATAGATAGATACGTTAGATAGATAGATGTATTTGTGTAAAAATGTACCCATGTGTGTATTTATGTACGAAAATACACCTACAATAATTACGTACGTATGCAAGATTCTACAAAATATTTATAAAATTATAAATTAACATTAATTTAAAATTAATATTTTTGCAAATTTTCAAACTGAAAAATATTGGTAAACTCCAAATCCATTAGATGTATTTTTTTTAAAAAAAAACTTTTCAACCTATTCTGGAAAATTATATCTTTTGGACGTGTTTATATCCCAATTAAAAATTAAATTTGTTTCTAACATTTTTAATATCCTTTTAATAGCATCTTAATATTTTTTATTTCATTTAAATATACTCTTGTACATTATAATTTTTTTTAATTCATATTTGATAAGATCTGTATTTTTTTGTATATGTATACATAATTCTATATAACATTAAACTATTCAGTAAAAAGAAATAATGAAACTTGAGGAATCTGATATTATTTATAATAATCATTACTTAATGATTTTAACTATGTGATTTAAATAATGTATTCAGTTAAATAAGAATTATGACTCATATTATAAATAAATACAACTAATTTTTAATAAACTACCTCATTATATACAGCATTAAAATATCTTTTATTATTCTAATGCGTAACAAATCAGTAAAATCTCATCCTGAAGGCAAAAGCATTTCTATGTTTTTTTTAATATTTTTTTATATAATCTTCTGTATTAAAATTACGTTATGCATCGTTTAATTAATAAATCATTAACAAAGTAACTTTTCTCTTAAAAATATTTGAAATTAACCGCCTTCGAATTATAATCATTTGAAAATCTCTTCTCTGTAGAATTTTTTACTTTGAAATAAAAAAAATCACAAAGTTAAATTTTTATTATACTATAAATTGAAGAAATAAATTCTATATTTTTTTATGTTTCTTAATAAACAAGAATAGTATGTTATAAAATATAATATCTATATACATGGATGCATTAATGTACAAAATTATGACATTTTTTTTCTTAACTGTTCATTTTTCATTTGTATTAAAATGTTATGTGATTCGAGTTTATATCTAAAAACATTTATTTTAAAGTTAATCTAATGGGTAAATTTTAATGAAATTTAAACAAAAATTTTACTGAAAATAAAATATTTATTTTACTAAATATTTATTTTATTGAAAATAAAATATTTATTTTTATATAAAAATATAATTAAATGTGTTTATACAGATTTAATTTCACAAATTATATATATTTTTCCAAACCTTTTTTGATTTTATTTCAAATTAATAATAATTGATTAAAATGTAAGATAATAAAAATAAATTTTAGACAATCTTTCTAGACGATATAAATTAATTAAAAAACAATTTCATGTATTGATAAGTTGTTATTATTATTTTATATTACATAAATACAATTATAAACCACGCCTCGATAATATTCATATATGAAATTTGTTCATTCTATGAAAAACAATAATTAACATTTGAGTATTGATTTTATGTATACGTTTGATTACTCTGTTAGATAACAATTAAACTACATGAATTTTATAAAAGAATCGTATAAATGAACTATAATACAATTTATACATATATATATATATATATATATATATATATATATATATATATATATATATATATTAATATTATAATAGAAAACATTTCTACACTATCCTATTATATTTTTGTTTGAAAAATGACTATTCCTTAACTGAGATTTATATTCTAAATTTCCTTAAAAATCATATAAGTCAATATATTTTCTTCAAAATTATAATTATTTCATTCCAAAATATATTTTCTAAATAAGAAATAAAAAAAAATAGTTTCTAATTATTATTAATTATAATATTTTAAAATAAGAATACAAATTTTAACTTTTTTCAATTTACATTTGATATATAAGAATTCACTTGTAAATAAGTATTATTTTCTTACATAAGATTTGTTTCTCCTCATAAAACCTATGTGAAAAGTTGTTAAATTATTAATGTGAATAAATTTTCATATAATCTGATTAATACAAAATATTTGTTAATGTAATTTTATATATTTTTTAAACGAATTGAAATTTGTTAATCTGTTCAATATTTGAGACTGAATTATCGAATGATGTTTTTTCACAAATAAATTACCCATATCTGTAAATGATTTTATAATGTAGTTCTGTGATAATTATGACACAGCCATCGAAATGCTTATCAGTTTATAAAGTAAACAAGAAATGACTATTAAATACGTTTATAAAATCTTTTGGTCATGGGGTGAGTGATCCATTTGTACTAAAAGAAAATTTGCTATAATACCAAAACAGACAGTATCTTATTTGCCTTAAGCTTTTTTTAAAAAATTGATTAAATTAATAATTCTTTAATATAAATCAATTATTAAACTTAAAATTATTTAATTACTTAGTTAAATTTTTCCATCTTATACAACTTTGGATTATTTTTTTAAAAATATTATTGTTGATTTTAACAATTTTACTCCATTAACATACTATCTTAACTTGTAACTTACCATTTATTAAAACATTTTTTTTAATTAATAATTATTAACTATTCGTATTACAAAGTTAATTGGAGTATATATCAGTAAAATATAGTCACACATACAAATATATTTACATATATATATATATATATATATATATATATATATATATATATAATGCAAATATATGTATTGTTTTAGTTAACATCATTCAAAAATTAAAATGATTTAATAAAATAAATTGACAAACTATTAATAAAACAATTTAAAAATGAAATTTTTTTAGAAATTCTTCTTTGGATTCTATTATTTATATTTGTTTACTACAAGCCTATAAAAACATTTTTTTATTTCCTAAAAAACACATTTGTGTAATTTTAATATTAGTAGATTTGATCTTAATTAAAAAATTGAGAATATTAATAGTACACTTAATGAATAAAATCTGTTGAAAAACAATAAAAATTTAAAGGATTTTTTTCGGTGTTTTGGGAAATGAACTGTCAAAAGTGTTGTATTACAATGAATTAAATAGAATGTATAGCTCGTATTTATATAAATACATTAAATTTTAGTTTAATATTTGATTCTCCAGAGATACCTTTTTAATTGATGAAATATACTTCACAAAATTATTCAGGTAAATAAGATGACAATGACTAGATAACTATTGCATAAATAATGCTCCATGTTAAAAATTTGAATTGATATTTTCAGTTTATTTATTTTTTTAAAAAAAAGAAACAAATACTTTATTTTTGTGATTTTTTAAATAACATAAATAAACATTTTACTTTAAGAAATATGTGATAATTAATTGAATGTATTAATATAAAGTCATCCAAATGTGATGCCTAGATTTGTGTTTCATTAAAAAGAAACAATACACATGTTTCTTTTTAATAAAACCCAAATCTAGGCATCACATTTGAATGACTCTATACTTCCAATCTCAATTAGTTTCTGACAACAATGAAATTTTAATAGATTTTTCAAAAAAGTAATTAAAAATTAATGAAAATCAAAAATCATGGAAGCATAAAAATTCATTAAGTTATAAAAAAATTATGAAAAATACTGTTCAATGTTTTTTATCAGATGTAATATCAATAATTATATTTTTTGTGTGAACGTTGATAATTTATTAGCTCTTTAATATGTGCATATTAATTACTTATAATAATTAAAATTATAACAGCTAATATTCTGTATAAGAATACCAATTTTCAGAGTCAGTTGTTTAGTTTAAAATATTTTTCAATTTTTTATGTGAATATTTTTTTTAATTTAAATTGAAAAAATATTATTTTGAAGTTAAATATTTTAGACAAGTAAACAATTTCAAATAGAAATTTATAATTTTTCTTTTGATAATAAATTTCGAATTTTAATTATTACTTCATATATAAGTAGTATTGCTATAGTTATATTGAAACGTATTTGATATTAAATTTATTGTGATTAAAATCAATCCATTGTATTTTTAAAACAATGAATCATACTTTTGTTGTGATTTTCATTGAAATATTAATAATAAAAAAAGTATTCATGTTACGTGAAATATATATGTTCATAGAGGAAAAAAACGATTACAAAGTATCATATAGCCAATAACGTAGACCATATCAATCATTCTAACCATCAAAAAACACTTTTATACAATTAAATATATCATAAGTTTGCATGACATAAATCTCTACAGAATCACGCTATCCTCTTTTAAAAATGAGATTGATCGTGTCGCTCTTGTAATATAATAATCGAAACTAACCCTCTTAAAATAAAACGATATAAACAAAACATAATAATTGACTACATGAATAGAAGAGAGCACTTACCTTGATTGCAGCAGCGGAGAATACGTGTACAACGTATACGTGAGTGTTATGTATTGATATATTAAAGCTCTGATTGTTCCAAGACAGGCGATATTCTGATCGGAATTACTACGATAACATCTATATAATGATACAAAAAATATTTATGGCATCAAATGGCACATTTGTCTATTATTTAATGATTTATTTATTTACGGTTTTAGAATATTATTGTAAGTACACTTAATCGTATGGTCATTATGGTCACGGTTACATTTATGTTAAACTTTTTCTTGTAATAAACCTTATTAAATAGATTTACTCATCGAGCGATGTTCGTTTATTTACAACAGTCTTAACAGAATCGAGTTCATTACACAAACATATCATTGAAATCGATCTAGTATTAAAAAAATCACTTTCAAATGTATTTTGCATAAATCTAACCACTTTTTTAAATCTGCGATGCACGCATCTCTTCAAAACGTCAGGTGAACCATACACACTATACACCAGTCTACACCTGACTGACTCAAGAGGGTCATCTTTCCATCCTATTAACAGCTATCACAAAACACGAATCAAACAATTTCACCCTTAAATCGCGACTTCTTTGTCTGATTCATACCACCGAACGTTATGTTTTTCACAAAGCACAACAATAGTTTCTTGAATAGTATACGTTTTTCAAATAAAGCATGTTTGAGAACGTAAATTATGAAACGTAATGAAACGTATCTCACCTGTGGAACAACGAAGATAATGTAACACAACCACCGTTCATTCGAACATTCTCTTCTCGTCACACCACTGGAAACAGATATCCTGACGTTTGGATGCGAATTAAACCACACCTGTGCTTACCTGAAATCGTACACGATTGGATATGTGGCATTTGAAGGCGTGGTATACGACTGAAACGTGATTCGATTGGAGTCTGATTTCATGTATTTTCGTCACCACTTTGGCTTCTGTTGGCTTAAGACCGACTTATGGTATATGTGTCAAATCATACAAGTGCTTATGCTGTACTTGTACAATTGTTATTGCTGATGATTCAGATGAGATAACTCTATTCCCAGGGTGCAAATATTTTTGTTCCGACATGTTGTTGTCAGTTATAGATTGTTGAAATTTATTAATTTTACTTTACGAGCTATTTTTCTGTTTTATTATTTATACTGGTTGTTAATTGAGCTGTTTCATTATAGATAGATAAATTGAATTACATTTTTTTTAATTAACGCGGGACATACAAATGATATTAAATCGTTTTATCGTTTTATTCATTATACAATTATTACCAGTATTATATTAAAATGTACATATGAAAATAATCTTAATGATTAAATATGAAAATTACAACTTTACGATTATTCGTATATCTATATTTTTTACAAAAATAACGACTGAATAACGTGTTTAACATCTATTCAAATATTTCGTTGTTTAGATAATTCAAAAAGTACAAATACACACGAAAATTAATTATTTCAAAATACAAAACATTAAGAAGTATATCAAGGAAAAGAGTTTCTACGAAATTGTTTTATATGTTATTTTTTATTTTGAAAAACTTATTAAGATGATATAAAAGTTAATTACTCTCTATTCAAATGATAATTTAGTAAAAAAATATCGTTAATTTCAAACTTTTATGTATTATTTATTTTTTTAATCAATATATCTTTCCATGGAATTATATCTAATTATATTCGATAGTATTTCTATACTCACACATTTTGGAAACTACTTTTAATATGATATTAGTATTTATAATTTCCCTTAACATAAATACTCTTATTAAGGAGAAATTTATCATCTCTCTTCACTGTAAAAAATGATTACGATAAAGAAATACCCTATCTTATCTACTTTTTTAATATTATTTTAGAAAAAGTGATAAGTGACTCAAATATTGAAACCGCTGTGACCTTTAATACGAGTATCCAGGTATTGGGCTAAGTGAATGATATCGTCATAATTGAAAGTTTTTATCAGTGAAGAAAACAATTGTTGTAATAGAAAGTACTCCAAAAAAGTCAAACCTCATCAATAAAGATGGTAAAACAATATGTATATATATATATATATATATATATATATATATGTATGTATGTAGAACACTAAAACAAACGCATAATAAGGAACTAGGAACAAAAATAGGTCATTCCAACATAAAACCAGTAAATAAATTTATTTAGTGTGAATCATTTTTTAATACAGCAAATGATTGCTCTAAAGAAATTAGAAGAAGAATCATGATAACAAATAAATATTACTTTGGTTTAAAGATCCACTAGATCATACAGAATATCAAGAAGAACAAAAGTCATGTTAGAAACCTTTGAACAAATAATCCTACAGACAATCTACGGAGGGATGGAAAAATGGCATTTGGTAAAGATGGAATAATTACAAACCGTATTAACTGCAAAGCCAATTCAATATCATTATTAGTATGAATTAGACAAGTTGAAAACTTGAAGAAAACAGCTTTTTAAAAATATATTTAAGAAGTAGATAATAAAGAAAATAAAATTCAGGCGTCCTAGAAAAATATGCATTATTAACAATGTTAAAAATAGTTGCAAAGTTCTCCCAGTCCAGAAATGGAGGAACATTACGAAGAGTAGATATTATTAGAAGCACCTTTTTAGTAGACCAATACTACTCATAATGTACTGTAGCGTCATTGTTGATTGACTATTATAAAATATTACTATAAAAAGTTCATGCAGTTGATTTCATATTATAACTAATTCAGAAATTATTGAACAAAAACGATAAAATGTCAAGATTTTATTACAGTCTTATAATATAAAAAATTATTATTCATTTGGTTAAAATATTTATTTGTTTTAAAATAAAATTTAAACAATAATAATGTATTGTTAATTAATTTGTGTATTTTTTTATTAACAACGAAAACATTTTTGTTTAGAGTTTTAATTTCTATGACTGTTAAGTGTATTTATAAACTATATTGTGATATTACTATGCAAATATTGCAATGTTAATATTTTTAACGATATTTTAAAGAAATTTTAATAAATAATAAAATGAATAATAACTTCTTTAATCAATAAAATAATTAAAACTACTAAATAATTCAAAAACTGTTTACTTCTCATAATAAATTATTTTTATTATACGTTTAACATTGAGTTGAAATTATATTATGTTGTCAAGTATCTCCCTTCCGCTTTTTTTTTTTACATAGCCGCGAAATTCAAAAGACAAAAAGGCGGAAGGGAGATATTTGACAACCTAATAATATTGTATTATATTATACATATTATTTTAAACTGAAATTTTTATATTCAAAATTTATCTATCAACTTTATTCAAAACTTAGTTATCAGTTATTGTATTATAGATTTTATAGAGTATAAAAACAAGAATGTAAATATTTCCAAATAAAATTCATTTCAAATTTGTCACTTCTTATGAAAATAAAGTATTAAACATATAGTAATCCGCATATTTTCTACAATTAATGTCTGTCATTTATGACCATTATTAATTACGTAAGTTTTATCAGTTATCAATTAACGATTTTTTATGGCTGATATTAGGTAAAAAAATCATTTGTTCAAATCATTAACCATTAATGATTTCAAAGAATAAAGAAATATTTTAAATAATATTGTCTATCCCTAGTGTTCAAATATTATATTAAAATTTTCGATATTATATATATATATATATATATATATATATGTATATATATATATATATATATATATATATATATATATACCCATACATCTGTATAAGTATCCAAAAAAATCGAATATTATTTTGTGTTTTATACTTTTTATAATGTTTTTACTCTACATAGTATTTCAAATTCCATTTTGATTATTTTATGAAAAAATTCGTTTTTTTTAAAAAAATGAAAGTAACCAAATTTTTTCCAGTTAAATTTCTTTCCTGCATATTGATTATTTTTCTAGTTTTCTAATATTTTTAATTCAATTAATTTTATTACAATGTCGATATAATAATCATTGAATTCAGTACACATTTATTAGAAGATGAACACAAAAAAATATTTGAAATTTACTTTTTTCTATAAATATTTAATATATATGTGAAAAAAAAATTTACTTATTTTCTCATACATAGATTTTTTTAAAAAAAATTCTCATTCAAATCTATTTTTAATTTCATTATCTAATATAGAATTATACTAAAATATAAATAAAATACTTTTTAAAAATATTTGATCTTATTTAATAAATAATTTGTTTCATTTAGTAAATAGAAATTATTAATTATTTTACTATCTGTAAGAGGAAATACATAAAATATTCAATTAAATTAACGTATATAGTTTATGATCGATTTACATAATTCTAGTTTTATAGATAAATGGAGGGGATGAAAAGAATAGTTTTCCTCTTCAGGTGGTCAACTTTGCTTCGTAGAATAATTGTGTACGTTAATTTTTGCTTTCTATTGTTGCAGGTGGTCAGAATCACTTTGTGTAACAGTTACAAGATATGTTTTATGTAACTGAAATTATGTCAGCTGTGCAAGACATTTTAATGCAACAATTGTTTTCACGTGTTCTTTGGGAAGTGTAATTTCTAGGTATCTAATTTTTGTCCACTCTGAATTATTATGTCTTTAATTACTAACTATTAAACATAGTACCTCATTAGATATTATTTTTTTTAATTACAAAATATAAGTTTTTTTAAAAATGACATATCACTTTAGTAATCATATAATTATATATAAGAATTATCTAATAATAAATTATTTTAATATTAGTTTCTTTTATTATTATATACGTAGTAAAAAATTTAAGCATTGTCTTTATATATATATATATATATATATATATATATATATATATATATATATATATATATATACGAGGGTTATTTGATAAGTATGGTAAATCTATTTATTGTTTAGTTTAATTAAATTTTTCAATTTAGTTTTTTTTTATTTTTTTACCATGCTTATCAAACCACCCTCGTGTATATATATATATATATATATATATATATATATATATGTGTGTGTGTGTGTGTGTGTATTTACCTAAAAAAGTAAAATAATTTACTTTATTAAGAAACTATATTAAAATTATTTTTAGTTCTTGTTTCACTATATTGCATATTTTCATTTTCAATTAAAATGTTGTACACTCATCATTTATTATTTCTAAAATACTCTGATATTAAATACGAACATTATATTATTTGAATAAAAATACAAATAAAAATCAAATATTTTATACTATTAGTTATTTTATTTTAACAAAATTAATTTTATATTATGAAAAATAACTTTTTATCGACAAAATACTTAATAATGATTATTGATAAAAGTAGAATATGCTGTTAATAATTGTAGGAAATATAAATTTTTAGAATAATTTTATTTAATAATAAAATATAGTCTTTCTCTTTCAAGTTTAAAGATCTGTCAAATTTTCAAATTATTAAGATAAGATTGTGATCAATATTAAACATCTAATTAGCCAACAGTTTTAGTGAAAAAAAGAATTATGTGTACGTTTCTATGTAATAGTAATAATTTTATTTACTTATTTAATAACTTTTATGAATAATTTCTTTATGAAGTTGTTATTATGATAATGCAGCTTCCAATTTATCATATACATTTATATACAAGTTAGATACCTAATTCTAATAAGCAAAAGTAATATATACTTTATTTCCTACAATTACAACATTTATAAATATTTTTAAATTGATTTTGCTGTCTTTGTCACGCCATATTTTTCTAAGACAATAGTATTTCTTTTCGTTTTTTACACTGTTTTTATGTGTAACTATTTTTTTAAAATAAATCTATGTTATTCGTATTAATTGTAATATTTCAATATCTTTTTAGATATTTATTAAAATTATATTTATTTTTACAAACAAACCTTTACCGAACTTTAGCACTCTGTACTTCGAACTCTTTACTTACCGAACTTTTTTTTCTCTTTACTCTCTTCTTCGTTACAAATTACACGCCCATTATATTATTATTATTTCTTTATCTTATATCATCTATATAATCTTGTTCTCAACATTGTCAAATAACTTCTTTCACCTTTATCTAAGATATTTGTTTTATTTGCTAATATTCCAGTCTTTTGTAACATAATAGAATTTTTTTGTTACTACATTGTATTATATAATAAATATTTTCTATTTTTTACTTAACATTCATTCTAATTACATTTTTCTTTTCGCTCATCACTATCACCAAAACTTCTTTTTATTTTCTTTATTCATTAAGTTTGAAATTTCTATATATCATGTATGTATTTTTTTATTATTTTTGAAATCACGATAATCATAAAGACATGTAGCTGTAAAATTCTCTTAATCACATTTGTTTCACATGTGATAAAGTAATGGAATTAATTGTTGCTTTAGTGACAGTAAAATATGAATTTTAAATGGCAAATCAATTTAGCAATTCCTAATAACATAAAAAGCATATAATATGCATGTTAAGAATAATACGTAGACAATCAAATTCACGAACCATGAAACAAAAAGTAAAAAAATAAATTGGATTATAAAAAAGAAGACTACTGATGGCCAAAAAAAGTTATTGATTAGGAACTCAGAATTACAAAAAGTTCCATGGATAGATGAAACAGAGACGTGAGAAAAATCGTCAGTATGGAAAAGAAGATAAAAGCATAGAATTGCCAAAATTAAAAATTCTTAGGAGAGGATTTTATCTAGCAGTGAACGAAAGGGTCTGTTGATATTGATACACACACACATTTACATATATATATATATATATATATATATATGTGTGTGTGTGTGTGTGTGTGTGTGTGTGTTTACTTTTAAGTTGTATAAAAACATTTATTTAGCAAGACGTGTTTTCCGTGATAATTTATGAACAATAATAGCCCACCATATGTTTTAAACTTAATCGCAAACATTTAAGCTTATAGCTTAATTATATGCATTTATAAACTTTCTTTTCAACTCTCTTTCCAGCATCCAATTCGAATATATGAAGGTTATTATAACACTTTTATTTTTCTATCTTATATCCAAAACTTTTTGACATTAGTAATTTTCTCTGAATTTTTATTTTTCTAAAACTTGATTTATGAGAGCACTTCTCTACTTTCTCAAATTATTCCGTTTAAAATAATAATATTCTTATTTGCAGTAATTTACTTCTATTTGTTACTATATTTATATACACTTTCATTCTTTATACTCGTTCATTTTTCACCTAAATTAGTGTGCCTATCACCAGTCTTTATATTAATTGAATTAGTCATTTACTTAAAATTTATCTTCTTCTTCTCTACATCTACTGTATTTTATTTGATTAGCACAGATTTATCTCGACCTCGATTTATCTTTATAGTCAATTTCATAAAATAAAATTATTTTCCGAATTGATATCATCATATTTTTATTCTCTTGTTGTCTTCATATACTTATAAATATTCATGTTTTAAATATATTTATCTTTTAACTTCTTCTACTTCTATTCCTTTTAATTAAATTCTTCTTTGATCTTTAAAGTTATTGTACATTACTTTTTTCTTGTTGTGTTTTATTATGAAACTAACTGTTTGGCTTACTATTTATCTAGCTTACTATTTTACTTTAATTCTATTTGGCTTACTATTTTACTTTAATTCTATTTATCTAGACTTATTAAAGAAATAATAATTTCTTCAGCAAATTGTAGCTGTACATATAATATATATATATATATATATATATATATATATATATATATATATATATATATATATATATATATATATATATATATATATATATATATATATATATATATATATAAATATATATATATACCGACTAAGTAGCACAATGGTTTGCATCACCGCGTGTCATACGGGAGATTGCGTTCTATTCCCAGTCCGGAGAGTCCTTTACTTTCGAGGGTTGAGCATGAAGGTCGACAGCCTCAACTTGTAAAAAAATAACTGTCGAGAAGTTAAGGGAGTAAACCCTGAATAAAAAATCTTCACCAATCCGCCTGGTCAGTGTTGTGAATATGAACAAATACCAGTGAATGGTACCATTCATTGAGGCTTTCGTCCAGTAGCGGATTGATATGGGCTTTATGATGTGATGTGATGTGATGTGATATATATATATATATATATATATATATATATATATATATATATATGTATATATATATATATAAACATCACCTCTTACCATGTGGAAAAAGTGCGCCTGATCCCTTGTCGGATATATAAAATAAGCGTAGCTCTTTAGCCGAGATGAAGGAAATATGCCTAAGGGAGTAAACTCTAAATAAAAAATCCTCACTAAATCGCCTCGTCAACGTGGTGAGTATAATCAAGTACCAGTGTATGGTAACATTCAATGAATCTTTCACCCAATAGTGGACTGATATAAACTGATAAATAAACAAACTGATAAATAGTTGTATCACAAAATTAACGTCATTATTCTAATCGTAAATGATTACCTCAAAATTTTAACGACTGCAAATAAAAATTATTCACTATTGCAAATATCATGGAAGGAGCAAGCAAAGTGAGCGGGAGACAAAGCCTCAGGAGATGCGAACAAAACGAGTGAAGAGCTTAACCCCCAGGGTCTATTTCTATTTATTTACGATAATGATGTTAGTGCAACAATGAGCTTCTACGTCAGTATTTAAAATATGAAAATGAATACCAACGATGAACATAATGAATCATTAAAGGATAAATAAATACGTTTAAAAAGTTAAACAAAATTAAAGGTATAACAAAGATTAGTACAAGTACGGTTATAAAAAATACAAAGAAGGATGAGAAGAACTGAAAAGAAATATCATTCATGATTGTTGATATCATGAGTGGAACAAGAAAAGTGAGCGGGTGGCAGAGCCTCCGGTACAACAAACGTAATAAAAGGATGGCGTAGCCCTCTGGGAACCGGTGAGCGTAGTAAGCAGAAGATGGAGCCCCCGGTATACATATATACATATATATATATATATATATATATATATATATATATATATATATATATATTAAGAAAATTATTACTGAATATCTTTAAACATAAACAACAGTGAAAATCAAAGAAAACATATAATTTTCATAATTTCTTTTAAATTTATTGCACTACCAACATAACATAGATCAATAATAATATATGATACATAATTTTTTTCACTCTAAGATTTATATTTATCTTGTTTTACAAATACATTTCAATTAACATAAAATAATATATGTATATATATATATATATATATATATATATATATTTATATATATATATATATATATATATATATATACGAGGGTCGTTTGATAAGTATAGTAAAAAAGTAAGAAAAACTAAATTGAAAAGTTTAATTAAATTAAAGAATAAATAAATTTACCATACTTATCAAACGACCCTCATGTATATATTTATATATATATATATATATATATATATATAGAGAGAGAGAGAGAGAGAGAGAGAGAGAGACCCAAATGGCACTAAAAGGTTTAGACATACATTTACTTGCTTACTATCATTTACTATTCTTCAGTATCCTTCAGTCTCATTTGAGTCACTATCTATATGTATATGTGTATGTTGTTTATGTATATATATATATATATATATATATATATATATATATATATATATATATATGAATGTGAAAATTTATTTATTCGTGTAATATAAAAGCAATTAAAATAATAATAATAATAAAATGATCTCTTCGATGCTATGTAAAAGGAACGTGCGAGAGCAGCACTAGAGCATGAACTGACGCACAAGGGTCACGCGAATGGCACGAGCCGTCTATAAAGCGCCCCCTCATTACTGTCGCACGCTCCACTGATCCCCGCGAGCCATCCACACCTGTATTCTTCCGGGCGCTCATCGGACACACACACACGTAATGTGTGTACACGTTCTACCGTTTATGTGTGTTACGATGCGTGTCTACTATGTTTCTTTATCTACTCGCACGTCTACTATATTCCTCTGCCTACTCATATATTAACACGAGTCCGTTGTTATTGTCGTCACAATTCGATGATCGCGTAACGACTTTTCCCGCCATCGAACTAAATATGTATTTTATATGTCCGTTGTTAATTGATTTTCGAAGGTACACTTTTTTGTACATCTTATGACGATAAATAGTGTTTTAGATCGGATGCGTTGGCGGACGTAAATATTTTTTTATCTAATGTGTCATATGTCATCAGTTTAAACATAAAGATAATTATTAATCAAAAAAGTAATCATTTTGATATATATATATATATACATATAATATGATGAAAATACTATGTAATAAATAAGATATAATAAAAGAAAAATATACCAACAGTAATTAAAAATAACTTGTATTCATATTTATTTTATAGTTTAATTATTAATTATATAGGAATTTTAGCATTTATAATGTCTTTAATTAAAAATATTTGTTTGTTCTTTAATATAAATTGCACATATAAAAAATATAGTATTGAAATAAAAACTGTTTTCGTACATAAATTAATTTTGAACTATTATTGAAATTAGTAATTTAAAAAAATAATTGGAAAAATATACAACAAGAACCAAAAATCGTTACTTAAATCCGTAATTGGGCATTTCGATTTTTTTATTTTATTTGATAAATAGGTTATTGTTAATTTGAGATATTATTTATAATATAAAAATATCGTGTTAAATCTATATAATTTTTTTACTTAGTACTTGTTTAATGCTATATATTTACATTTCGAACTCTATTAAAAAAAATATTCAAAATATAATTTTAACAACGATGTAATTACATCATTTATGTTCAATCGCACCCTACACAAAAATGTCTTAACGTATTATAGTTTTAATCTACATAGTATATAATGGCTTTGGAATGTAATTAATTTTTAGTTTCAAGAACTTACTATTTCATTTGAACTTAAATAAGTACTGTTTCATATGCGTAGTATAAAATATTGTTTAAAGTGGGACTTTTTGAACTGTTGATATAAAAAAATATCAAACCGGTGGTGTAATTGAGGCTGATTACAGTGTTTAATTGAACTGTTTGTAACATTAAAGATTGTATCAATCGATTTATTTATTACCTGTATAATTAATGTGTAATCTAAAATGAAATTCCGATTCAGTTATTTTTAATCATTGTTAATGACGAAATTTATTTTTACGATAATTTCATATACCAATGACATTGATACTTTATTAAAAAAATCATTTTGTATAAACTTTATTAAAATGGTAATGCGTGATATTAATCTGAATGAATATGTACTTTTTGGATTTTTATGACAATTGCATTAATTTTTATGAGTTGTTCAGTTATCGTATTTAGTGTAATGTAATGTATTAAACATCAATTTATACTGTTAGTTTTTTAATTATAAAAAATTTAATTTACATTTCATTCTCTGTGTTACAATAAAAAATAAAGTAGATTATCTACCAAAATAAAATATTTAATATTTATTTATTGTAAAGTCTTATGGAAAATTTATCATGCATTTGTATTTATTATAATTTTTAACGTATTTATGTTATATTCATATATTTTGAAACTAGTTTTAAATTTTTAATTATTTTTTAAATACAACAATAATAATCAATAATCAATTGATATTCAGAGACAAAATAGCATTATTTTAGATAACTAATTTAAAAATAGAAAAATACCTAAAAAACGTACAATAGAATTATCTATAAGTTTAGAGTGTACGAAAAATATCCAAATAATAATAGACAAAAATTTTCTAGAACTTTTTATATCCATGAATTTATTTATATTATCTTCTGATTACTTAAAGCTACTTACTCTTGAAAAAAAAATATTTTTTATACAGATCATGTTTTAAATGAACCAATTAACCAAAAAATTCAGTTTGGTTAATTGGTTCATTGTAAATCTCTAATATAATATTAAATTTGAATTTGTATCAACATATGTATTATTAAAATGATTTTATTTGATACTTTAACACATTTCTTCTCAAACTGTGGAAACTATTTCAAATCAAGCCACATGTAGCATATGTGTCCCATATTATCGAGACATGGTTTTGCCTTTAACATAAACCTTCTAATATTATAAGACTACAAAAATCATTATTATTAACAAAAGGATATAATATTTAAATCCAGTGTAGAAAAAGAAGGAAAATTCTGATTTTAACAAATTATCATCATATTTATACAGTTTATATCAAAAAAGCCAAAAGGATTTGATTAAATAAATTAAAATAACTTTTTGCATTTCTAATATTTTGGATATGTATATTGTTGTAATACATTTTTGTGTTTATGTTTAAACATTTATTAAACCATATTCCAATATATTTTATTAAAATATGTCAAAAATATAAACACGGATTGCCTTAACAATGGAGATATATAATATGTATATTGTTAAAACAATAAAGAGAGAGAGAGAGAGAGAGTCTGAAGTTTTTGGGACCTATGTAAAAATATATTTTTCTTTACAGATAAAAAATAGCATTTACGCTAAATGAAAAGATGGAAACAATCTACCTTAGTGGTCGTTAGAAATAAACTCAGAGAGTAACGACGGATGGATACAAAACTAAACATTGAAAAAAAATACAATAAAATAACTTCATTATGTTATTGGACTTCTTTCAGAATATTGGTATTAACCTCGTTTATCACTTTCCTCTAGTTTTATAACGACTATTAAAAAAGGTTCTTTCCATCTTTTTATTCAGTTGAATGCTCTTTTTCGCATTTAAAAATTATATATATATATATATATATATATATATATATATATATAAACTATTTAAATAATACAATTCAAGATTGCATTTTTTTGTTTTATAATATATTAGGTTGGCAAGTATCTCCCTTCCGCTTTTTTTTTGTACATAGCTGCGAAATTCAAAAGACCAGAAGGCGGAAGGGAGATATTTGCCAACCTAATATAATAATTCCATTTTTTTAATTTAATTCAATTTTTTCAGTATAAATTAAATTTTTACTGTAAATATTAAACATATTTTAAAATGTTTTATGTTTGTATTTTAATATTGAATATATACACATATATATATATATATATATATATATATATATATATATATATATATATATATATATATATACACACATTCACACACACACACACACATATATATATATATATATATATATGTTAAGTTTATACATTCTTTTATAAAACAAAATATTATTTACATTTCACTATATACATTTCTTTATCTTCATACTAAAGAAGTCAAATGAACAAGCATGCAAACCGCGAACATTGGCATTAACCTCTCAGCCAAATAACGGCCCATAGGGAAAATGTAGGGTTCGAAAGACCAGTTACCGGTGGCTGTTTTTAAATGTACCTTCGAGCAACATATGGTGTCTGTGTGTTTATAATACTGAAAAGAAAACCCTCTCTTATGTGTATCATTACAATTTGTTAAAAATCCATTTTATGGATAATTTAAAATTCAAGAATTTCAGGTAGATAGTAATTTATTGTATACACGTATGAAAAGTGAAGATAGGTTTTAAATAAAAATGCATCCTATGTAATGTAAAACAGTCGTTAAAATAATGTGTGCCAGTAAAAGTTTCGATATATAGGTATTTTATCTTGTCATAAGGAAGATAATATAGTATCTTATTTATTTAAATAAGCCATTGGGTAGAGTTAACGTT
Organism: Neoneuromus ignobilis; assembly: GCA_029203775.1. Classification (NCBI taxonomy): domain Eukaryota; kingdom Metazoa; phylum Arthropoda; class Insecta; order Megaloptera; family Corydalidae; genus Neoneuromus; species Neoneuromus ignobilis. Next base: position 32,312,011 of record CP092087.1, read on the forward strand.
TTGAATTTGATAATAAATATTAGAGTCGTTGTCTTGTTTTCGTTATAAAATGTATTTTAAATGTATGTTAATTAGATATCGGTATTTCAAATAAGATAATTGTAAAAGAGCAATTTAAAATTATAGACTATATTTTAAAATCAATTAGATAATACAATATTTTAATGCAACAAAGGAAAATTGAATATCACGTTTTGATATATAAACAAATTAAATGATTTAGATAAAAATACGTAATGTTTGAAAAATGAAATGATTTTATAATAATACTAATATAATTTTATAAAATACCCTCAAGGTGAATATTGAAGCTATTTAAAAGAAATAATAATAATTACAAATTTTATTATTTATTAATTATATTCAAGTTTTCATTCAATTCCAATAAAGAAAATCATTATTTATATTTAAATTTAGCATAAAAATATACTTTAAAAATCATCGAACTTAATAATTTCTCTGAAAATTAATTTTTATTTTCCTTCGGCGTAATTAATGTTTTATTTTTATATAAAAGCAAACAATTAAAATAAATGGAATTAAAATAGGTCTGCTATTTATTTTTCATATTTTACATATTTAGGTTATTAATTCGATGTTAATTAAGAAATCTAATTTACATTTATACCTCTTTTTATTTCTGTATACGTGTTTATATGTTAATTACGTATGTATGTATGTGTGTATGTATATATGTATGATCCAAATGAAATTGAAAGATAATAAATGATAGTAAACAAGTAAATGTATATCTAAACCCCTTAGTTTCATTTGGGCCATCATATATAATTCATTTTATAAAATTGCTTATTTCAAATTAAAATATTCAATTTTCAATTTATATATTAACAAAAAACCACTTCTTTTCTACTGTTGAAGCATGCAAATGATTAAGTTATTACGTGTTGTAAAAAATGAACTAGGAAGGAAATGCACACACGCAAAGCAAATATAAATTCGCATGGTGACATATCCGTTTTTTCTCATGATATTAAAATATTCTAATTACCCTCATGACGATAACAGTTAAATGATAATCTCTATCTATTCGATGATCCAACAAACGCCAGCTCAATCAAATATATTAAACCATTTTTCATTTGATATGTCTGTCTACTCGTTCATTTGCTTATTAATTGTTTCGTCTGGAGATTTTCATCTGCGATAAACATAACTTTCACTGTCGTGACAATAATTTCTCATAAAGGTATGAGGGCCACTATTATAGCATAGATCAAGTAAATATAGAATGTTGTCATTATTGATAGTCAACAGATATAGGTAAGTAAATCCAAATATCGAACCTAAAAAGAATTGAAGAACCTAAAGTAATTAATAATAACAATTAAAAAAAATATTGAAAGAAATAAACTGCAGATATCATAAAATTAAACAAAATACCATGAGCATAAATAAATAATAAAAAAATACTTACTTTTCATTATATGATAAAGAAATGAGTATTTTATTTTCTTAGTTTACATTTCAATACACAATTTAATTATATTTAAATATACTTATTATATAATAAAATTTTATTATTTAATATCAAGTAATCTCTCTATCTATATTTCTATAGATTTTTTTATACATTCCTGAATTATTCTTATAGTCCATGATCAATTACATTAGCCCATTTTTCTTACATTAGGAATGACCCATTTTTATTTAAAAAAATTTGACTTTTAGAATGTTCATATCTAATGTTTGCTTTCGGATTTACTTGTAGCTCGTCTTATCTCTACACATTATTTATAACATACATATATCCATGCTTTTTTATGTTGTCTGGTGTCAAAGAATTAATCTAACATTTAAAACTCATATTTTATATCATAAGTGAAAACAAGTAAAATGCATTAATCAAAGAATTTTCTTTTCAAACATAGAGGAATACTGGATATAATATAACCTTAATATAGACTTTCTTTTTAATTTGACAAATATAAGTGTTTCAGTTATGTTAATGGGTTGTCCTAAATATATAAAGATTTTAGTATCTTTTCGTAGTTCTTAATTTCGATTTTAATTCTTTTTATTTTAATTTTCTTGAGATCTATACATTCATTACACATATGTTATTTTGCTATGGATTGTATTTTCTAGTTCATTTGAGCCTGTTGAAAGAATAATAATAACGTCAGTAAATCAGAGTAAATTTCCATTACATTTATACATTTAAATCTCTAAGTAAGTATCATAAATACTTCTTTTCCTAATACTGTAAATATTTTTAATGATATCGCGTGGTTGTCTCAATTTTCAGTTTTCTTGAAAATTAAAAATTGATTATATTTTTATAATTGAAATAATTTTAATATTTCTATTTCTTCATATACATGTATAGAATATGTTACATTTCTCTAAATATTTTTTAAAACTTATATATATATATATATATATTCTTCTGTTTCTTTTTATTAAAAATTCAATATCGTCAATGAACTAACTAAATCAAAAATTTTTTCTTAATTTATAAATTCTAAACAAATTCTAGTTAATATTCATTACATCAGTGATGATTACTTCTCTTACTACCTTAATGTATTCTATTTATCTACTTTATATATTTTTTAATTATAATAAAATAATATTCATAACAATTGTTTATTATTAATAAACAACAAACAATTTACATTTATAATGATAACATTTTTATTATTTTATTAAATTAATATTTGTATTTTATAACATCTAAAAAACTAATTTTTATACAAAAAAATTTAACCTAATTGAACGGAAAAAAGTAATAAAATGGTATATTTATAAATATATGTTTTTAAAATGTTCTATTTATTAATAACAGTTTATAATGAATAATATGCGCGTTTTTTAAACATTCTCCGTTAAAACAAACCTATAGAAAGTTTTAAAATAAATTCAATTTGTTAACAATTCCATTTCTGATAATATCCAGCATTTAAAAATAAATATTTATAATAGAATTTTTATTAAAAAAATATTTTAATTTATGGTATACAAAATAACTAACATTTTTTAAAAGTTATAATTTAACGATAAAAATAAGAATAATATTCCTTCACATTAAATAAATTATATTAATGTATGGAGTCATCCAAATGTGACGCCTAGATTTGTATTTTATTAAAAAGAAACATGTGTATAGGGTGATGTATAGAGAAACATGTGTATAGTTTCTTTTTAATAAAACATAAATCTAGGCGTCACATTTGGATGACCCTATATAATCATTTATTAAAATTACTCACATTGAAAATGAAAAATATTTGTTAAGATATTATATACCAATATTAATGATTAATTAAAAATTACAAAATAAATATTGTTATTAAATATCAACAAAAATATAATTAACATCAATCCTTTAGAAAAAATAATAAGTCAAATATTTTTTAAGTAAAATTATTTAAGCATGTTAATTTATTTTATTAAAAACATAATTTACGTCAAGTAAAAAATTATATAATAGTTTAGAAATATTAAAGTACATTGTTTTAACTTAGAATAAATTTAAATAACTCAATGGATCGTTGATAACATTTTTCATTTCAAATTTATTATTATTAATAGCAAGTATATTTTCCTTAATTGAAATTCATAAGATAATAAAATTGAAATACAATTAAATATTAGTTTTAAATAAATAACAATAAAAATTAAAGTGAATATTATTATATTTACTTTATTATATTTTAATTTAAAATTAATGTTTGAAAACTCTATTTACAAAAACAAATTATTATCACAAAATTCAATAAAAAAATATAAAATGCTAATAAAATACTTTATTCTTTACCAAATTTCTAGTAATTAGAGTATAATTAAAAATAGATACATGGTAACAAATTTTAGTTCTATTAAAAAATATTTTTGTGTATATTCAATTGTAGGAATTTCTGCTATTTTAAGGGAAACTTATTTTTCATATACAAAAATATTTTGTAAAAAAAATTGTTCACTAGATTTTTTATTAATTTTTTTTCCTAAATAAGTAGATAACATTTTTAAACATTTGAGCTTTAATAAGTTTTTATTGCTTTTCATAGTTAAAATTTGTCGTAAGTCTAAATATTTTTTAAATTCACTGCAGTTTTTAAAAGTATAACGAAACAGCAATATTGGTAACCTTTTCGTTGGTATAAGAGGGTGTCTCTGAGGGTGATGTCGACTAATCTAACGCGGGTAGTAGTGGGTGAATGCAAACTGTGCGAGCAACTGTCTGTCGGCCGATTGTTACAGCAGCGCATGCCACACCATCTGGCAAACGCTTGCTGCTCTGCTCCATTCAACTTGACTGCTTTGACTCGTGCGTACTTGAACTGCTTCATCCGTGCATCATGCCGTGTCATTTATATTCCAATGCTAAAATAATCTGGCCTATATATTCCAACAACTTAACGTACGCACACGCATATTAATACACATAAATATGCATCGAAATGTATATATACATACATACATACATACATATATATATACATAAATGTATATATACATACATAAATGTATATATATATATATATATATACATATAAGTTGTTGAATTAAAGTAAAGAAACTTACTTTATTTTTTCAAACTATTAACAATTAATTAGGTGATTCCAAATTATTTTAAATGAAGATTTTTATTCTTTTTCTTCCCCATAAAGATTCTTTCATAAAACCATATAATTTGAATACATAATTTTTCAAAATTTAAATCGATTCATTTGTTGAAAATAAATTTTGAAAAAAATTAACCACATTTTTTTGTGCAATGTAAATGAAGAAATTTAACATACATACTTTCTTTTTTAGTTGTCGACAAGTATCAAATAAACGATTTTAGTTTCACTTGAAAATGACAATTAAATATTGCAATTTATGTTGATCGAAATTTATTATTATTTAATAGTTGTGCGTTGAACTCTCTCCGTAGATTTTTTTTTAAATATTTAATATTTCAAAGAATTGACATAGAAAAATATTGCTGAAAAGTAATTTATCTCTATTTATAAATCAGTTCTTTCAGATATGATTAAAAATTGCAAATTTCATGAAATTGTCCAGTCTTCTTAAATCTGGCAGTGCAAAGAAGACTTTTAGATTGGACAGAAAAGTTAAATAATTATCCATAAAAGATTGTTTTAAATTTGTTAAAAATATAGTTGTTGATATTGATTTGGAAAATATTATAATATAATAAATTCAAGTAAGTTCATTCTTGATTTTAAAGTAGATTATCAGATAAAGTTCCGTTGATTAAAAAAATCGGTTATCCCTTATAAAATTTACCAGGAAATATTTGGAACGCGATATAAAAAAATTCAGTTCCGTTTTATTTTCGAACAAATCTAAATGTGATTTGTTTAATATAGGATAGCCCAAATGAGACTGAAGGATTTAGAAATAAATGTATTTGTTTACTATCATTTATTATTCCTTACTACTCTTTAGTTTCATTTAGGTCACACTATATAAGCGATGAAAACCATACAATCAAAGACTATCTTTTATAAATGAAATATTTAATAACAACGTTATTCAAATAAATAAATATCTGGATATTTCATAACATTTTCTTCATAAATTCGAATTGAACGAACATTACTGTTTATAAATAATTAATAATAGCTATAGTACTTTGATGAGAATGATTTTATTATTAAAAAATATTTTTCTATTAAAATAAATCCGTCATTTTAAAAAAAAATCCATCAAAAAGGCACAGATATAATTAATAAAATCTATAAAATCGTGTAAGCAACCATAGATTCACAATTCACCAATCCCCTGCAACAAATAACTATCAAAT
>CP092087.1:32320286-32377786 GCA_029203775.1 Neoneuromus ignobilis
TATGATTAAAAATATTTTTTTATATTATAATAAATAATTTATATTCCTATTTTTAAATTGATTTGAAAGTCAATACGGTTCATCAACCTCACATATACTAAATATTTTAATATTAAAATATAATAAATAGTTATCTATAAAAAAAATCAAAGATTTATACATATCACAATATGCTTATTATAAATTTTAAGCAACCTGTAGATTTAAAGATAGTAAAATAAAAAATATCTATTTGGCGCATAAAATTATCATTTTAGCGATTTTCAAATCAGATGTTTCAATTAACATTACCCTTACAATGTTGTCAGACCTTTGAATTATTCTTATAGTAGGAGCAGATGAAACATCTAATTGCTAAAAAAAAATTCAAAAAATATAGATTTTTTCATTCGCTATTTTTTTGTATAGTTGTGTAGTATAGCTTAGCAGTAATATATAGTACATTTACATAACACATGTTGTTGAGTTACGGAGTTTAAATAACGATATTTTTATTTTTACGTTAAAAATCACATTTCTTCCTATATATATATACATATATATGTGTATGTGTGTGTGTATAAACAGATAAACATTAGTATATAATTGTATATGTGTAAATAGAAAAAAAAATTGTAATATAATTAAAGTTATTTTCCATTACTTTTTACGTGAAATAAAATACAATATATTTATAAAAATAAGTATTAAACAAATATAATAAGATGCTTATTGTAGTGTACAAATATGAGTTTTATTCTTTATTAACACATTATAAACCTTAAATTGATTTATAGAAGAGAATGACAACTTATGTAAAATAATAAACATTCATTCCGTATTTCTACATATAAACAAAAATAATAACTTTAAAACAATAATTTTTATCACTATATTATTTTGAATTATATATTTTGTAAATAAATCTAAAATACAAAACAGAAAAGTAATATTACACTTAAGTTTCTCTTTCTATTGTTACATATATTTAATATTATGTAAACGAAATATATTTTAATATATAATTTTATTCGTACATATACATACATACACACAATTTAAATTAAAAAATTATTTATCCTCAAATTTGTTTAATTTTTGTCCTCTAAGGTTTTTTTTCGAAAAATTACTAACTCGAAGTATTTAACTTCGATTCTATTAAATAATTTAGCCTTTTGTTAAAATGATTAAAATTTTAAAATGAAAAAAATAAACAAAATTCTATATTATGAACTCTTAAATGTTAATATAACTAAAATATAATTTTATATATATATATATATATATATATATATATATATATATATATATATATATATATATATATATATATATATATATATATATATATAATCATTATATGTTTAAAAATTTTACAATTTTCAAGTAAAATTTAATATTCTTATTTAACAAAACATAGAATAACAACGACCTTTGTAATATAACTATTTACATTAAATCAATGTCTGTTCTAGTTTTTAAAACTATATAAAAGTAAAGCTGCGGAATGATTGACAACACGCCTGCTAAAAAACACGTACACACAGAATCGTTGTTGGATTATTAAGTGTGATAGATTGCCATACCGCGAAAAGAACTTCAGTGAATTACACACGGTAAAAAAACAGTATCCGTAATACTAAAACTACAGTCTGATAGCCAGGTGCAAAACGCAATTGTCCATCGTTTTGTGTACCATTAACTTACTCTATAACTTGTCTACGTACGTTAAGTACATAGCTGTTATTAGAGATTCTACTTGAAGTCGTTATGCAGATAATAATCATAGTTGTATTTTGTGGTATTTACGTGTCATGTAACTTTACTTGTAGTTAATGTTAGATCATTTTTTGTTATATCAAATTTATTTCAAATGAATTTATATTAATGATATGACACTTTATGATATATATTTGACTTCTAAATTACTTCACGTAAGAAGCTACTATTAATTATTTTTTCAATTTTTTTTTGTACATATGAGTATTGTAATTTCAATATATAGGTATTTTTTTAAACGTGATAGAACTTTCTATAGAGATTCAATTTAAAGTTTTGTCATGCTTAAAAACACCTATATATGCATGCATACATACATACATACATACATACATATATATATATATATATATATATATATATATATAATTGTTCACAAAGTTTGTAAGTTTTAGTACTATAGTTAAGAAAGAAAAAAATGTATAAAATAAATAAATCAACAGGGACAAATATTTCAGATTTTTTTAAAATTGTATGTAACTTTTCATATTTTATATCATTTAATAAACTTTAATATAAACAACAAAATTACAATTTTTAAAATAAAAATATATAATTTTGTTATAATTTATATTTGAGAATTGAAAAATCGACCAATATGTAAATTTTAAGTTTATTATCCAGCAATGTCATCGATATACTAAAAACATATTTACAAATAATTAAGAAAACATTCCAAATCTTTCTTTTTTAGAAAATGTTGTAGTTGCTTTTTCTGCAAATGTACATTGAAAATATTTGAATATAATAGGTGAACAGCTGTAAGTCTAAAAATCTGACAAATTAATATAAACTGTGATTCATAAATAAATTTACATTGCTTATATCATTAAAGTAATATTTTTTATAGAAGTTGTTAGTTATTATCAATTTTTAATAAGCATATTTTTAACATATTAATGTTTATACTGAAATATATTATAGATTTCTCAAAAAAAAAATCGATAAACGTTATAAAATGATAATTATATATTTTTTGAAGTAATATTCAAATGCTATTATATAAAAATTACAAATGTTTAAATTTATTTATATTTTGTTTAAAGAGAATGAACAAAATCTAAACCCAGTTAAAAACTATAATTCCCTAATTCATTTTTTAACAATAAAAAAACAAGGTTTACTTATTAAGACATACAAATAATATAATAAATATATTACAAACTTTTTCATATTTTTATCATAAATCATTTTTAAATTATGACGAAACGTGTGAAAATAAAATATAAGTTTTCAATTTATAAACATTTCTTTATTCGAGTGCACAGAAGGCCCCGCATATCTGTAACTACTTTTATGAAGTTGTTCATTTATCTGCGGGTCTCCCGTATCACATTATCTGAAACAAATGTAATAGCTTTGATTACGTTTTGAAATAAAATGTTAATGACAAATGTTCTGTGTATCCGGTAGATATTTGTGCACGTGTAAAATCTTAATTATATTTTTTAAAAATAGATGCTATCTTATATATATAGGCATTATTAATCTAAAATTTAATACGTAGTAAAATCATGTAAATGAATGAATGTCTAACAAAAATAAAGCAGGTAGTTTTTTATCGATGGTTGTCTGAAAACCACATTGTCCAAGGTCCACACAGCACGTTATTACGCACAATCAGTGCAACACTAGTGCAGAGAGCCAATGCACCCAGCTGCATAGCGAAGTGTTTCAAGTCACTGACCACTATCCAATTTTTTGTTAAACTTATTAGAGAATTCCGACCTCTTTTGCAACTTTATACACAACCAGATGTTTATTGCCAGTTCGCATACTCATTATTATATTCAACATTCATCGATTGTTTGTTTTATATATTTTTTTCAAATAAATTAATATCCGCAACGAATTTTATTTTTCAATTAAATTTCAGACATCGACAATTTTTGAAAGTATTTTTGCTGATAAATCTACGATAACCATTTGAATTTTTATATGTGAACAACATATAATATGATCTAAAAAGCAGGTGTGTATTTTTTTATAAATGCTGACGTAAAAATTTAGAAAAAAATCGAAGGTTATTTTATATTTTTTTATTATAATATACTAAAAAATTAATTGTAAGATATATAGAAATAGAAATAAAAAATAGCGTTTAATGTTTTTCATTTCTGATTAAAAGACTAAAGTTCGTAAATCGTGGATGTGTACCGAGTATTAAAATTAAATTTTATATATATATATATATATATATATATATATATATATATATATATATATTCTTGACAACAAGATTTTCGTAAAATTAATCATTTTCTTTTAAATTAATATTAAAATTCACGTCTTTTTTAAAACACTAATGATATTAATAAATTATTATTATCACTGCAAATCACTATCACACAAATAAACTATAATACCAACATCTCAAGATATTGAAAAAGTTTTCTTTACTTTTTTTATTTATGACTTGATACGCATTTTGACAGCAATCTCATCACCAATTGAGCAATAATTATTTAACAGAAGTGTTTAAATAATTATTGAATATTTTTTCAATATCTTATAGTGTTGAGGTGATAGTTTATTTGTGTAAAAATTCTTATTGATTAAAATTATTATTACAGGAAAAAATCAAGTTCATGTCTATCTGTTAAGTATTTGAATATTCTAATAGATTTAAAACATTCTTATTATTGTTTGAAACGTTTATCACATTTTTGTTAGATAAAATATTTTTAATTTCTTACCAATACTTATTAATATTATAAGTTTTTCCAAAAAATTCCAACTCTTCTAAAATTGATTCAATATCCAGCAAGTTAATGAAAAAAATGCCTTATCCAAATCAGTTTATATAAATATATTACAACAATAAAAATACTGCTAAAGTAAACAATTATTATTAAACTTAACGAATAATAAAAAATTATAAAACTTTTTTGCAAAATATTAAGTTTTATCTTAATTCTATTTCATTTATTTAAAGAATCTAATATATTTTTAATATTTTTTTCTTTATTCTATTTAAATGATATTTATACCTTTGTATTGATAATCATCTTTACATATTTGAGATGATTTGTTATTTATTTAAAAAATTAAAAATATGTCTATTTTAATTTTTGAAGATATTAAACTATTAGTTTCCAACAATTCCTTATAAAAATACATAGTGAAATAATATAAGAATTTTTCATGAATAATAAAAAAGTTAATTTAACTATTTTTATATTTTATCTTCAATATGTAAAAATGTTTACCAATAATTTGATAATTGAGGTTTATAACTTTTTTTACATTGATAATTATCAGTAATAATTCGTTTGAAAACTTATAATTTGATAATAACCTTCTGATATGGTATTTACATATATTAAATATTTTTTAATTGTTTCCATAAAATAAATCTTATACATATAGATATTTTCGTTTTTGATACAGGTGTGTTTACTTCAGCATATAGTTAAATAGAAATAAAATAGGTAATGTCTTTTTTTCAATTTTTAGTAAAAAAGGAAGTACTCAAGTTTAAATCGATATTTATTATATAAGAATTATAAAAATCTACTTTTCATACTTAATCTTTAAAAATTAATACTCATTAAAGATTATAACATACATACACATAAATGTAATAAAAATATTTAATAATAGTTTTAATTTCGTACTTCTTTATATATTACAAAGACATTTTGAATATAACAGAATTAATGTCCTGTCGGAAGCACCTTGTCGAAATCATTAAAATGTTAAACGACCTCCAAAATTCTATTTTCAATCGGAAAGTTTTTCTAAACGCACAACATACAATAATCACTCTCGCTTCTTAGATTATACCCTCAATCAAAGTAACTTTCAGTTTTATATTACATATTTAAAAAATAGTTTCTAATAGCTCGTGCTAAAGTCAATGATCCACAGGTGTTTGTTCGTATGTGTGCGTGTATATTTTGTTAGATTCTTGGCGGTAGGTAGATAAAGTTGGTCTAGGCACGGACTAGACGTAGCCCGGTGGCTGCCCAAAACAGCCCAGATTGCGGCCGACTACAACAGCTGCTGGCCTATCGCGACCTCAACCAACCACTCGTTAGCAGACTGACGATATTTTACAAGAATATGCTATCGTGACTACTATACTAGTGATTTTTCGAATATTCAGATTTTATTTATTTTTTCTATTAAATATTTTTTATATACGCATGCCCTTCGTTTCAACAAAAAATAGTTTACATAAAAAACAAACGAGGTGACTGAACTCTCTAAACTGTACATTTTTTATGTAAACTCGATTTGGCAATAAAAAACTTAGGAAAGTATACGGTAAGATAAAAATCAATCATCTTTGAAAATAGCTGTGCAAAAAATTGAAAATAAGAGATTTGTAAAATAGTTAACAGAAACGTTTCAATTGTATAAATTAAATAACATGTAATTGTAACGTATTTAATAAGATTGGGCGTATATAATAATAAAAAATTTAACTTGGAAAACAACAAAAGAAGTAAATATATTTTACTGAATAATTAGAACTTGTTAATAAATTTATATATACCTGGGTTCAATAAATATTTTTAATTTTTATTTTCAACTCAAATTAATACTATTACTTAATTTACATATACTTAATCATTGTAAAACAATATTTTTGAAATATGAGACCAATAATATTAAAAAATCACAAAATTTATTTAGCTATAAAATGAAGAGTTAAAATTATATAGGTACATTAGATATAATTTAGAGATATAATTTCAGTATAGCTTCAAATTACATATTATATTAACATGACAGAAAAACATATTTATTTTTCCAAGGCATACACACAAATATATATATATATATATATATATATATATATATATATGCTAGAGAAAGATATTGATAAACAAGTGAGATCAGGCCATTCTAGATTTCATTTGAAATTTATAGAAGATAAATTAATGGACCATTCAAATTAGAAGAACGCGGAAATAACATTCGTTTGATAGTGGAATGAAAACGACTGAAAAATGCATATATACATACACAAACATATATACAAATATATATATATATGTGTGTATGTATATGTACATATGTGCATATTGTGTTATTATTGTATATTAAAAATTCGTAATTCAAATGATTGTGTTTGATTTTACTTCCTGAATATATGTCAAAATTATAAAAAATGCATTTGCAATGCAATATGACGATAAATCGATAAAATAACTCAGATCGCACAAGCTGTTGATATTTAATGATCATTTTGATCTAAAAACGTGTTTCGAATCAGACAGTATTAATTAAAATCGCGTTTTGTGCTTAAGGCATTACAATGGAACCACACACGTGCCACATGTCTGTTATATACTTTATGCAGTATTTTATGTACTGGTAATTTCTTCATTGGTAAATTGCAGAATACTGATGATGAGCTAAAATAAGTCCACATACTATCCGGTTTAAATATTACATATATATTAATGTATGTATGTTTGTATATAGCGAATATAAAATCTTTTATAAATGCATGTTAACAGTATTGTTAAAGAAGCGTGGAATGAATAAAAATTCGTAACTTTTAGCATCTTCAGGCTATAATACTATATAACTTGAAGTGTATGTCATTAAATAATTACAGAGTAAATGTCAATAATGTATCATAATAATAATGCTTCAATGATAATATGAAACCTTTTAATAATGACCGTAATGTCTTTTCATAATAACAAGTTAATAAAAATAATGAACGTTTTATTTTTACATCCATTTACATTAAATTTAATGTGGACAAGTATTCATTTTTTTATTATTTTTTTATTTAACAAAAACTGTGAAATAATTTAGAATAAGTGAAAATGACGTTGAATAAAAAATATTGTTCAGACATAAAGCTATAATGAAAAGATTTAAATAGATCTCAGTCTTATTTGAACTATGAATAACTTGATCTTTATTAATCTAAAAATAAATATATCCTCTTTTGTATGTATATTACTTATATATGCATTATATATATATATATATATATATATATATATATATGTATGTATGTAAGATGGCTCAAATGAGACTGATGATATAATCGTCAATCCCGTTTAAGTAAATAAGGTATATATTCATCAGTCTCATATGAATCACCACATATATAATGACTATAATTTAATATAGATATATTACAAGTTTTTAATAACTTATGAAAGAAATATATACAATTTTTTTTAAGAAAAAAAAATAATGGACATTAAAATCAAAAAATAATTACAATTAAGTTTTCGTCAGGCGAAAAAATCGATCAAAAGTTGCCACTTATAATAAAAATCTTATATGTTCTTAACAATGATATTTAAATTACAAAAAAAATAATGACACTTTTAGTTACATCTGCATTGGAAAAAAATGAAAATATAATTAAAATTTATAAAATCATTAAAAAAGATAAAATAATAAATATAGTATTATAATGGTAACTACACATATTTTCTCATAGATACTGATCTATTTGAACAATTTTAAAATAAATGTTGAAGAGAAAATTCATATAAATGTTTTGTCAAAGAAATTAAAGTTCAATCTTAACTAACTTACCTAATTTAACTATGACATTTTATTCATTCTCTAATCCTTAAATAAATCAATTTTCACTTACTATGAACACAAAAAGAAAAGTTTTAAAAGAACTACAAGAATATTTTATTACACACAATGCTTTTAACACTAATAAAGTTTCATTTATTAGTGTATAGAAATAAATGGAAATTATTTTCAAAAGCATAGTATCTACATTGTATATATATATATATATATATATATATATATATATATATATATATATATAATATGTATAATATGAAAACATATAGGTTTTTAAAAATATTTCTTGGATAACAATACCAGTTAAAAGAACTAATAGAATAATAAAATAGACAAAAAAAAAAAAAAATGGTTACAGAACTTTCGTTTTAGATATGCACTAAATAACTGAAATAGGAAATTTCTTACAAAAATCAACTATAAAATCATGAAATCTATTTAATATATATATATATATATATATATATATATATATATATATATATATATATATATATATTGTTTATATATTGTTTATATATGAATGTTGTGTATGTAATATTAAGTACACAATTACAAAAGAAATAAGAAAGTGTTTACCATTAACAGGTTCTAGAATAGAATATTTAATCTAAACTAAAAAAACAAACAAATATAGATAAAACTTTATTTATAATAAATTTATTTATAATAAAACTTTATTTGTAATTTTTAATAAGTACTTTATCTTTAATTTACCACTCTCCAAAAATTAGCCGAATAATATTTACACATATAATATTTTTTTTGCAATGACCCATTTTATAAAAAACTTGCATAAACTATTAACAATCTTATATATATATATATATATATATATATATATATATATATATATATATATATATATATATATATATATATATATATATATATATATATATATATATATATATATATATATATATATATATATATATATATGTTAAACACTTATTTGCTAATAAAACGATATTATTATAAATTATTTCGCCTAGATGTTATCTTAAATTATTAACTACTAATCAACTTGACTATTTAATATCACTACTGTATATATTATATTCCTCGTAAAATTAAAATATTGTATATGACTACCGAATTTACTTTTATTTCTTTTCCTTGATTAATTTAACCACTATAATTAAGCCATCATTTGATATTAATTTAAAATTCAAATAAATCTATAAATATTATAAGATAACGAACAATTTACGTAAAATATATGTAAATAACTTAATTCTGAAATCTACACTCCTATTGAAGTCTACAATTGACAGAAATGGAAAAAATAAAGATAGAGAAAAATCATCTGTCGGTACAAATAATTAATTAGTTACTATATGATCTATTTTATTAAATGAAGCAGTAAATACTTTATAATTTGAATAAATGAGTAAAATTACTTAGTAAAATTTAATTTTGTAATAAAATAATTAATCACTGTATATTATAGTTATTTAGCCAGTTATTCGTTGAATTATTTACGCTACCTTATATTATAATTCGTTTTATTTAGATACTAGATATAAATTTCTGTTTAATTTATATGTTTATATTTTCATATCTTAAACTAAATTTTAATAAATGCTCAAGGCTATCAAACTAGTGACAAGAATTCGTGCCTCAAAATGGTACTGTATAATTTTTCAAGAGTAATAATATACGTTGGCACATTATTGATTAATGTAATTTTTATTCAAATTCACTTTTAATTTGAAATAAGTTTAAATTTTATATTACATAATTTCTTATAAATTCAAAGAATATGTTATTGAAAATTTATAAACAGTATAACCCATAACAAGTACTGAAATATTAATACAATTATTTTAATACATTTAATATGGCCAAAATTTAAAGAAATATAAAAAAATAAGAGATACGTAGCAAAGTATTTCTAAAATATTTATTACAAGAAATATAAATACTAATAAAATATATTTATTTTCATTCATTTATATTTGTTCACCAATAAACTATGTGCATAAAAAATATATTTTAATAATTTTTCTACACATAATAATTATTTAAATTTTATGTGATAAAAGTATATGACAAAACTATTTGATAATTATATATTTGTAAAATAACATATATATCTATATTAACGAATTAATACGATTCAAAATTCGTTTTGATATAATAGTAAAAATTTCTTCCACACAAAGAAATCACTCCTCGTTTACAACACACAATTTTATGAAAGTATTCAATAATCACTTATTGTTCTTTTTATTCCCTCATGTGCATTTCGTTGATCATATCATCATCATCATCGGAACGTTGCGTTATAAAATTTGATTCCAATTTTATAATTCATTTCTCTGAATATATTTTATCTTTAAAACTTGAAAATAATTTTATGATATATTTTTTTAAAAAAAAATATGTTTTGATTAAAATTTGCTCATCAGAAACATTTAACAATAAATTCATTAATTATTAAGTTCAAAAATATACAATAATAACATTTTATTACGAAGTAATATGTATATAAATCATATATGTATATAATTGTGTGTGTTTATTATTATATACATGTATATATAAATAATCAGACAATGGGCAAACTTTTGAGTAATGATTGTAAAGTACGATCATTGCTTGAACTACATACACATGGACACTTGTTGGTACATACATACGCAACGAAATGGTTTGCCCTCGCGGCAAGAGCATTGTTTCCTGCTGTATGAGACAGCTGCTGCTTTGCTGCCTTGTATGGGGCCGGTGTCCACTAGCTTTCTTTCACAGCACTGACAATCGCAAAGGGATACGAACTTGTCTGTCGCGATTTGTTACCATTGTTAAAACAAGGGCTGCATAATATTTCAATGAAATCATTATATACATACATACATACATACATATATATATATATATATATATATATATATATATATATATATATATATATTTATTCGAAAATAAAAAAATATATTTAAGATATTTTTAAGTTAATAATTTTTTAATAGTTATATTTCTTGGTGCAAATATTTAGCAATATATTTTTTTCCTTATTTCTTTGCTCTCTCTCTCTCTCTCTCTCTCTCTCTCTCTATATATATATATATATATATATATATATATATATATATATGTAGCAAATAAAAAAAGCTATTACGTTTTCCTGATTTCTTCGCACAGATAATCTACATACTAGTAGTATTACATATTTGATTTGAAAAAATATTAAAAATTGTTATCTCAATGTCTTAATTTTGTAATTTATTTTTTAATAATGTTTTTAATACCCAAATGTATAATTAAACACAATTTTGCAAAAAAATATTTTATATATTCTACATTTATAGTTTATTTGTTATAAATTATGCTTTGTATAACAATTTTTGTTATTAGTGCCTTCTAAATATTAATATTTTTTTAAATAATTTAAAAAATTGTTCAAAAAATTATTTGTTTAAAGAAGTGTTATAAATCAAAAATAATCTAAAGATGATTTAAATCAGATTAAAATAAAATTAAATTCTGTTCATAAGTTTATTAAATATACACAGAAATTTATATTATTTTAAGCAATTTTTTTTATTCATACTTCAAAAATGAAACACTATATTAAATGAAAATATATTCCAGATTTTTTTACTACCTCTCGTCATTAGAAATTTTCATTGAATTAAATAAATGAAAATGAAATAAGGAATGATTACATCAAATTCTTAATATCATTTACTAAGAATTTCATGTTAAATAAAGCTTAATAAAAGCTTAACAAGATTAACTCAAGGTTACTTGTCTTTATCATTAAACTTAATCATTTTTAAATGAGTTAAAAATTTAACTTTCTCAAAATTCATTGTAGTTATTAATAATAAATTTTTACTACAATAATTTAATTAATTTACTAGAAAATTCATTGTAAATATTATCAAATTTAATAAAAGTTTTCTTTAAAATAAAATCTCTTCTTCTGAATAAAAATTATTATTGTTTCTTATGTATAAATTTATTGTTTATTTTTTATTTTTGTATAACGTTCATTTCTTGCCATAATTTACGAATCATGACAAAAATAATCATAAAAAATAACATTTATTTTTTTCTTAATGAAATATTCCTCCCAACTACTTTCATATGGTTTCACTTAAATATTATTTGAGAAGTATAAATTGATACTTTGTCATTATAGCATATCTTGAAATAAAAATAATGATCTTTTTAATTCGGAAACTATTTAATTGAATTAAATACATAAAACAATCTTTATATGCAAACATTGACAAATAAATATGAGTATCACATTATAACAAAAAAATTAAACCTTTTAACAAGTAAATTTAATCAACATTCATTTTTAATTTTAACTTAATTTCATTTTTAATTTTAATTTTATATATTTTGACAATGATTAAATAATACCTTTATTTAGATATACAACACATTTCAATAATTGTATGCAGGGTACTATTTACTGATTTTAGAATAAAATATATTTCATGCTACTGTATTTATCGTTTTATTATCATTACATATTATACACACATACACACGCACACACACACACACACACACACACACTCACATATATATATATATATATATATATATATATATATATACACTTAACAGTAATATTCAATTATATTTTAAAGATTCTGCCTTAAATGTCAATTTGTCAATAATTTCAAGGTATACATATAAAGATTGTACAAAGATTATGAGGAAAATATGTAAATGCTGTCAAAAGTTTATCATATTAAAGTGTGTGTATTTTTTTTAATTATAACTTAAAGTATAAATTAACGCTAAAGTGAAAAGAAACGAATTTAATGTTAGTGCGCAATCGTAAATTACAACTCGCAACACTTTTATGAACAGATACTATATGATAAAATATCAAATTAAAGATTATACTGAAAGTTGCGATTAATTTTCATGAATGCAAATTGTAAATTATGTTCACAATGATGAGTAATTTTTCAGTAATAAATATAGTATATCTAACAATATACTAGTTTATTTTTTAGTTATTTTAAATTGCTACCAACATTCAATAGAAATAGAAATACAATTAAAAAAAATAACTATGAATTTACACAAATGAATTTTAACCCTAACACCACAATAATTTAAAGTGTTCAATAATCACTTATTGTTCACTTATTATTTATAAATATATAATCAATAATTATATCGATTAATGCATTTCGATGGCGACACCACCATCGTCAGAGCCTTTCGTCAGAGAAAGGCTCGTCGCCATCATCGTCAGAGAAAGGCTCTGACGATGATGGCGTCGCCATCGAAATGCATCAGCCGATATAATTATAGATTATATAATTATAAATAATAAGTGAACAATAAGTGATTATTGAACACTTTAAATTATTGTGGTGTTGGGGTAAAAATTCATTTGTGTAAAGTAAATCAGCCACAGTTCCAAAACAACAAATAACTTTGAATATTATAGCAATTTTTAATAACAGTTAACGAAAAATGAAATAAGTACATACACTCCAAGGTATATACCACATAATTTATATTTTATCTTTTATTATTAAATAAATTATTAAATTAACAACATTAGTAATGAAAACAACTTCTTCCTTATTTGATAAACAACATATATTTTACTATATGAATTATGCTTTAAATTTATTTATAAACGTTTATTAAATTTCTTTCCAAAATAAACAAAAGTTTTATAAGTACATTATACATACATATATATATATATATATATATATATATATATATATATATAATATTATGTGTCAAATAAATAATTTCAACTTCTGATAATTATACATAAATTTAATGTAAATATGTGATTTATTGCAGAAGTCTTAATTTACTTTTAAAGTAAAATCAATTTCAAGCAGTAAATAAATGAAATTCTAATTCAAAAAATTAATTTTTATACTTTTAAAAACTATTTTTTGAAAAATATTTTTATATCATTAGATCATCCTGTTTTTGTTTTAAAACTCAAGAAATCCTATTAAAATACTTTTTAAAAAATTAATTTGCATTAAAAATCATTTGTTTCTAATGATACATTCTACCTATTGTGTTTGATTTCATTTCGTTTCTTTATAAATTTTATTAGTTAAGTAAATTTACTTTCTGAATTAACTTTATTTTAATTTTTTTATCTCTATATTTTAAAAAGATTCATTTATTGTATATACATAAGGATAATCAATTAATCTTAGTTAAAATTGTAAATTTCAATGAGAAAATCAATTATAAAATTGAAAATAATTATTTTCATTTTTATTTAATTTGATTTTTAGAAATAATCAATTTAATTATAATTATACAAAAAAAATGTTATTACAATTTAATAATGCTCAAGTTTATAGTTTTTATTAGATATTCAGAATAATTATATACATATATAAAGTAATAGAAATATATTTAACTTTAACAATATTTATAGATTATAAATTACATTATGCTACTAATAAAATATTATAATAATGTTTTTATAAAGTATTAAATAACAAATCGTTAATTTAATGTTCTCTCAGGATATATTAATTTTCTCATTCTGAGAATGTTTTAAATTACTTCATTATATTGTCTAGATAAAAATCACTACCACACCATTATAAGATATACATTCGATATCTTGTATTAGAATATTGTCTTAACACAGTATATATTTAAATCCTATAACAAACCTTCTAAATTTGGTATAACAGATCCTTATAAAAAATAAATTAGCCATAATTCTAAACTATCTTGCAATACAAAACATATCATAAAAAAATAAATCTGTCCTCTTGTAAACAAAACCTACAACACCAATAAACAACTCATCTGTGTGAACATACCATCATATTGAACAGGTTCACGCTTTAAAATAATGCCATAGGCAACTTGTATTCCAGTTATGAATATTTTAAGAACCGTTCGTATTTAAACAGTTATCATCAAAGTCAGTATTGCTTACAGCAGCGGCTCAAGCAACACCACAAGTTAATTTATTTATACGAGAATATCATATATCTATGCAGATATGTGCATATATAAATATTCATAGCATTTTGTACATATTGTATGCTATTCTCGAATTACGTATATTTTTTAACTGTGCATTACTTCCGAAATTTTTTTAGAATTATTTACATAGTCAGACGTCAATGTTCATGCATATTTATTAGTATATGTATACGTAAATCTCTATTATTAATTATTAATTGATTGTATATGTATATATAAAGAAAATATATTTTTATGTAAATTTATTGTTGATATAGAAATAAAAAATCATAACTAAATATTATATTGATTTATTTACTACTATGCTTCATTTGAAATAAATGAATCAATTTATATGTCATTTCTTCAAATAATAAAAACTTAAATATCACGTTAAATAATTATAAATAATGTAATCTAAAATAATGATATTGTAATTTGTATTACTTATTTGTCAATATTTTTATAAAAATTAAATATTGAAAATGTATTTTTGTACTACATTTTATTTAAATTATAATAACGTAAAAAAAGTTTCTAGTTATATTCTTCCACGAAAAAAAATATAATGTGATAATGATTTATCAATTATCCAAATTACGGTCTGTATTTGTTATTATACGCTATCTACTACACAACAATCTATTTATAGGCGACATTTTTTATGCTGTTCTGATATAACGTTTTACATATGATACACTTCACTCTTGTAAACACAAGATATTTTACAAACCTACATGAATTCATAATTATAGCGTGAGCAGATATATTAATGGAAACATATTTTTCAATTCTGTAATTTTAATATATGACTATTACAATCATGTCTCACGAAATCCGCATACAAAGAATTTAGTATTAATAGAAACGAAATATCATCACCAGTTATAATTGTTTTTTAATTGATACACGTTTTAGACAAAATTAATTGTATTTTTCTTATTATTTTTTTCGTGCTATATTTTTTCTCAGCACGACATATTCATATTTTACATCATTCGTTCTAAATTCCATTTTAATTACGACGATACAAGTACTAAAATACTTCTTTTAGTATAATATAACAATTTTCTATAATAACAAATGGTTTAAAATTTATTTCGTTACTATATTATTCAATGTGCCTTCTTTATAACAAACAAATATATAATTTTATATTTTGTTCAAATTATATATATATATATAATATATATATATATATATATATATATATATATATATATATATATATACGAGAAAACATAGACAAATAAACAAGAAGAACTATAGAGAGACAGGTTGCATAAGTAAATTCTTTTTATAAAAGCTACCTTTTTATAAACAAGGTATTTTTAATAAAAAAAATTTAAATATTTTTCACTAATCTATAGGTGCTTCAAATGAGACTGAAAATTAGTAAATAATAGTAGCAAAAAATGTATGTCTAAATCCTTGGATCTCATTTGGGATAATATATATTTACAACATTTTTCCAGAAATTTAGCAGAATTCATATTTAACACAAATGAATTCTAACAGAAAGGATCTGACGATGATGACCTCATCATCTAAATGCATCGGCCGATATATTTATAAATAATAAGTGAACAATAAGTGATTATTGAACACTTTATAACTATTGTGGTGTTGGGGTTAAAATTCATTTTTGTTAAAGTGAATCCGCCACAGTTCCAGAACAACAAATAAGAATTCATATTATTCAACGTAAAATCTAGCAGTTTTATTATTTGAAAATAGAAATAGTTAATTTTAATATGTATACATATTCAAACACACAAATATTTTTAATTAAATTCTTTACAATAAATCATAAACCAAATCATAAAATATAAAATCCAAAATATGTAATATTAATACTATATAAAAGATTCGTTTTATGTGTTATCATCTTCATTTCAAGAATTTATCACTTTATTGTTAATTAAAAATCCCTTCCAAAATTTTCAAAATTATAAGATCTATTGCCTTTTTTCTACAAATTTCCAATGAACTATTGTATGTTTATTCCATCTCTCTCTCTCTCTCTCTCTCTCTCTATATATATATATATATATATATATATATATATATAATATTAAAACAAGGTGACAAATATAGAACTATTTAAAATATAATATATAAAACAAATTAACTGTCCTTATTTACATTCATTTTTATGATTTTTTAGTCAGTATCAAACCACAAATTTCTTAACTACTTCAGTAATTATCATATACATATATCTTTTAAAAGTGTTTATTTTAAATCGTCACTTGATAAATGCTTTAATTAATTTATTTTGTCGTATGCAAATACTCTTTCCCTAAGTTAAACATCCTTCCTATCTATACATTCATGTTTTTTTAATAAGATCCAATACGCAATTTATCTTTTGGAATATTCAAATTTAAACCTTTATTATGCATAATTTTATCTACTTAAAATAATTAATACTCACACACTGAATAAATATATAAACTATAACATAATACTTTTATATGTATTTATTTTGAAATGTGTTCATGGGAACTTTATTTTTAACATTTTCAATAGATAACATATAAATTAAAAATAACAAAATTTAAACTCATTAGCATGTGTATATTATGTCAACAATTTTTGTCTTTTAATTTATAATTCTATAAATAATAATAATTTCAATACAATAAATAATAATACTGCGATTTCACCTTTAATAACTAATCATATATAACAGTATATTATTTGATAAATACTTTCAATTATTACTTATTGTTTACTTTTTTACTAAAGTATATTTTGATTTTCCATGTTATCGTGTTCAAAATATGGTAAAACTATTATTTATAAAAGCAAATTTCATAATTTTATGATTCAAAAATGATGGTACAGTTATATATTTTTATATTAATTAAAAAAACAAGAAGATAAAATGATAAATGAACACAAAAAAGTTCATAATGTTAAATTTATAAACATTTTTATGAAAATACACAATACCCAATTAAAATTTAGAAACATAAAATAACTATACTGACTTAAAATTCTTCATATACTTTCATTTTCTATAAATCAATAAATGTTTTATCATTCAACAAAACCTGATCTCATCTTCTGGGCTGATATCTAGTAAACAAGAATGAATTACGAAATATTATTTTACACACATCTTTCTGTACACATAATGCAAACATTATAGTAAAACAAAAATACACATATGTTTACATATATTCATGCATACATAAATACATACTTACATATATACATACATACATATATACATACATACATATATATATATATATGTGTGTGTGTGTGTGTGTGTGTGTGTGTGTACATATATATTTAACCATTATACAAATTCATGATTAAGTTTTTATTTTTTATTGGATTGTCAGGATTTCTCAAGATTAAAATTTATTTTAATATAATTTGTATATTAATCATATACATATATCCTATTTGATAAGTTTATTGATGCATGTAAAAATACCATGTATAACAACCACGTTTGTATATTGCTTAATCACTTTTTATAATCTCAAACTCCTGCTAGTACGTATGTATATCACAAAAAAAAAAAAACAATATAATATTGCCAATTGAATAAAAATATAAAATATGTTTAAAACTCATTCGGTATTATTTCCCCAAGTATTATTGATTATTTCCATTTTCCAGAACTATTTATTTTATATATATATATATATATATATATATATATATATATATGTATGTATGTATGTATTTTATATATAAATCACGTATATTGAATTGAATCTACCTCAAGCAACAAAGAATTGTACGTTCATATATAAATTTATACGAACGTATGACTATGTTTGTATCAAAGCACTTATGGGTGACACGTGAGGGTACCTAGGCCTCTACATGCAGGTGTAACGCGTGGATCCCACCTGCCTATACAGGTGCCCCACCCTCATCTCTTCATCATCGCAAAGACCGTTGGCCGGCGCACGACCAAACCAATAACTGGTTCACAAATTTTTTGTATGAGACAGAAATAATAAATTAAAACATTTTTTGAAAATGCGCGAAAACTGTTCCAAAAAGTTCAGGAAACATTCAGTACACTTTTCATAATTATTCAAGAAATTACAGTTAAATTATCTGCTAAATGAATTATTTGAAACATACTTTAACTTCCGTTTCTCTGCATTAAAGTAATTTTAAGTATTAAACAAATATCGCAGTTATATTTATTGGAACTTACAAAACAAGGAAATAATATTATTTTTATATTGCACATTCTTTAGTCTAGTTTTATATTTTCTTTAGAAAAGATTTATATAAACTATAAATTAGATTTCTTTCACATTTTTTACATATACATACATATATACATATATATGTATATATATATACACGTATGTATGTATGTATGTATTTGTGTGTTATTGTGTCTTATAAAGTTTATGAACATGGAGTTTTACAAATAAATTATAAAAAAACTCATATAAAATCATTTGAAAATATTAAAGTATTTTTAGAATTTTAATCATATTATAATTAAAATACCTTTTTCAAACATATCACTGCTAAAAATTTACAATAAATTTTTCATTTTATATTAAAGATGAAAGTTAACACTCTAAAAATAAAATTACATGTCGATTAGAACACAATTAATGCTACAAAGAGGATATTACCATTTTTAAGGTCCACGAAGGTTGACTGTTACAAAATATGTAAAAATAAATTTAAGAGTAAATAATATTCTTTACTTCAGAACAGTGGAAAACCAAATAGATAACAAGTATTATTTTATGCAATATTGTTGATTATATTGATATTCCTATTATTGAAATTATTTTATAATAGACATTTGAAATTTTAGACTATTATCGAGCTAAAATGTCGTCAATTGTATTGTAATCTGTTCATTCCCAAAAATACTACTTAATTATTAGTAACAATAAATAATCATTTAAAGAAAACGGTACTATCTGATATATCATTGATTTATTAAATAAAACCTTTTTTATAAAATGCAAAAACATTATCAACGTTAAACTAAATATGTTCATTTTATGTTTATTTAAAAAAGTTTCTAGAAACAGAAAAAAAGATATTTTACTAAATATGTATTATTGCCCTTATACATTTCTTTTGAAAATACCTTTTAAGTCCTTTGTACCTAATTTTTATGTGGTTTATATAAAAATTTATGTATATAAAACGCAATATTCATATATGATTATATATATATATATATATATATATATATATATATATATATATATATATATATACACACACAAACCAGGGGACTCCGTCCACTGATCTCTAGGAGGCTCCCCCCTGTTCACTTCGCTTTCTCGCCCTATGATATTTGAAATCGTGAACGATGTTTATTTGCAAACATTAAAGTTCGGAGATAATTGTTCACATTCGGAATAGATTTTGACACTAATTTTATGATGAAACTATTTTATACATGCATATATACATATATATATATATATATATATATATATATATATATAATATAATATAATATAATTTACAAAAAGGAGCCAATGAATACTTGAACAACTGCCAATTGAAGTGGTATTCTTCTGATGATATGTAAAATTTTCACCAAAATAATTTCAAAATGGCTACAAAATGACTTGGTTTCTTACAATCAAAGAAACCAACAGGAAATACATTTTTACAATCAATGAAAACAAGCAGGATTTCGAGCCAAATTTAACACAATATATTCTAGTGTAAAAAAAGTTGTCAGTTGTTACAATGAATATTAAATACCACTCAGTCTTGGATTTATAGATTATGAAAAAGTCTTTAGCCAAGTTAATATGTCAGCGATAATAAATGCTTTGAAGAATAAAAGAATTGAAAAAGCATATATTTTACTCTTAGAATTTTTTATAAAAATGCTACATCTTTTGTACAAGTATACGAAGAAACAGGAAAGTTAAAAATTGTAATAGTGAGACAAGGCAATGCGATATCACTAACAATATTTACATTTGCATAATGTACATTTTTATAATATATACAATATTAGAAAAAGTATTTACGACATTAAATTGAAAATCTGAAAAAATAAAAGTAAATGGGAAGTTGCTTATTTAATTAAGATTTGCTGATAATATTACTAGTTTCTCACTAATCCAAAATGCAATATAAAAGAGAATAGAAGAATTGAATAAAGTAAATGAGAAAATTGGTTTTATAATAAACCACAACAAAACAAAGTTAATGTTCACTGAATTTTCAGATCAACGAAAAATCGAACTATCATAAAACGAATAGAAATAGAAAAAGTTTAATTCCATATACATCTGACACAACTCAATAACACTAAAGGAAAATTTATATATATATATATATATATATATATATATATATATATAGAGAGAGAGAGAGAGAGAGAGAGAGAGAAAGAGTCATCCAAATGTGACGCCTAGATTTGTATTTTATTAAAAAGAAACTATACATATGCTTCCCTATACACCACCCTATACACATGTTTCTTTTTAATAAAACACAATCTAGATATCCCATTTGGATGACTCTATATATATATATATATATAGGGTAGTTCAAATAAAACTAAAGAGTTTAGACATACATTTACTTGCTTACTATTCTTTATTATCCTTTAGTCTTATAGGTATAAGACTAAAGGATATTCTTTATTATCCTTTATTTGAGCCACCCTATAGATATAATTCATACATGATTGTTCTAGGAATTATATTTTCTATCTAATACATATTGTTCATATATACATGGCAGATGATCTACAGTAGTATCGAAATCATACATAATTTATGAACAGAAAATTTATAAATATATGTAAAGATGATCTATGTAAAACAGTTGTATAATCAATCTAATTAAAATTGCCAGTCACGTGTCTAACGATAAAATGACGTAAACATTCATAATGCCAATTATAATTTGCCATCAGTTAAGGTCGTGTTTACTGTCACCAAGGAGCAAAACGAAAATGTGTTCAAAATTTAATGATCCATCCGAAATCGTTAAAACTCTCCATTTACAAATCGATTTGCAAAAACATGAATATATAAATATTACTATCACCTTTTTAAATAGCTGATATTATATCATTTTTATTTCAAGTGTTATTTTTTGTATATAACATATTTGTATGTTTTAATATATATATATATATATATATATATATATATATATATATATATATATTTGTGTATATGAATATATACTTACTTACGTATACGAATATATTTCAAAAACATATATTTTTTCATTAATTAAAAAATTAAACAATATATTAAAAAAAACTTATGATAAAATATAAATAATGATAAATTATTTAACCTAATTATGATAACTAAGAAATATATCAACTATTAAAATTATTTTTTAACATTCATTGATTACGTATTATTTTTATCATATTGTTTCAATCATAAAATATTCTACAGCAGATTATTTGTTAGTTATTATAAATAATTTATTTTATAACAGCTACATCTTTACTTAATAAACGTAATAGACACTTTTTTTAAAAAAATATTTTAGCATGTCAAATTCAGTACACGAGATTCTTACTTGATAATTAAGCAGATAATAATATTATTATTTTTAAAACTAAATATTGATCATACAACTGTTGTTCGACGGTTAAAATAAATTGGAAAAGTAATTCTGTATGAATTTAATGAAATCCAATATACTGTCATTATGAAATGTTAATATATTCTTTGTATGACAATGTTTTATATTCTTAATATAGACAATGTTGTTTGATAAGACAGTGACATGTGATTATTATTAAGCAGACTCTATATTATATTCGCCTGCAATCGTCACAATGACTCAAAATGATAAATACATATAAAAAAATATTATAGTGAATTTACACTAATAAAATATAAATGAACTAACAATAAATATAAATGAACTAAAATATAAATAAACTTTACACTAATAAAATATAAATAACTATAATATTTATTAGTGAATTTACACTAATAAATATTATAGTTATTATTCAATAATGAAGGCATAAATAGTTAACGTTATCTTCTTCAATAAAAAAAATTATCAGAAATATTGTCACAGTATGAAAAAATGCATAAAAGTTATATAAATTTGCATTTCCTATTGCAATTCTCTAATAAATATTCTTAAATATCCATATATAAATTTCCGGTATTGATCAATTAAAAATATTAAATTCTTTTCTATAATAATTCTCAATTACCGTTCTATAAGAACGTTTTAAACGTTGAAAAAATTAGACAACAAAATCTTCTTCTATATTACTCGCCTAATCTACAAATAACAGATTATAACTTATTCATATATTTGAACAAATTTCTTAAAAAAATACTCATCAGCCGTGAATCAACCGAAAAATAATCTTATAAAATAATCTCAGTTCTAATGACATAAATTATGTAATTTTAATTTTTCAAATTAAAATTAACATTATTTTATCAATAAAAAATTATTATGACCTACCTTAGAATTTGTTAATTTCTTATGTATTAAAGTTTTGAAAAGATTTAAAAACCATTATTATTTTTCCCTATTCTATCGTATATGAGGTGGTATGTATAACGTATAGATTTATATTTAGACATATATCAATTAATATATATATATATATATATATATATATATATATATATATATATATATATATATATATATATTGTACATTATGTAATATATTGTAAATACTTTATATTATGAATTTAAAAATAAGTACTACTAACTAGTTGATTTTATAATAAATAAAATGTAAAAATAACGATGTATAAGATCTAAATAAGAGTCATTTTAAATTATTTCATTAATATTTCTTAAAGGAAATGTCTTGTAATTTATATATGAATATATACTGATCTTAAAATGATATAAGGGAAGATATGAGGGTATTAGATCGAATATTGTTACCACTTCCGAACACCTGAATTAGGGTGAATTCCATGGGAATATTTTTACTTTACATACGTTATTGGCTTTACTAATCAAGCAGACAACTCTAAGATACGTATCAGTCTTGCAAGTGTTTCGTTTTAAAATGTATTATATTTAAGTATATTCTCACGTATATTTTATGCACGACATGAAAATTGAATTTAATTTTGAATAAAAATACAATCAATTGACTTTTATAATTATCTTTTCTTATAATATCTTTTAAATATGTGTTAAGTATTATATTCCCATTTAAAATTTTATATCATTTTTTATTTACAATTTCAATTTCATTTAATAAAAGTAAATATATATATATATATATATGTATAATGTTGTATTTATCAAATATAAAAAAATAAATTGAAATTAGAAAATATAACGAAAATAGGAAAAAATGAGAAAATTAATTAAAAATATTACGATATAATCTACTCTCGGAAAAATTAAAATAAGCAATTAAAAAGAGAGAGGACTAGAATTAAACAATCGATTATTATTTCTTAAGACTAAATGTTATGAAGAAATTAATAAGAATGTAATAACCCAAATTTTTCAGAAACTCTGCAGTAAAACAGGAATTTACTCATACATATTGAAAAAACTGGAAATTAATGATATTTGATAGCATTTAATTTTTAGTGTTATCTATACATTGAAAGAATTTACAAAAACACACAAATTTATTTCAGTCTTTTAGAAATTGTTTTTAAGCTTTTATTTATTTAAGCGTTTTACTAAAAATAATTATTTTTGTATTAAGTTTATTTTATTATTTAATAATATATTTTTCGTTCAAATAAATGCAATTATTCAACATTGAATATAATGTAATAAACTTCTTTCAACAAGCCTAATAAATTTTTATCGATAAAAAATATAAAAAAAACGTATGTGAAATATACACATATATATTAAATATACAATTAAATAAATACTTAAAAAATATATGTGAACAACAATTATAAGTTATCAAAAATGATTAATAAAAAATAGAAAGTATTTAAATAAAACTTAAAATATTTTTTTAAAAAAGTAAATATTTTTTCATATGTATATTTCATCAAGTATCTTTTTTAAATTCTTAATTATTTTAGTTTTTTTTCTGAGTTAGGTATAACATAAAATATATTTTTCTGTTTTATATATATATATATATGTTTATATATATATATATATATATATATATATATATATATATATATATATATATATATATATATATACATATTATGAATTTAATTTTAATATATTAGTTTTTTTAAAAAAATTATTTATTTAATATTTTAAATATATGTAATTAAATCACAAATAAATTGAAACACATATTTTCAAATAAAAAATAAATATTTTTTTATTCAATTTCATTTTTTTAATTAAGTATATAAATATATTTCTAAAACAGAATTATTCTATGTGAGTAAAAATTATTACATTGGCATAAACTTTAAAACGGCAGGTATATTTTACTGTATTCGTTTTCTTGCAAAGAACACGTACATATAACACCTCAATATTCTTATTAACACCTGCTAAGTGTTTATATAGGAAGAGTGTATATTTCAAAAAAGCCTGCATAATTATGTGTCATCATACAAGAGGATACAAATAACATAAAAATACCATATTTTACCTGTTTTTTTTTACATTGAAGTATTTTATCCTCTAGCGCCATCTAAACAGATTAAGATTCATGAAGATTTTTTGTTGTTGCGGAAGTTATATTAACACCAAAATCGGAATTATTTTATGGTTAAATTGTGTGAATTGCTTTGTAAAATTTCTTTTCGATTGCAGCTATTTCCTGTTTATAAAAACTAATTTTACCTGGCGAATTATACAATACTAAAATTACTTTAGAGATATAAACACACTTACACATTTTATTTGATTTATGTAGTAAACAGATAGAATTGTTAATTACAAAGCAAAAATAAACAAAGATTTTTCATATCATCTTCGTACTCTGTTCAACAATCAACAATGTATCGCAAATAATTTAATATCTTTTTGGATAATATTTAACAATTCAATGAAAGTTTTAATTCACCACTAATTTTTATAAAAATAAATTTATCATTATTCTTACTTAACAAGATAATAATTAAATAAAACATTACGTATTTTTATGATCACACAAAAATGGTTCATCGTCAAAGTAAATGACATAATTTAGGAAAATGCACAATCATGTATCATATTTAAAGAATACAAAAATTTGTGCTTAGTAGATTTGATCAAAGCTGTATATATATATATATATATATATATATATATATATATATATATATATATATATATATATATATATATATATATATATATATATATATATATATATATATATTAAATATTACATTATATTACATATAACTGAGTAATTTCAAAAATTTATTTAAAAAACTGATCACTATGGAAATAGAAACAAAAACTATCTAATAAGACAACTTAATTTTTTTGAACCATGTATTTAATTCAATAGTCTACCATTAGTAAGTCTATACTCTTGTATCCTTTATGTATTTCTTACTATATTGTATAGAGAGCCTCTGACGATTTATTTTTTTAACTGCATCAATTATTTTCATCTTCAATTCATTCAATATTTTCAGCAGTGAAATTATATACATTGAATCTTCGACAAATCTAAACATAATTAAGTGTATTGGAATTAAGTCAAGTGAACATAGATGCCAAAAGATGGAACTTCTCCGTCCAATCTAACAATTAGGGAATTGCTTGTTTATGAATGAAACAGCTTCATTATGAATATAAGATAAGGAAGATCCATTCTACTGAAAAATTGCTAAGAAATTAGGCGCGTGTTTTATTAATGGTTGCATCACTTACACAAGAATTACCTAATTTCTTTTTTTACACAAACAACCACTTTCCTTGAATATTTTTCGCCATTCACGAATAGAATTTTCATTTGAAAGATCTATTTAATATTTTCTATGGAACTTCAGTCAAATAGTTGTTTCAGATTCTATAAAATGAAATATGAGAACACAAATGCTTTCTCTTGTTAATTAACCATTTTATAAACAAATAAGAAAACAACTACCATATGTTTAAAAATTTACTTGTCATCATTGCCAATAGTAGACAAAAATAAGATAAATTTGAAGATAAATCGTTTGTTAACTCTATATTGCCATTAAACGAAACTTTTGTCCAGTATTGAACTGATATTGGATAATAAATATATATGTATACTTATATATATATATATATATATATATATATATATATATATATATGTATGTATGTATGTATGTATGTGTGTGTGTGTATTTGAATATAATAGTATCCATACATTTATAATTATTTAATAATATTATTTGATTTTATAATGTTAATATTTAGTTTCAATACGTCTAAATAATAATTGTTCTTTTTTTAAAAAATAAAAATTTTTTAATTCTTTTTTATTCGAATTCACTTGTTTTCATTCTAATCAGTCAATTTGAAATTGCAGAATTTTTAGCTAAATAAAAATAAAATGCGTGATTGTAAATATTAAATTTTAATAATTAATAACTCAACTGTCATATTAAAATAAAAATCGCTAATCATTCGCTAATTGCTAATCATTTTATTTAACAATCAATAAAACCAACTGCTAAATACAATTATAAAATAAAAAAGAAATATTGCATTCACTTATTATTCGAAAACTTGACAATGAAGTGAAATACGACATTATATATTCATCATGATTATTATTTTAATTACGGCACACAAAAAATCTTATTAACAGTAGAATGAGAATCCATCATACTGGACAAATACGGGCGATGAAGAGTAAAGTAAAAGGTGTTATTCAAGAAAGCCGGCACGCGCCAGCCAACTGCTGTGCTATATATGGCTTTTACTCGTTGCATCCAGTCACCCATTCTTATTATGAATATTGAAAATGCGTGAAAGGAGATACAAATATTATTGCTAACGTTACATGGTACTTTCGTCTTTATAATGCATTTTATTTGCGCTGTTGGATGATTGCTAATTTTACGCTACATGCTTTTGGCAACATACGGAAGAACTGTTCACTGCACATGACGTGTGTTTCTCTTGATTTACTGTTGTTCTCATCATTGTTTGCAATTGTTTAGATACTATACACTTATTATAATAGAAAATTTGATGAAAATAATTTTCTCCGCAGTAGGTTACTAAGCCAATTTTAATCGTATTGATCTCAGCCACAATGTGTCCAATGTAAACTGATGAATTATTTTAATTATTTTAAAAAAAGGTTTAAAATAATATGTTAATTCAAATTTATTTCCAATAAAAACTATTTTCATATTTATTTCGAATAAAAACTATTTTATTTATTTTTAAATTGAATAACATGAATCATCATGTTTACATATAGATATGTTACCTATTTTCATATTCTACAAAAACACCAATTTCGCAATATATTTTAATAAAAATTGCTTGACTTTTGAATTTAAAAAAACATATAAAATATCTTTTAAACACAATTTAATTTTGAAAAATATCATCAGATATTTCTTTAGTTGTAAACAGAGAGTTTAATATTAAAATGTCTATTCAAATTATCAAATATATAGTAACACCATGACTATGTGACATATGAATTACATTAGTATTATAAAACTAAAGAAGACTTCAGACTTTAGAGATCCAAAAACATGTCCGGTTTTATTTTTGTTTATGTTTCATTTTATTCATTTTTGTAAATGAATTACACAATTCGAAAGTTTCATAATTTTTTATCTACTTTGACTAAAAATAGTTTAAATGTATTCTTTTTAATTTACAAAAAAATAAAAATTCTTAGAACCCTCAGGTCCTCTGCTTACTTCAATTTATACATACATGTTCATACATATCCATATATATCCATATATATCCATATATATATATATATATATATATATATATATATATATATAAATATATCTATGTAAAAGAATTATTCGTTAGATAGTTTTATCCATGTTACAATTATTGTTTTCGTTTATTGTATCTGCTACAATGTTAATTTGTCTACTAATTTAAAAAACACATATGAAAAAAAATAAAATATTTATGCAAATTTATATTTTAGGTTTATTTTTATTATAACTTATACCATAGTTTAATAAAACATTTTTTTCAATTGGATATTAAAATATTAAACGCAAAGTTGAAACTATGAAGAGAAATAAATTAGTTGAAATTAAAACTAATCAAAATAAAACTAATTTGAATTATGAAAAAATCACATTAACAAAATTATCAAAGTTCTGCTCTTATCTATACTATTTTTTGTATAAATTCTAGTATATTATTTACTGTTATTCAATTAATAATTACAAATAAGAATCATTAAGTTTTTGTAATTAATATTTTAATAATTTTTATATATATATATATATATATATATATATATATATATATATATACAAATGAAGAAATGAAAAATAAAATAGTTAATAATATTATCGTTATTGGATAATAAATATGATAAATGAAACTGATTACTACCTATTTAGTATTTATTTTTGTTAAAAAAAGTTCACTAAAATTAAGCCAATATTTTACTATATACATATATTTGTTTAATTTTATAGATAAATTAAATACTATTAAAAGTTATTTATCAATTAAAATCTGATTCTATTACTGTACAATATTTGACAAAATCATTATTAAAAATAAATAAATAAATAAAAATAAAATTCATTACTTACTATATTCATGTAATAAAATAACGTTCTACTAAACGTCATCAGTATACTTTTCGATAGATAATTTTTGATTAAAACCACTGACATGGAACAAAAGTAATAAATCAATCATGACATGTTACTACTTTCCGTAAACTTTAATTATATCCACATAAAAAATAATAAAATCTGCACTGTGTCAAATATGTTAATTTGTAGCTAAATATAATCTTGATTAAACATCTGCTTTAAAATAAAAACAGATATGGTACAAGTCAGTAGTCAATAAATAATTATTAAAATTATTCAAAATACCATGAAAAGACGGAAGTTTTATATATATATATATATATATATATATATATATATATATATATATATGAATGTGTATATATGAATATGTATGTACGTATATATATATATATATATATATATATATATATATATATATATATAAAGAGACAAAGAATTTGTATATAAAGATAAGCGAGTAAATCTATCCAATAGGTAGGCAAGATATTAATTCACTATTTGATGGTAATTGAAGAGACATTTTTTAATATCTTTTAATTATTTTAATACTCAGAAAACAATAAATAAATAAATATTAAATATAATTTATTTAAAAATTCAATTAATAAATTTATTTAAATACACAAAAAAAATCTCTACTTTTCATATTATCTACACTAAAAAAATGCAAAACCATTAACATTGCAGTAAAAAAAATATTTCGGAAAGTAATGAGTAAAGAGAATCAGTCATCATTTCATAAAAGAATTGATTCAGAATACCACCTAAATAAAAATGATATTTAATTTGCATTTTAATTTAAATTTTATTACACAATCATTCAACTTACACGCATTAATACAAATTTGTACGTAGATACTTACTTCAATATGCAATTTAAATTAAGAATTAAATTACACTGTCAAGTAATAAAAAAATAGTTTTTTTTAATATAACAGTATAACAGTGCCATTGGTACCCGTTTCTGTTTCAATTGTATTCGTATAAAAATACACATTATATATAGGAATATATATATATATATATATATATATATATATATATATATATATATATATTCAAATATATAATAATAAATTATAAAATTTAAATACTTTTCATACCAATTAGAATACATATTCACTTTTTATTATATTTTCAAAAAAATAATGAATAATTATGAAATTAAATAATTTAACAATTTTGTGCACTGACGAAATTTAAATATAAGTTATATTTAAACATAATTTTAAACAATATTCACAATGAAATTTTCCTAATCACCGCAAAAATTAAATAAATAACAAACAAACTAATATACGAATATATATATATATATATATATATATATATATATATATATATATATATATCGATTACAAAAAAAAATTCTTTCTGTCAAGTAAATGCTTATGAATTTGTAACAAGGTAGTATGTTTTGCACATGTCAACTATTTTTTTCCTTTTTAACGTATTCTATTTTATTCAAATGCTTAATAAGTTCAGATCACCATTAATACATTAGAAACAAGCAATTTGAATGATAATCACACTCTTAAGTTATTTTATTACTACTATTCGAAATAAGATAAAATTTATAATGTTCTATTCATTGCTCATTTAAAAATGCAAATATATCTGGCAAAAATTATTGTAATTAGTAATTAAAAACCGAAAGAGCAGCTGTCTTAGAAATATAGTTTGTAGATCTAACACAGATTGTTAAAACAAATCGGTTCGGTAACCGGAAACCATGTTTGAAAATGCAAACTAAAAATTAATACGTGCTATACTCATTCGCTCAATATTATTATATATTTTTTATACACTTAATAAAAAAGAACGCTGCATGTCATTAAATTGATATATATTTTTCTAGATGTTAAGATAAAATATTGAGCAGCTTGCACAAAATTACAACTTCATAAAAAAAATCACTTTGTATTCTACCGTATACGAATGTTAAAATCGTCTAGTTAATTATTTAATTGATTCACACCGTTTAATTTTTTTTTTCTTGAAAACTCATTAAAACGTAAGTAGCTCATAGTTAACTAGCAGCTGTCAGTTAGAGATAAAAACATTGCAAAATTATTCAGTTTCATTAATATACAATTTAATGTTTGGTTTGGCATATATCAATATAGGATAAATATATGTAAATTATTATATAATGAAAATCTGTAAATCAGTATTTACATTCTTGATATTTCTAACGATAAATTATGTATATGTGTGTGTGTGTATACGCACACACATACACTTGAATATCGACATTTATATAAACAATTTATTATATTTTATATGACATATATATATATATATATATATATATATATATATATATATATATAGGGTGGCCCTAATTAGACTGAAGGATAGCAAATGATAGTGTGTAAGTAAATATATGTCTAAATCTTTTAGTCTCATTTGGGCCATCCTGTATGTATATAATTCAAATATGCTCAACATATTATGGCCAAGACCAGCAAATGATTACATTCAATGTGGCTTTCGCCTAGTGTAAGCTGATATAAGTTGATACGATGATATAATTGAAATGGGTTGATTTTGTAGTAAAAAGAATAACTTACGATGGACAACAGAACTAATTGATTGAGAATCCAAATATATTAAAATACTTAAGAAGATACCAATGACTATATTGAACAAAGATGTAGGGTTTTTTTTAGGTGAGGAATAAAAGAAAAAATATTTGATAGGCAGTCTTCATCCAATTATGCTTAAAAACAGAATAGGGCAAAAACTATTTGATTTACGGCTAATATTTCAGTGATGTATAATTAATGTTAGTTACGATTAATTTATTAGTCGTTAAATGTTTTAAGTGATTGATTAAACGATGAATTTGAAATTAATCGTTTTTAAATCAATTTGTGACTAACAACTAATAAAATAATCATTAGTTGTGATTGATTTATTAGTCTTCAATCATTTTAAATGACTAATGAACCGATTGATTTGAATATTCCAAATTGTGCAATATTAAAATTACATAATAAAAAAAGTTAAATACAATATTAGTTGAATACGATTATTTGTTAAATTGTCATGAAAAATTATTTAAATCTTAAAAATCAAATTTTCAAATAAAATTATTTTGTTTGAAGAATTACAAATAATTTTTATTAAAATTTAATTTTAAATGATTATTGGTGAATTATAATACTTTCTAAATTATTTTCACGGAAGTAAGGATAACAGTTAAAATAAATACATATAAGGACTTTGTTCATACTTTTCTTCTTATCTTTTAGGTGATGAATTGCGATAAAATCTATTTAAGAACGAAATTATTTCCAAATAAAAAGCAAATACGTATGATCTATGTATAGCGAAAGGTCTGGAAAATGAGACAGATAAGTGAAAATTTCATAATTCAATTCTATTATTTTTTATGTTCTATTTTTCAATATGTGCTCTAACGTTGTCATAGACCAATAACACACATGTTTATTAATCAATACCAGCGCAGTTTTTCATATATTGTTTAAATTTTTTGATAATATTTCTCGGTATTAATCGTTTCACCTGGTAAAAATGAAATGAATTTTGTCTCTTTCAGGCCATCATACAGACACTGTAACCTTGCGCAAATAAATGCTTAGTTTTGCGCAATACATCCACGGTTGTCGTAGAGGATTCGATTTTCGTCGCAAATTATAATACAAAATATTATAACTTCATTTTTGGTTGTAGAAATCAAAAAATATTAAATATCTAAACGATGCATCTTGTTTTTCTTCTTGAGTTCATGTGGTACTCATTTGTCAAGTTTCTCGACTTTCCGTAGACATTTAAGTATATGAAAACGGTTGAATAATGAACATTCGACCTTTCTGCGATTTCTCGGACAATCAGACGGGGTTTTGCTTTGACCGTGTTTTTAAAATATCGTTATCGATGACGGATGGCTTGTATTCGTGAGGCAAGTTTTCATTGTAATCTGTATCATTGGAACAAAACTTTTCGAATTAATGTTTACTGGTTCGCTCATTCGTAATCCTCACTAAAAACCATATTAATATTCCGCGTTACCTTGCCCACACCGTATGCCCGAGTTTGAACTTATACAATAAAGTTATCCTATTTTCTCCCATTTTCAAATCTTCAGAAAAACGATTCTCAACCACATGTACTTACGATATAAATGAGGTTATGTTCCTACATTCACGTGTGATGTGTATGCTTTTCAAATTGCACATATATACTGTACCATCTATATAAAAAAAGTTGAACTACAAGAACGGGAAATTTAAATTTTGAAAAACGGCCATTTCACTTGCAACAACCTAATAAATATATGTATAAATATATATATATATATATATATATATATATATATATATATATATATATATATATATATATATATATATAAAAGTTATATGTAACACATAATCCGTTCTCAAAACAAGTCACACAAAACATAGTATTCATTGTCACCCACGTTGTCGACTATTGAACAATAGTTCACTTGTGAGTACAAAGAAGTAAATACAACTATAAAAATGCAACATATCAATTATCAATTTTCGAAGTAGACAAAATATCTTAATAACGAGAACCATAGGTTTCTTTGTTCATTAAAACACTTGGTAAAATCAGTTCTAAAATAACTGTTGTAAGAAGAACATCAAAATGAAATTGTAACAACAGATAGAGCTCCTCGAGCCATTGTTGTTGACTGATTAATTGATAATTAACAAATATTTTGTTAAATGCTGTAACTGGTTGATAAATAAAAAAAACGTGTTATTTTAAAATTGTGTCTTCAATAATTTAAAATAAAACTTATATATACATATATATATATATATATATATATATATATATATATAAATAAAATGTTTATTGATGTAATAAATAAATACCAACTTACCAAATATTAGTAAAAACATTAAACACTAACTATTTCTTTTTTAGCTATTAAATCATTTGTTTACTTATCCCTGTTAATATTAAATGAAATTTGTTATCGTTTAACTGTACGTTTAACATGTTAAAAAAGTTTCATCAATAGAAAATAAAAAATAATGTTAAAAGACTAAATATAGCAATTCTTTTATAAAGACATTTTATTGCATTTTTTATTATTTTTATATTTAAGAGTAATGTATATTGTTTCCCCATCTTTATTACTCACATGAGATGTACATATTTACTTTTTTTTACTAATCTTTTTTTGAATATTTTTTCTTGAGTGACAAAAAATATTAACAACAAATTAAAATAAATTATCAATATATTTTTTTTCTTTTTTACTTTTACCATTTTTCTGACAACCTATTATTAAAAAAAATTATTATTAAAAAATTATTGTATATAAATATATTAAAAATTAAATGTTTATTAAAATATTACCTTACTTAATATTCTTTAATAAATCAATACTATTTCATATTTATGCAAAATAACATCATAAATTAATAACTCTTATATTTATTAAAAACGTTACACTATTGAAAAATTGAAAATTTCTCTAATCATAACAGTTTTCTAATATTATTTTTAATTAATGGAATACAAATAGTTATTTGTAAAAATATTTAGTTAAAAAGTATAATAAAATAATGGTAAATTCAGGGCCATCTGTTGTGGAGTTACTCAACTACTATAAAATATATTTCAGAGTTAAACTAGAAAACATTGGATTTGAATATACACTTGAATATCTTTTTAATATAGTTGATCATTATTTTTTTATTATCAACATTATTTAATAAAATCGATATTTATTTTCATTTCAATTTAGCAAAATAAAATATTAAATCACAAAAAAAAGAAAAACAATAAATACGTAGTGAAAACTGTA
This sequence comes from Neoneuromus ignobilis, assembly GCA_029203775.1. Classification (NCBI taxonomy): domain Eukaryota; kingdom Metazoa; phylum Arthropoda; class Insecta; order Megaloptera; family Corydalidae; genus Neoneuromus; species Neoneuromus ignobilis. The sequence goes on from CP092087.1 coordinate 32,355,957, forward strand.
CATAAATGAATAAAATATGTTCACATAAACAAGTTATTTCTGTTTAAATGCTTTGCTCGTAATACTAAACAAATTACAAATAAAATATATTAAATTATATAAAATTTTTGCAGACTTAATAACTCTTTTTCAAAAAATAAGAAAAATACTATCGTATATTTATCGTAATTTATATTTATTAATCTAAACGTTAGTATTATATACGTACGATTAAATACTAGCGTTTAGATTAATAAATATGTATTAATAAATATTTAGATTAATAATATGCTGTATATTACGTACGATTTTGATTTATTGTATAGGTGGCCCAAATAATACCGAAGGATAAAAAAGAATAGTAAATGATAGTAAGCAAGAAAATCTATGTCTAAACACCATTAGTTTTATTTGGGCCACCTATATATACACATTTACAAACAATTGTCCTGATAAAACCATATTTTATTTATAAAACCATATTTATCATATATATATATATATATATATATATATATATATATATATATATATATATATATATATATATATATGATAAATCTCAAATTAAATAATATATTAAAATCTATGACTTTCTTTTGTAAAGAAAAATACAATGACTCATAATCAAAACAGTACAATATTCAAAAAATTCACTATGTTTGTCGACCCCCGAACTAGTTTCTGTTTAACAGTATAAATAAGTTATATCAAATAACACGTTGAGAAAGCTGTATTAATACTTCTATGTAGACGATGTTTATCATAGATTGGTGGTCTGATGTGCATTCGAATCTAATGTCAATGCAATTAAAATTTGTTTTATCCGAAAAACTGTCCAAAAATCTGTTAGAAAAGTTTATCAAAAAATCTTTCTTTTTCCATTTTTTTATTAATTTTAATGTCATAAAATTTCTACTTCGGTAATGCTTGAGAATGTTTAGGAAAGTCCGAAAACGAAATTTCTTTATGTCTATATATATATATATATATATATATATATATATATATATATATATATATATATATATATACATATATTAAAAAAGTCAACGTGAAATAAGCAAAATATTAAAGTACTATATATAATTGAAATACAAAATAGAGAAAATAGATTGAAAAATAAACAAAAGAGAAGTTCAAAAAAAATCTTTACCTGTAAAGACGAACGCTGGACCATGCGAACATCGCGTGCAAATTCGAAGCTAAGTATTGCAAAACTTTAACGGTGAAAGAAGTTCTTAGAAAAAGTAAACACCGAAACAATTCAGAAGATCTTGTGAGGGGCCGATCTACATGGGTGAATTGCACGGAAATAGCAAAAAAAAAATCATTTCGATTACAGTTTGCACGTGATTATAAAAATAAAGATTTCAGCTTCTTTAAGATAGTTTTATTCTCAGATGAAAATAAATTTAATATGTTTAGATCAGATGGAAGCGTCAATGTATGGCGCAAGCTCAATAAAGAGATAGATCCTAAGAACTTGAATTATAAAATATGGAGGCTATCATGTAATAGTTTGGAACTATGTTTCGGTGACTTAAGTAGGTAATCTTCATTTCATCAACATGGATAAACATATATTTAATTATATTGAGAAACAAATTGAAATCCAGCGCTGAAATACTTGGAATAAAGGATACCATTCAGTTTTATCAGGACAAAATAAATCTAAAACATTCGACATATATTATCAAGTCATGACTATTATACAATTACTCTAAAGTTATAAAAATTCTACTCCGGTCGCAAGATATTAACAAAATTGAAAATGTGTAGTAAAAAAGGAACAGAAATACTAAATCATTGTAACACTTTGAAAAGTAATTATAGCGGAGTGGAATAATATTAGTCTTGATTATATCTAAAAATTGGTAGAATCTTTATTAAACAAACTCAAATTAATCATTAAAGCAAAAGGCAACCCCACTAAATATTAAAACTTCATATATAATAATTTTCTGTTGTTACACAAGTATAATAATATATTACTTTTGTTTTTTGTATGTGCATCATTTTCATTGTGATATAAAATTATAATCTTCGACAAATTTTTTCATCGTCGGTAGTTTTTGTTATATTGAATGAAAATGCTTAAATTATGTATTAAAATAAATTATAAGCTTATGTAAAAAAAATTATATTATATTTGTACCAGCAATTTATTTCACCCTCAATTTTTATGAACGAAAACTTTTTGGGCAATTACATCATTTTCACTATGAATCACTGTATATTAAAAATCCAGTGAGAGGGTTTTCACACTTTTTTAAAGATATTTGGTTACATATAGAATTAAATAGCTAAAATATTTTCTGCGTACATAACATATCTTAAAAACAATATTGAATAAAAAATTGATAAAAACCTTATTAGATAAAAATAGTAAGATTTGCAAGAAACTATGAAGTTGGCATTCGGCACTATTGACTTTTTTATTAAAGCAAACATAAGTTAAAAAATATTTAATAATTTTAACTAAGAATATTATTTTAATTAATTGATAAACATTTGATTATTTATCTTTGATTGATAAGTAATTATTTTACTTTATTGATAAGTTATTTTATGATTTGGTAAGATTTCAATTAAATGTTAAGCGTTGGAAGTATCGTTTACGATATAAATATTTATGCTATTCTATGATTCACTACTTAATAAAAATTCAATGTTTAAAACGTTAAATTGCCTATTTATTCGAGTATTTAATATGATTTCTTCTTACGGCGCTCTTTTCATGATCCACAGAGGATCCGCATAACCAACGGTTCATTAAAAGTTAACATAAGCATAAAAATATTGCATTAATTAGTAGTATCTGTTGATTTTTTTATTATAAAATGAAAAGAAAAAGAAAAGGCGTTAATGGATGAAGAAAATATATACAAACAGGAACATTCAAATATTTTTAAAAGATTCAAATACGATAGTCACAAGAATGTATTCAGAAGATGGTACTTTTATGAAATTTCATTAGGGATGAAATTGTAAAACAAGAAAAATTGTTTATTGTTTTTTTGAGAAAAGATACATACAATACAAAATATAATACAGGTTTTATACTTTTTTCTAGAATTTTAATAAAATGACAAAATATAAAATAAAAGAAGATAAGAAACAAGGAAAATGTTGATATAAAGGTGCTATACCTAAAAATAAGAGTTTAAAACATTATTACCAAGCAAAAATCATAATAAAAGAATTATATAAAAATAAAAAACAACTTATTGTTCACTTTATTCAGTGATGTGCATTTCATTAGTCATGCTATTGTTGCCAAAACGATGCATTATAAAATCTTAATATTTAAATTTTAGTTAATTTCATTAGATAATAATAGAATATATTGAAAGAAGAACCTATTAATTTTGAAATATGAATTCTTGTGGAACATTTTTATAATTGTTTAATAAATTTTGTTTAAAAAGATTGTTTTTTTTAAAAAAAAATATTAGAGTAGTTATTTTAATATATTATAATTCAAAATAAAATTATTTTAATAATCGTGTTATTTTAAAAACACAAGTAAAACAGTTAAAAAAATGTACATTTTCCAAATTATTTTTTAATTTTGTGTTGAGTCATGAATTCTATTTTCATTTTTATAATTTTAACAATTAAAATGATAATTTTTTATAATTTTAACAATTAAATTTTTTGATTTTAAAATTGATCGTTTATAAAAATAAGAATTTATTTAGCATTCTTTATTAAACAATTATATATAAAAATTTAATTATATTTTTTTATTATTTACGTTTGTATTTCAAACAGTTATCATTAAAATATTTCTAATTAAGAAATTAAGGCCTAGTTTTTAATTATAAAACACATAACAATACATGTTGCTGGTACTGCTGTATTTATTAAATGGTGGCCATTTTTATACATGCAGGTTTGAAAGCGATTATTCAAACCGGCATTTCATTGTCAGAAACCTTATTTATATGTACTGTCATGTTTAACTAAAAAAAATAAGTTGGAATGTGATATCATATACTGCAACAGTAGATATCAAAAATTTATTACATTTATGGTAGAATAATTTATGTTTCGTTATATTCATGTTCCAATTTTGATTCTGAGTTTTATTTACGCCAGACGTGTGTGTTGTATTTTATCGTGGTGTGTTAATACGTTTTATAGGTATTTTTGTCTTAAATAATAGGTTTTAATATAAGTTAACCTTAAAACTTTTACACTAGCTCTATTCTAATGATTACAAACTTCTAATATTGTTTTTCCAGAAAAATGGATAATCTAATACAATTATCGTCAAAAACATTAAGCTTTTCACAAGCTATGTAAGTAAATATTTATATATATATATATGTATATTATGTATGTATCCGTATGTATGTACTATTTGTCACATTTTGTCACTTACCCATTGCATACTTTTATTTATATAAAATGAGCAAACATATATTCATATAAACCATTGTATAAGTTAATATATAATAATAATATATATATGATTATTGTATTTAACGAATTTTTGAAGTTGTCGAGTTGTTTTGAAGTTATACAGTAGAAACTAAAAGAATTCAAGAAAAGTACATAATAATATACGTAATATTCACAAGTCTTATTTAATTTTAGTGTTTTAATGTGATACATATGTATAAATTTCTTTTTGAATAACTATAATAAAATCAAAAAAACTGTGTGTATTGGATTTTAAAAGTTTCATTAGAATTTAATATTAAAACATGCTTCATTTTGTATACACAAGTGTACTGTATGATAAAAAGTTATATATTTTCAGAAATTTTTCGGGTACTGATGACAAAAATTCATCGAAAGTAGTAGGTCAAAATGTTACTGTTTATTGTCATAATGGATCACATAATCATGGAAGCTCAAAAGTTAAACTTAAAAATATTGTTGACTATAACTGGGAACATCGGTTATATGCAGGACAACTTCTTGCTGTACATATGGCTGGTAAATATATTGCATATGGAATTAAAGGTAAATATAATAATATAATTTTTTAACATAAACCTCTACATATCTATATTCATATACACATAAATGCATATCACTGAATATTCACAAAGTAATTTAATAATGCTATTATTATATGTTGCATCATTATAACTATTATTTTTATTTTTTTTTGATTAAATAATGACTCTTACACATATTAAAAAAAAATGTTATCAACTTCTTATCTCAGTTTTTCATTAACTTAAATATCATTACAAAAAATTAATTTAAAAATTAATATCAATATTTCTTTTTTTCATTAAAAAGTAATTGATGACTTATCAATATACAATTTATGGAATAGATAATACAAGTAATTACACACGTAGATAATTTCAGTGTATGAACATAATGTGTTTTTAGAAATATGTTTATAAGTTCAGTATTTGTAAAGTAAATCTTTTTTTATGTAATTTTACTTTTAATTGAAATCAAGTATTCATAAACATGATATTGTTTGTTGAATGAATTGTTAGTTAAAAAATTTGCAAATAGATATTTATCTGTATGTTTGTACATGATCGTATGTATATTACAGTTCCAAAAGTTTCTGTAAATGCCGGAATGGTTAGAGTAGCAAATACAGATACAGATCAACGTTCTTTGTTAAGAGGAATGAGAGGACAAATTCAAGATATTTCATTTGCGCATATTCCTAATCAAATTATATTAGCTTGTGTAGATGAAGATGGTACTTTATTCGTTCATAATATTGAAACTGAAGATAATGCTATTGTGTATCCTTTTTTTGAAAAAAAAAACATAAAAATATTTTTTCCCTACTTAATTATATTTTCTTAATAAAGCTATTAGTTGTACTTTAATGTTACATGTTATACATAAACCTGATCCTTCAGTAGCAATGTTTCATCGAGTTATTTGGTGCCCATATATTCCAGACGATGAACAAAATTCGGATCCGGAAGATGTTTCAAAATTATTAGTACTTACACAAGGTTGCAAAGGTATTAAACTTTAAAGGAAAGTAAAAACATTTTTCTAATTATTATTATTTCAGCTGAAATGTGGAATGTGAGTGTAGTAAATACACATTATGGAGTTGGCCCTCATGATCCTGAAAATGTGGTTGAAGGATTTCTTGAAATTTTAGAACATACACAACCAATTATTGATGCAACATTTGCACCTGATGGAACAGCATTAGCAACTGCTAGTTTAGATGGTGAAGTTAAATTTTTTCAAGTGTATATGCATAATGATTCTAAACCAAGATGTCTACATGAGTGGAAACCACATAATGGGAATGGATTGTCTTGTCTTTTTTTTCTTGATGATCATCATGCATTTAATCCAGAGTATGTTGATTCATATTTAACTCATTAGTTTTTACAAATACTAATACAAATTAGTTTTTACAAATACTTTGGAACAGATTGACTGGTTTTACAAATACAGTCAATCTGTTTCAAAGTATTTTAATTTTATTTTTTAATATCTTGATGAAATATCTGAGTTTATATAGTATATAAATATATATTCATTAAAAAATAAAAATATAAAAATTATTACTAAAAATATAAAGGATGAAAATATTTTATTACATTAATTATATTTTATAAATTAATACTAATATAATTATTTTAGAGTTCAATTTTGGAAATTTGCTATAACTGGATGCAACAATAATTCAGAATTGAAAATATGGTCTTGTGAATCATGGACATGTTTACAGACAATACATTTTAAAGCAGATCCAACTTGTACAGTTACAAATTTTAGTTTAAAAGCTGGACTTGATCATGCTGCTGGATATTTGTTATTATCAGATATTTATAATCGTATGCTTTATGTATTACAGATTCATAAAGATTTATCAGAATCTTCTGCTTATGTGTGTTTTATATCAGAATTTTTGTTACCATCGCCGATATTAAGTTTTGGAATTGTTGACGCTGGGTTAAGAAAAATTAAATGTTCAAGTAGCACTGAAGATCTTTATCAGTTACATGATGGAGTCGAGATTGAAGATGGAAATGTTGTTGCTGTAGTTATTCGAATGTATATAGTACAACCTAAAAGTCTTCAGGAGTGCCACATTGTTTATGAACCAAATGTTTCTACTACTTCTGCATCTCTTTCTACAATCACACATGATAATTTAATGTTTAGAGAAGGTTTAACTGATGTTAGTTCAGAAATTGATTCAGAGGATTTCTTAAAGAAAAAATCTATTCCATCTGTCAGTGATGTACAACAATCTAGTAATCAATTAAATAATTTAATTGTGAAGACTGATATAATAACATCAACAAACCAGCCTTTAAATTTAATGACACCAGATGCATTTAACTCGCCTGTTAGAAGAGATAGTATTGAAAATTCTAACAATATTGTTTCAAAATCAGTTAATGATTGTGTTACAATGTCAACTCCTAAAGATGAAGATGATTCTGTTCCAATAGCTGAAAACTCTGATATTCCTACAAATAATTTGATTGATTTAGAGATAGTTGATAAAGAAAATTTTGCAAGTGGTGGTTCTAGCCCAAGCCGTGAAGTTCAAGAAATTCTTTCACTAAATCCAAAATATTCAAGTGATGAGTTTTATGATGAAGATATAGAAAAAAATATTAATTGTACTGAAGTTGCAACTGTAAATGATACAGAAACATTGAAATATTCTCAGACGGCACATTGTACGTCAAACATATCTGAATTCGATCATGTTTCAGGAGATACATATTCAAATTCTAATTTAAATCATAAATTATTAAAAGATGATGGTTGGCCAAACATACCAATAATGAAAGCTGATGAAGTTCGAAAAAGTGAAGAAGGCAGAATGCCTAATAATAATGTCAATATAGACTTAAAAGCTGAAGAAACTGACTTAATAATAGATAAAAAGGCTCAAAAAGAAAAAAATGACTTAAAATCTTTATCTGTAAAAGTAGATTCACTTGCAGACTTATTAAAACAGCAAAATAATGTGATTGTGCAATTGCAAGAACAGTTAGCCTTATTAGCTACTCAACAATCTATTAAGGAAACGAAAAATTCAACTTCAAATGAATCAATAATTGAGCATATAGATGAGTTTTTGATTCGTCATCATTCTGAACAAAATAAAATGATTGAAAATTGGATGAAATTACAAGCTAATAAAGAAAGAGAATATCAAGAATGTTTACTTTCATCTATTTCACAAGTAATCAGTAATAATTTTATTGATAAGTTGGATAAAATAGTATCTGTTGAAACACAAAAAAGTATTGTTCCTACAATAGTAAATATTTTAGAACCATTAGCAGGTCGATTACATTCAGAGCTTGCACAAAAATTAACTGCTACTGATCACTTGCTTAAAGATAACATCAATAAACTTATTCACAGTAAAACAGTTATGGAATTGTTAGCTTCTACTATTGTTACTTCATTGAGATCGAGTACCGAAAGATGTTATAAAGAGTTACTGGGAACAACTTTAATATCTTCATGGGAAAGAATTTGTCAAAATATGTTTCAACAAATGCATGAAACCTTTACACAAGGCACAAAAGATTATACAAATACATTGGAAAATTATTTAGAAAAACAAAGACGATCACAAGAAAAAGGAAAAGATCTAGTTACACAGTTACAGACAGTTTCAGAATCAATGCGTAATAATTTTGATCATTCAACTACAAATATCTCCATGGAAATTCAGCAACAAATACAGAAGTCATTTACAAGGTACTTTATACATAAATTTGTATAGTCATTTTAAAAATACACAGATATGAATGTATTTTTTTTGCTAAGTATATTTGTATGATATGTAAAAAATGTGACAAAAAAAATATGTTTACATTAACATTTATTTACTTAAATTTATGAGTTGCATTTTAGTTTTCAAGAAATTGTTAAGAAAAATATACGTCAAGAAATTAAAGAACAAATTGAAAAAGGTTTTAGAAATCATGCAGCAGTTTTAGAAGACAGTGTTATTAGTGCTGTTAAATCACGTGCAGTAACCCCTTCTCCTCATTTATTAGATTCACAGGTATAAAAATAATAAGTTGAATTTAGATAATAGAAAATTAACTAAAATTTGTTTAGGTACATCAAACACATATACAACAATTACTATCCCAAGGACAAATAAATGCTGCTTTTCAACAAGCCTTGTCTGCTGCTGATTTGTCATTAGTTGTATATACATGTGAGAAAGTTAATCCACAAGAATTATTCAGTCAAACACCATGTCCTATTCAACAACATGTTCTTTTATCTTTAATTCAACAATTATCAGCAGATATGTCAACCCACACTGATTTAAAATACAAGTAATTATTTCTTTATTCCGTATAATCATATGTTAATGTGCATGAATATATATATATATATACATACATACATATATATACATATATATATATATATATATATATATATATATATATATATATATATATATATATATATATATATATATATATATGCAAATACATGCACATGGTATTTTATTTTAGGTACCTTGAAGAAGCTGTTATGAATTTACAAGCAACAAATCCTCTTACACGTGAACACCTCCCTGTAGTATTAAAAGATTTACAAAGACAATTAACATCTTATATTGCATGTAATCCTAACCAGAAAATAAGTCGACAAATGCGAATGCTTTTAATGGCAACTCATTCATTACTTCAGTAAAACAATACTGTGATTTTGAATAGGTTTGATATACAGTTTATATGATGTATATGGTGCATGTGTATGCATGATGAGTATCTACAAATTTGTATGATGTTTGTTTGTAAATAATATGTGTGAGCAAGTGTGTGTGTTCATGTGTATATATATATATATATATATATATATATATATATATATATATATATATATGTATGTATGTACTTGTATGTAGTTTATTAAGGAATACAATATATGTAATTTTTGTGTTATTTTTTAATAAGTTGACATGTATTTTTTTAATTAAATATTTAAATCAACTTGTCAATAAAGAATGTTACCATTACTATAATTTGTTATAATTTTCAAAAAAATACTATATATGAATAATTAATGAATATATATAGATATATATATATATATACACACATATAGACCTGGGTCTGTTTTTATGCAGTAGATACGTTCCGAAGAAAACCCCTTTAAAAAAAAATCGTACAAAAGAAGACTTATCTTACATTGAAAAATTAGGAATACGTTCCGTAATTTTCAAAAACCACATAAAACTAACGCAACAAAGTGAAATTACTCTAAAATTCGCATAAATAAAATCAGGAAATAAAGAAGTCCAAAAAAAATTTCAAATATCTGAAAAAAACTGATACAAAACAAAGCTTTTTTACTTTATTTTTTTATTAACAATTTAATTTTATTCAAAGCAATATGTACATATGTGTAATTTATTTTACATTTTTTCAAACATATTTGAAAATATGTGGGTTCGTTTGTGAACTAGTGTGAAATCAGATTCGTCTTTATAGGAAATAAACAACAGAATTAGCGCTGACTTCTATCTCGTTCTGTGTTAATAGTTTTCTGACAACAATGTATGAATCGGTGATTAAACTTTGATACGATGATTTTACTAATTGTTTATGAAGCTCGCGATATTCAGACGTACAATTATTTAGTTCTCGTTGGAATTTAAAAACTCGTTCAGAATTCGTGTCATTAACAAGAAAATGATTTTCCAATTGATTATAAACTTGAAGACCTTCTAGAATCATTTTTGCAGTGAAGAGAACAGGTTCTACTTCTGTTTCATTATCTTTTTCTAAATCTTTTACGGTATCTAAACTTATTGCAATAATATCATTGTCACTTAAGGCATTATCCTCAAACAATTCGTCGATATCATTCTGGCTAAAGGAATTAAAACCCTCTCCACTAACATAATGTGCCAAAGTAATGATTTCATCTGATAATGCCAATATTTGAATAGCTGCATTGTTTTCAAGACATGTAGGCCAAGCCTTTTTCCAACAAGCATTTGAAGTATATGGTTTTATTTGAGCAAGAGCAAATGCAACATGATTTATACTGTCAAAGGTAGAAAATTTTTTTCAAGCATCAGTTACTGTTATTGACTCATTTTCTAGTTTATCCAATATAAATTGAAAAGTGCGTTTAACGTAATATTGTTTAAAAGTTGCAATTATGCCTTGATCGAATGGCTGAATAATGCTTGTTGTATTGGGTGGAAAAACATTACCTATATATTTGTATGTTCTAAATGTAGATGACCTGGTGCGTTGTCAACAAAAAATTTGGCAGCTTCTTCATCTGCCGATGCAATCGCGCCCGTAATCTTCGTTATGCAGTGCATTCCTTTTTAAAAAACATTCTTTATTAGCCGAAAATTCCTTATCAGTTTGAGAAGCGGAAGTAAATGGCTCTGATTCCTTCCTTTGTTCATAAAACTAAACAGCTTTCGTTGAATTAAATAACTGTTTAAAGAAATTCTTAAAAAAAAATCGTATAAAAAGATACTAAGAAGAAATATGAATCGCATTAAAATAATCCGCACAAAAACAGACCCAGATGTATATATATGTATATAGAGTAATACCCCGAAGTTACGCTATAGGTGGGATCGACGAAAATTGTGTAAGTCGAAATCGTGTAAATCGGGGTACAACTTTGCATAGAAATACATTAAATTTTGTTTAATTGGGACCAAGGACTAACAAAACACTAATTGAGAAGAAAAATATTTAATAGAAATTGTCGTTCTTTATACATATTAATACAAAATATTAAAAAAATAAATGAGTTATCTAAGACGAAGTTAATTCGATGTCGATGGCTTCATAAAACTAACAAACTCATCTGACGACACAATTTCTTCTTTTTTTCACGCAGAATTTCTTCGCAGTAAGTCAATAATTTTTTTATTACTTGCTTTGTAGCTATAACGCGTTCTTCGTTGGAGTCTATGTTTTCTAATATTTGTAACCTTTTTTCAATTAAGCCGAGGGCTCCTGTCAAACTTGCAATTGCCATGTGCTTTTCTGGTGGAATCAGGTTTGAGGTGTCAGATTCTTCAGTAACGTTTTGCTCACGCATCTCTATGAGTTCATCAATTGTCAGCTCCTGACTATGTGAATCCAACAGCTCGTTGACATAATCACCTTAGACTTTCAAATCTAATTACCTGGCAAGATTGACTTCTTTTATCATATGAGCGACATGATCAGTTTCTGGCGTCGTTTCCATCTCACCAATAATACCATGACGTTTACGAATTATGCTTGAGATCAAGGATTAAGCATTTTTCACAGCTTCGATAATTCTTTCTTTATCTTTTATAATTGTTTTTACTGTGGATTCTGGTAGCTCAAACTTCTTTACCAATTCACAAATTTTCATTCTGCTATCAAAATCCTTGATAATGTTAAGTTTACATCCCAGAGATAACGTTTTTCTTTTCTTACTAGATGCAAGAAAATCAGATTTACTTCGTCTGGACGACATAATTTTTTAAAGGGTTTAAAAAACATAAAGCAAAATAATTTTACTTCGTCACTATAGAGTGGGTTCGTGAATATAGAGTTTGTACGAAACACGTCCAGCCGTATCACAAGAGAAACACTGATTGTACGTGTACGGTGAAGGAGAGGAAAATTAAAAATTGCATAACTCCTAGTTTGCATAAGGCGGGGTATAACTGTGTGTGTGTGTGTGTGTGCGTGTGTGTATGTATATATATATATATATATATATATATATATATATATATATATATATATATATATTATATACACATACAGAAAATACTATTTTTTTATTGATAACTAAATTTGTATTTTACATTTCAAGTTTTTTTTTTACAATTATTACCTTTATCAAATACAATCAATTTTTATGCCAATAATATATGTACAATATCTAATATGGACAAATTGTTTAAAACACCGAAAGAAATAATATATCCCATTGTATTAGAAAAGAAATGACTTTTTTAATTCAAATTTATTAGTGTTCTTTATTTCAGTTAAAAAAATTCGAATATATGATTTTATTAGTTACTTTAATTATGAAATTTTATACAGAAAACTATTTTTGTTAATTTTATTATGTATATTATAATAATTTGAGTTCAAATTAAATTATAAAATTTATTGATAATTAACAGTTAATTCTACACATTAAAAAGAGAAAATAAAATATATTTCAAATCAAATATATATATATATCAACAATTCTAAAACAAAAAAATCTTATTTATAATTATAAAACATAATCCTAATTTATTGTTTAACTGAATATGGTATAAAATAATTGCAAGCTCGTAATTATATATATATATATTATAATATAGTGATTTTTCAGGGTACTTGAGGATTTTTTATTTTGCTATCTTAATATTATTTTAATAAAAAAGATGACTATTTATAAAAAAATTGAAAAAAATGTAAGGAATTACATATATATTTCCCATAAAAATACAAACAATTACAACCAAAACATTTTTTATAAGTAATGAGATTAAAAAATTCACAGTTAAACTATTATTAATATTATTTTTAAAAATAAAGGCATTAAAAATTGAAATAAGCTTCTTTAAAATCATAAGAAATTATTTTCTATTAGATATATAGTTCGAAATAATATTAATTGCTTAAACAATTATAATATATATATGTATATATAGGATAAATCACAATATTTAGAGTATTTCCAATAATAAAATTTTATTTTAAGATATTACCTTACATAAAAACATATATTACATGGCAGTGTTTCAAGTAACTATTTCAATAATATGCATGAATATAGAATAATAATAATAATAAAAAAAACGAATGCCAGAATTATACAATTATTTCATTTCCAAATGACTAGACAGGTAATTCATTAATGAAGAAATTTACTTTAGAAAATTATTCATGCAACGCATATATTTTTATAACATTTTTTAAGTCACTGCTTGATAATAATTTAGCATATTAAGATTTGAAGTAGCACCAATTTTATTCTTTTAACGTATAACTATTTTTTGCATTCATAGTTCATGTATTATGTAACTAGTGAATATCAAATCTATTACTTAATGTAAAATTTGTAAACAGGAATTTTTCATAAAAAAATACTAAATGCGCATGAAGGTATATATCTATCAACCAATTTTGAATTAGTTGACATTATACTGATCACTTTGCACAATCATTTCAAACGAACACATCACTGGTATTGTCTAGGACTCTTGATCACATGTTGATCAAACACATTTATTAAATTAAATTTTATGTGTTCTTAATGCAAACCTGGCATCTGCTTACTCTTGTTCTAAGATTTCCAGCTTTAAGTGTCTCTTTTTGAGGTGCTTGGAATTGATGAGAATCTTCAATAGTGGCTAGCCAGAAACTAAATTTATTAGCGAAGTAATGGCAAGAACCGCGTGCACCGTTACATTCAATAAACGGTGTAGCTCGAAAATCTTCTAAACATGAACCTGGACTAGCTAAAGATTGTCCACCACCTTCTGCTCCTGCAGCAGTGTGCTAAAAATAAAATAATACTTCATTAATACTTATATGCATTTTAAAGTTAATATTGATTAATTTTAAAGTTAGTACATTTTTGCTCTTTATCTCACATACCATAACAAAACTATAACCAATCCATAATCCATCCCAACCGTTCGGACATTCTGGAACTTCCAAAGATTGACTATGTATAGCAATAACATTTGCTGGTGCTTCACAAACTACACATCGAGATATGTATGGACGAATTGCAGATTCTTCAACAGGCATCATTGGAATAGGAGCATTTGTCGAAAGCCAGTAAGATCTATCATTACGGCTTGCATAATTGCAAACATTGTTGAAATCACAGAATAAAAATGGCATTGTAGAAAATTTCCTAATACATGAACCAGCAAATCCTAAATCTTGACTATGAGATTTTTCATTACCTTCTATGTACAATAACGAATAACCATCCCATAATTTTATATGTCCTGGTTCACATGTAGGTATAGATGAACTCTGACTATGTCTTACAAGAAGTATTCCAGTTAAATAGTCAGGTGTATGTTCACAGCGAGCTCCAGGTTCACCCCTAAGTCCAGGTTCACCAGGGGAGCCTGTTAAACCAGGTGGACCCACTGGTCCATCTAATCCTGGATACCCTGGAGGACCTATACTTCCAGGATTTCCATTTAATCCTCTATCTCCCTTTTCTCCATCTATACCAGGACGACCAGGAATTCCAGGATTTCCAGGTGGACCTCTTTCTCCTTTGGGTCCAGCCACCCCAGGATAACCTCGATCACCTTTTTCTCCAGGTGGAGGTATTAAGCCCGGTTCACCTTTATCACCTTTAGTGCCGTTTCGTCCAGCTATACCAAACCGTCCATCTAATCCTCTATTACCTTTTTCACCAGGTTCTCCTTTTTCACCATTTAAACCTAGTAAACCATCAGCTCCTCGCTCACCTTTTCTTCCAGGTATTCCTGGTACTCCTGGTATTCCTTCAGGTCCAGTGTCACCTTTTTCACCAAATGGTCCAGGCAAACCAGGAAGACCTCGATCTCCTTTTTCTCCATTTACACCTGGTATACCATCTCTTCCTCTTTGCCCAGGATTTCCATCAATACCAGGTGGTCCCGAGATACCAGTTCTTCCTTCATCTCCTTTATCTCCTTGTAAACCCGGTGGACCATTTAAACCTGCTGGTCCAGGTAAACCAGGTAATCCTGGAAATCCCCGTTCTCCCTTTTCACCTGGCGTTCCTGATAGTCCATCACGTCCATTTTTGCCCATTAATCCAGGTAAACCTTTTTCACCTTTTGTTGTTAAACCTGGTAAACCTGGTGATCCTGAATCTCCAATATCACCTAAAATATTGATTATTTCATTAATATAAATATTTTTACATAACAATTATTTATTTTTATTAATAATATGGTCTAATAAACTATAAATACCTTTTAATCCTTGTAAACCAGGTGCTCCATTAAATCCTCTTAGTCCAGGCAAACCTCTGTCTCCTTGGTCACCTTTAATACCAGGTTGACCATAAGGACCTCTCTCCCCTTTTTGTCCTGGAAAACCAGTAGCTCCTGGAATACCTGGTTCACCCTTTTCGCCTTGTGTAGTAACAAGAGGTCCAGGAGGACCACGCTCTCCTATTGGACCTTCAGGTCCAGGTGAACCTATTGGACCGTGCAAACCAGGTGGTCCACGTTCTCCTTTTGTACCATCTAAACCAGATTGTCCAGGATATCCTGTATCACCTTTCATACCAGGTAAACCTGGTGGACCTACTAAACCTTGTTCACCTTTTTGTCCTGGCATTCCATCCATTCCTGGTAAACCTGGTTCTCCTGCTTGACCAGGAATACCCAAATCTCCTTTTTGGCCTAGCAATCCAGTAGGGCCCCTTTCACCTTTTTGTCCATTTAATCCATCAACTCCATCTATTCCTGGTATACCTGGGTCTCCTTTAGCACCAGGTAATCCTGAACGTCCAAATCCAGGCAATCCAGAATCTCCTTTTGGTCCTATAATGCCATTAATTCCTGGCCGTCCACTTGGTCCTCGAAGTCCTGGAATTCCATGTTCCCCTTTTTGTCCTTTTTGAGATACAGGTCCAGGATCTCCTTTAGGACCTATAAGTCCAGGATATCCCCTTTCACCTTTATTTCCAGGTTGACCAGATATTCCAGGTAAACCACGCATTCCTGGTTGTCCTGTATTACCCTTTTCACCATTAAAACCTGGTAATCCAGGTGATCCTGGAGACCCCGGAAGTCCTACAAACCCATCAATTCCGATTTCTCCTTTATCACCCTTATCGCCTTTTAGTCCATCAATTCCTGCTCTTCCTGGTACTCCTGGAGGACCACGTGGACCAGGATTTCCTTTCGGGCCATCTGAACCAATTACTCCACGCTCTCCTTTTTCTCCTGGAAAACCGGCTATTCCTTGTCGTCCAGGTTCTCCAGAATTTCCTCTTTCCCCTTTATATCCATCAATACCTGGACGACCTGGCGGTCCATGTAACCCAGGACTTCCTGGTAGACCTGTATCACCTTTTTGTCCAGCAACTCCAGGTAAACCACTTACTCCGGGTTCTCCCAAATCACCTTTTTCTCCAGGATATCCTCTTTCTCCTGAAGAACCATCTAGACCTGTTTTACCAGGAGGTCCACGTAAACCCTTTTCACCCTTTTCACCATATGGACCTTGAGGTCCCGGTGGACCAGGAGATGGTATCCCAGGTTCTCCTTTACCACCTTTTACACCTAATAAACCTGGAAATCCTTTTAAACCATCACGTCCAGGCTCACCTGGAAAACCCATTGGTCCCGTTTCTCCTTTATCTCCTCGTGGTCCTGGTAATCCACGTGGCCCAACTGGTCCGGGTATACCTGGAGCCCCAAGAGGACCATTTTCTCCAGGAAATCCTTGTAAGCCTTTATCTCCAGGTAAACCATTATCACCTGGTCGTCCGGGTTCTCCTTTTTCACCAGAATATCCTCTATTACCTTTAAAGCCTTTTGTAATGGGTAGAGGACATTGTCCTGGTTCTCCTTTTCTGCCAACGAATCCGGGATGACCTTTATCACCTTTTGAACCTGTACTGCCTGGGTATCCTCGTTCACCTTTTATACTAACACCTTTTTCCCCTTTAATTCCTGGGATACCGGACGTACCTGGCAATCCATCTTCTCCAGGATAGCCTCTTTGACCCACATCACCTTTTTGTCCTGGAAATCCTTCTAACCCTGATCTTCCAGGCATTCCTCTTTGTCCGATTTCCCCTTTAGAACCTGGTAAACCAATATCTCCCCTTTCACCTTTATCACCTTTCTCGGTTTTTATCATATCCCTTGTAATAAAAGCTGGGTCTCCTTTTTGACCTTCTGGCCCTGGAGGTCCAGATCTTCCATCTTCACCCTGATTTTTCAATCGTTTAATATTATTATTATAAATAGACTGACAATATAGTAACGGAAATTTATCACAAGAAATAGAATCAACTTACTTGTTCACCTGGCAACCCTCTAGGTCCAGGCATACCATCAACTCCTCGTTCACCATGAAATCCTCTTTCTCCAGGCGGTCCTCGTACTCCTGGTGAACCCGGAATTCCATCACGGCCTTTGTCTCCTTTGGCTCCCGTCAATCCAGGCAAACAATCTATACATCGCCCACCTATATCGCCTTTTTCCCCTGAAGTACCAGGTATTCCAGGAGCACCTGGCAAACCAGTTGCACCTTTTTCTCCAGCCTGGCCAATTTTTCCTGGGGGTCCAGGTATTCCTTCTAAAGAATCACCCGGTGATCCTCTTGCACCTGAATACCCTCTTTCTCCTTTTTGCCCCTTTTGTCCATCCCGTCCAGGTATACCGTCTAATCCTTTCGGGCCCTTTCATATAATTCATATAAATATTAAAAAAAATAAAGTAATTTTTTTTATAATATAAAATATATGTACCATTATAGATAAGCCTTTGTCACCAGGTAAACCCCGTAGACCTTGTGGACCAGCCGGACCAGTAACTCCTCTTGGTCCATTTTCTCCTGGAAAACCTTGCAATCCTGATTCTCCTTTCGATCCTTTTTCGCCAGCTGGTCCTTCTTGTCCTGGTAAACCAGGTAAACCTGGACCTCCGGTATGCCCAATTGGTCCACGTGGCCCTGTTTCACCAGGGAATCCATCTCTTCCTTTAGGACCTGGAGGACCAGGGAATCCACGAAGTCCTGAAGGACCAGGGGGACCTGGTCTACCTTTTCCTCCCCCTGGTGGCCCAGGCGGTCCACGTAATCCTTGGGGACCCACAGGACCATCTTTTCCAGGTTCTCCTTTAAAGCCTGGCCTTCCATCTAATCCTTTTAGTCCATCATATCCTCGATCACCTTTTTGACCTGAAGGTCCTGGTGGACCTGCATAACCATCACGGCCCTATTTAAATTAAGGTAGATAATATTAATAAATTATTTTAATATCATTTAGAATTTTTTTCTTACTATGGGTCCTGGTGCTCCAGGCAATCCCTTTTCTCCCTTCATTCCTAAGCTTCCGGCATAACCTGGATCTCCACTAATACCTGGTTCACCTTTCTGCCCAATAAGACCTATATCACCTTTATCACCTTTATCACCACTATCACCTTTTATTAAAATTTCGCCTTTTCTAAGTGTAAAATGGTCAGTTCCATTGGACCCTGGTAGACCGGGCTCTCCTTTTTGACCTTTGTCTCCTGGGAGGCCTTCAACTTTTACGCCCATTTCACCTTTTTCACCTTTAATTCCACGTGGTCCCATTGGCCCCTTAGATATGTAATAGTAGAGTTTAAGTTATAATATCATAACGATTAATATATAAACATACAGGTATTCCTAAATCTCCTTTTGGCCCAGGAAAGCCTCTTTGTCCCTCAGGTCCAGGTAATCCTGTTGCACCAAATACACCATCACGACCTGGTTCTCCTTTCTGACCTTTCGGAAACAGTCCCGAATATGCAGCTTCTCCCTTATCACCTTTAACTCCGGTAGGACCAGGATACCCTCTTGGACCTGGGCTACCAGGTGCACCATCTAAGCCCGGCATTCCCTTAAAATTTTATTAATTGTTTATTCACGCACGCATTTGTATATCTATCTATCTATCTATTTATATATATATATATATATATATATATATATATATATATATATATATATATATGCAAAAATACAAATAAATGTTGTTAAGTGTTATTTTATTTCATTTTAAATGAATTTATTATAAGAATTCAAAAAATTTATCAAAAAAAACATACATCTGTTCCATTACAACCATCTAATCCAGGAAGACCTGAAGGACCAGCTGGTCCCTGGATACCAGAAACACCATTTATTCCTGGAAATCCTGGCATACCCATCTTTCCTCTGTCACCTTTAGGTCCACGAGGTCCTTGAGGACCAGGATCACCTTTTTCACCTTTTGGTCCTAAAACACCTTCTGTACCCGGAAATCCTTGTTGACCCTTAGAACCGCTAAATCCTGATAAGCCGGGAAGTCCCTATTATAAAACAAAATATCGATATATGTATGCATGTGTATATATATATATATATATATATATATATATATATATATATATATATATAAATTATCCACATTATCTATTTAAGGAAAAGAAAATAATTATAATACTAAAAAGAAGTAGTTAAAACGAATTATAATAAAACAATTACCCTATCTCCTTTTTGAGCAAAACATTTTGGTATACAGCGATCTCCTGTTTCGTTTTTTGGTCCTAATGCACTATGTATTGCTGGAACTGTATCATAACTCCCTCCATGATTTGTATCTTCACGACCATACAATCCTACTGTTCTATTTGGTTGATGGTATGATGACCAAAATTGCTGAAATAAAAATATTTATTTGTAACATTTTTATTATAAAATAGTTTTACTAAATGATCTTAATAAAGATTCTGTTGCCTTGTAGTATCTTTCTATTTAAAAAAGAATGATGTTCCGCTTCCGAATTGATGTGAAAATTTTATTTTCGAACTTTTCTGAAGTTTTTCGAAAATTAAAGTACAAATTTTATGAAATATTAAAATTAATAAGAAATGGAACAAAGATAAACTTTCAAGTTAACTTTTCGGATAGGTTTTTGAACAAAATAAATTTTTATTGTATTATAATTATATATATATATATATATATATATATATATATATATATATATATATATATATATATATATATATAATAAACATTACCTACCTAGAAGCATTAACATGGCTATCTAAACATTTTATTTTTCAAAACTTATTTACATTGTTAAACAGAAGTAAATTAAGGGGTCGACGAGCGAAGTAATTAAGGGATAAATCCTCCTAGTAAATAAAATGGAAAGTTTGTAAAATGTAAAATATACAAATATATTTTTTATTAAAATGTTTAATTAAGAAGAAATATATACAATTTGTTATAGTGAAATCAATAGATATCTGTTTAAATTAATTTAATTAGTAAAGGATATAACTTTTTATATGAAAAATATGAATAGGATATAACGTTATATAAATATTATGGTTCATATGATTTTGAAAATATTAAGGCTGGTGCTAATGTACATACATGTATGAAGTCATGAGGTAATTGATGTTTTACATAATATTCGTAATTACTATTACGAATATTATGTAAAACAATTATTAAAAATTTAAATATGTTAAATCTAATAACCCCAGAAGAAATCATATGGGACCATTTCTATAGATAGATTAGGATACATTCCGTTAATATATTATCTAATGTTTACTCTAAAGTAAGACGAAGTACCATATGACTAATTTTTTACAAATTTTCTTGTAATACACATCTGTAAAATATTTAACGAAGTATGAAATAAAAAGTAACTGATAAATATACTCAGCGTTAATAATTTATTTTAAGGCCTAACACCACTGTAGAAATTTCAAAAAATCAATTTTTTTTTTATTGGCTTCAAATATACTTTGAACCTTTTAGAATATAATACAAAAGGTTTCATTCTGAAAAAAAATTTTCTTTTGAAATTTCGGGACTTATATCTGCCGTCTTCGGCCGCTCCGAAACGGCCGATCGAAACTTTAAATTGATTTTTCTCGAAACGACTTTTTCTCAACGGGCACGCAGCATAACTTAAACAGTTTTTTTCCAATCAATTTGAAATTTTAATCATGATTTTATTATTATATTTCGCAGTGAATCACGTAGGGGATTTTTAATAAATTGATTTAAACAATTTTTATAAACAAAAACGTGCCTTTTTTTATGAAAATTGAATTTTTTTTTCAATTCGCTGCCAAATTTACAAAAATCAATATTTTCAAAATCCCCTACGTGATTCACTTAGCTATTGACATCAAGAATAAGTGGAAT
>CP092087.1:32382786-32402786 GCA_029203775.1 Neoneuromus ignobilis
TTATGTTTTATTAAAAAGAAACATGTGTATAGTTTTTTTTCTCAATAAAATACAAATCTAGGCATCATATTTGCATGACATTATATATCTACTATAAATTTATTTGAAGGTAATTATAATTTATCATAAAGAAAAAATGGTAACATATCTTTGGTAATCTTTTTGCAATACAAATCATATGTTAAGAACTTTCCTTCAAGGTTATTAACATTTTCTGTCTTTTTTAAATGTATATTTCTACTTTAAAAATGCGTATAAAAATTGTATATCGTCAATCCATTTTTGAATAAAGACCTCTCCCAAAACATTTTGTTTCAAACAGTCCAATACCTTTCTATTCCAATATATATATATACAATATATATATATATATATATATATATATATATATATATATATATATATATATATATATATATATATATATATATATATATATATATATATATATATATATATATATATATATATATATATATATATATATTGGGTAGCACACTGGTTTGCATCACCGCATGTCATGCGGGAGATTGCATTCGATTCCCAGGCAGAGAGTTCGTCAATTTCGAAGGTTGAGCATGAAGGCCGTCAATCTCATATTGTAAAAAAATAACTATCGAAAGGAAAAGAAAGCAAACCTCGAATAAAAAAATCTTCGCAACCCTCCTGGTCAGCGTGGTGAATATGACCAAATACCAGTGAATAGTAACATTCATTGAGGCTTTCGTCCAGTAGTGGACTAATATAGACTTATTGATGTGATGATGAATATATATATATATATATATATATATATATATACGCGTATATATTGAGCTTAAAATACATGTATAAATATGATTTTACCTTCAGATTCTTAATTTTCAATAAAAACTGACTGTTAAAATTTATGATATTTTTTCGAAAATAAATTGTTTATTAAATAATATTATATTTTACATATCTATAACCGTTTAATATTGGCTCAATATACATCAAAAAGAAAAAAAATATTATTTTTTTTATGCAAAACACTTGTTTTTTCAAATGTAAGAAATAAATCAATGACAAAATTGATTAATTATATTATCGATTATATTTGTACAACATTATATATAGAGTGGCCTAAATGTGACTAAAAGATAGTAAAGAATAATAAATGATAATAAAAGCAAGTAAATGTATGATCCAACCCTTCAGTCTCATTTAGATCTTATATATATATATATATATATATATATATATATATATATATATATATATATATATATATATATATATAGAACAAAAAAGTTTATGATTTCATTGGTCACTAGGTCATTGATAGAAGGGATATGATTAAAGTTTTAAAAATTATTCTCTTATCCCCACCATACGATACAAATATGATTGTCAAGGAAGATATTGCGAATGTGCTCCCTTCCTGGCAATACATGACATGTTTTTATTAATTGAACCATGAAAATAAGTCCAAGAATGTTGGACATTAAGATAATATTTGTTATTTTAAATTTTGACGTAAGTTAATAAAAAAATTATGTATGGATGTGAACATGTGCCATGAATTAAATTGATAATATGTTAATGGAAATATAGATGACCGAAACGTGAACTTTTCATTCAAAAAATGTGTAAAAAAACATGGATAAAAATGTACGAAAGATAATTTTTTTAAAATATTATACAAAAAAAAGTAATCAAAAATATACAAAAATATATTAGAATACACACATGTCAATCTGTGTTTTTTTCCAAAGATTATTTTACAATATTTCAGTTTTTCATTTTTGTCATTAGATAATTCTATTTACTTACTTTTTTAACCGGTTTTATGAATGCTTAATCACTTATCAATTTAAAATGTATATGTTTAATTTTTAAATAAATAAAGATATGTCTGGAACTAAGTAATTAAATTATATAATAATATAAGTAGATAGAAATACAGTAGTATATTCAAATATTCTATATATAAATAATATCACGTTAATAAATAGTAACAATTGTAAGTAATGTTAATATTTTTTGTTATTATAATGTAATTTTGTATTTGATTAAATAATAATAACATATATAAAAATATTTACGTATTTTACTCGTATCGGCTTAAAATAGCCAAATGTTATATTTTTAAATGAGATAATTTTGATACACAATTTCTACACGAAGATATTCAAAAAATGTACTGTCGAATTAAGAAGGGTCTTTGATCTTTGCAAATACAAAAGCATATCTAACAATAATGTCAATATACAATATACAAAAATTGTCCGACATAAGTTTGGTTCAGAATCGTAAGTAGTTGTGTGTCAATACAATAACATCCGAAAAGAAGCCATCGCCATCTGGTTAGGCTTCATGGTCAAACCACATAGTTGGACAACACCTATGCATTTACAATCTGATGTGAATATTTTATTTATATAGGCCAACAGTTAAAACTTTGTAAAAAAATTTTAGAGGAAGTGATATAGAATATAATTGTTTATTTAAGTTTTTTACTTTTCTAAATAATATATATATATATATATATATATATATATATATATATATATATATATATATATATATATATAATGAGAAATTGTAAAGAAACATTTTTGTACTTTGAATTGAATCGAATTGATATTGCTTACAGCACCTATCATTATACATATTTTATAAAATCGCTTTAGATCATTAGTAGATTATTCAAACAAATTAAATTACTTTACAGGTTTATATCATTTCAAATAATATTCGAATATATATATATATATATATATATATATATATATATATATATATATTAATAACTAACATGAATAATGTAATAAAATTTATAATTAACAGATATTAACGTTAATTACAATTTTATTGTATTCTGTTAATAGAATATTTTTAACCATAATCATATTTAACATATCTTAAAATATGAATAGTTTTTTTTATGATTTCAAATATTTTAATTTTTGCTATGAACCTTTATTAAAAACAATTTAATATTTGCCATTTTAAAATATATGTACATTTGTGTTTCCAATTAAATGAGCTAATAATTACTAATCATTGTATGAAAAGTATAATTACTAGTTTTCTTTTAATTTTCATTTACGTAAGTATGTTACATGAAAATTAAACATTTTTGTGTGTGCCATGACGTGAAAATTATTGAAAATAGCCGAATTGAGTAAAAAACTTTTTTTCAGTATATTTATCGAAATATAATGAACTGTAAAATAAGTGATATTTTTACAAATGATAGCAATAAATTTTAAGTTATAAAATATTCCTGCAAGATTATGAATTATTTTTCTGATTTTAAGAAGTATTATTTGGAGTACTATAAAAAATAATTTATTATTAATCTTATCATTTATTTAAATAGAATTAACATTTAAAAATTTTTTATATGTTAGATTTTTTATGACGAATTATTGAATAATTAATTTGAAAAATCAACTTTATTATAAATAATAAGAATATATAGAAATGCGTATTTAATTACAATTAGAGTGACAAATTGTATAAATATATATATTTAATAATTCTTTGAAATATAGTTAATTATTCTTAATTTATGTTTGATCTATTTTTATATATTACGTGTTTTTATCAATTAAATATTTTTATCAGTGTTTTAATAAAACTATTTTTATTAATGATATCATAGGTTTTTTACATGTATATCGACATAATTATTGTAATAAAAATGAAGATAATAAGATAATTTTAATATTTATATATGTCTAACATATATACATACATACATACATATATATATATATATATATATATATATATATATATATATATATATATATATATGTTCATAATAGTTATTTTTAATAAATTACAAAGATAGAAAACGTACATATCTTATACACTGTTATATTTTTATTATTTTAAATTTAATTCAATTTTAATATTTAATTTATTTTTATTGAATGCTTTTACAAACATCATTTTTCGCAATATTACTATATATTAATAAGAACGACCATTATATATATATATATATATATATATATATATATATATATATATACACAACATATATAACAATTTTGAATACTTATATAATATTCTTCATTAAATGAATATAATATAAATTGATGAATTCATATAAAATGTTTAAAAGTTAATAATCCCGTCCCAGTGACTGCTAATTCTTTTCAGTATGCGCTGGACCATTACTTATTTTATTTTTTCGTTGCTGCATTGTATCAAGTTTTTTCTTAAAAATATTTAATTTTGAAAAGACCAAAATTTATTATATATATATATATATATATATAAGTGTTCGGAATTTATTTATTTATTTTTTTAAATATGACAAGAGAATATTAAAACAATTTAATATTAAATAACAAAAATAATATAACATTGTTATCGTTTATCAATCGAATAAAAGCTATAATATAATAGTTCTTAATGAGATGAAATCTCTAGAATACGAGATGCATTTTTTTAAGTTATTATTTATGATTGATATATTTAGTGAAAATAAAATTAATTCTCAGTTCACAACAATTGATTTTACAATAAAATATAAAATAATACTAGTGATATGCGGAAACTATAAATAATTACAAAGTTAACGACGGTCGTGTTGGAGATTTGAATGAATGTGTAGAATATCAAAGTGATTATAAACGTTTGAAATTTATCACAAAAAATTAAAATATATCGTCGAAATTTTCAAGATTAATAATGACTATATTAATAAGACTCTGAAATAAAATCACTTAATACGAATAAATACATACCGCCGATGCAAACGCAGAAAGCCACACGATAATCGCGATTAATCTACAAGAAAAGAAACTTGTTTTATTTAACATGATATTGAACACAAATGAAAAATTTTCTTAAAGGATCATAATATTTCGTACCGCAGTCCTTTAAGGCCGGTCATCGTTGACCACCCTGAACAAACCCCGGCCAGCAGCCTAGGGCGACAATCACTAACAATCACTACACCACTAAACCGTCAACACACTCTTTGTGAGATGCTCACAAACGCGAGATCTCGCGCCACTGATCGTACGGGCGCTCCAGCAACCCGACAGAGGCGGTGCTCTGTCCAGGATTCCCCCCACCTGTTCTTCAGTATCTTTCTTCACAAATAGACATTAAAGAAGCATTGGTTACCACTTGTCTCATCAACCTCTTAGTAAGATAGTTGTTCATGAATGTGTTCTACTTAACAGTCGTAACATATTATATTGTGTCGTACGTCAGGGGAAAAAACAACAAAAATCCGATTTTTATAAATTGTGTGCGGTACCATTTATGTTAAACGCATAAGTGTCACGAAGACGCGTTAAAAGAAAGAAGCGACAAGATCAGGCGATTGGAGTGGGAACGGCTGCTGCGACGGATGTCACTGGAGTGGAGACCCGCGAGTGTGGAGGAACCCGATTTGATCGGGCTACAGTAAAGCGGTCTGAGTGTTGGCCATGCGACTGCCGCTGGAAATTAGCCGCTGCTGGAGGCAGCGAACCTATGGCCACGTTGCCGCTATATTTGTCTTCATCGTGTTTTTCGTGCTAATCTTAGGACATTCTGTTGAAGCGGTAAGTAAATATTTATATAATACAAGTATATATATATATATATATAAATTGATAATATAGTACTTTTTATGTGCAAAATTTATAAAAAAAAAAACACCCCTGAAACTAATAATAAAATGTAAGCCGCATTTCTTATTGTGTTAGGATTATCAACAAAATGAAATTATAATTTTTAAACAAATTTGTAGTATATGTGTCAAACACTTTAATATTTTCTATCGTGTTTACATAAATAAATCATTGTTAATAATAATGAAGTATTCATTATTTCATTTCTTAATTCAATGAATTTTTATTCTATAGAATTATCTACCCTTAAAACTATAACCGATGTTTAATTTAAATGTCAACTGTGTTTGTCTCTTGGGATAGGATTCTTAACTATTCAAAACATTACTTTTAAACGAATAAATATATTTACTAGTTCTATTATATGTATACGTTTATATAATTTTCAGTTATTTATTGTATTTATCATATGATTCCATTATATTTGATAGTATATGTTTTTTGTTATTCTTTTTTATGATCTATCAAATACAAGTAGTTTGTTTAAAAAATACTTGTTTTGATTAAAGTACATCAATTGCAAGTGTACATATATATATATATATGTATATATATTTATTTAAGTTGTAATTAATTTCGGGATAAATGGTTTAAAATCTGGTAGGTAAAATTTCTGTTAATATTTTAAATGTGAATTAAATCAATGTTTCCATAATTATATAATTATTTGAAATTTGAAACAATTACTTAAACTGAAACCACTAATGCCAACATAGTGTAATAAATATTGAAATATATGTTATAACTGTCAATGATACCATTTGTATATATATATATATATATGTATATATCATCATCATAACGCCCACATCAGTCCACTACTGGACGAAAGCCACAATGAATGCTAACATTCATTGGTATTTGGTCATATTCACCACGCTGACCAGGCGGATTGGTGAAGATTTTTTTATTCGGGGTTTACTCCCTTCTCGACAGTTATTTTTTACAAGATGAGGTTGTCGGCCTTCTTGCTCAACCCTCGACTTGAAAACGAGGGACTCTCCGACTGGGAATCGAACGCAATCTCCCGCATGACACGCGGTGATGCTAACCACTGTACTAATATGTATATATATATGTATGTATATGTATATATATATATATATATATATATATATATATATATATATATATATATATATATATATATATATATATATATATATATATATATATATATATATATATATATATATATATATATATATATATATATATATATATATATATATATATATATATATATATATATATATATATATATATATATATATATATATATATATATATATATATATATATATATATATATATATATATATATATATATATATATATATATATATATATATATATATATATATATATATATATATATATATATATATATATATATATATATATATATATATATATATATATATATATATATATATATATATATATATATATATATATATATATATATATATATATATATATATATATATATATATATATATATATATATATATATATATATATATATATATATATATATATATATATATATATATATATATATATATATATATATATATATATATATATATATATATATATATATATATATATATATATATATATATATATATACATATATATATATATATATATATATATGTATATATACATATATATATATAGAGAGAGAGAGAGTAAACATTTTATGAACAAGTCATATAGTAATATTTTTTCAGATTTCTTGTTCACACTAATTTCCTAAAAAAAAGTAATCGCCATTACGTAACTGTAGGGTTCCTATTTAGTTGGCCATTTTAATTGGAATCTGTTCGTTGTCTCATTTCTGACCCTCTTCTTTTTTTATCATGTACTAGGTTTTCTTTCACTTTAAACATTAAGTCATTTCTTATTCCATCCTATAATTTTTGTTTTCGGTTTTCTGCAGCGAATTTTCTTTCAGGCTTTCATTTATATTTTGTTATTATTATCTTATCTTCACTTGTTACCACATGACTCAGCTATTCTATTTTCTTGATCTCTATGTCTCAATGACTATTATGTACCATTCTTTAAAAAGTTCTTGAATCTATACATTTTTTTAAAATCTATACCCTCCTTTGATTGTGTTATTAAATCAATAAATGTAAATTGTTTAATTATCGATTAACTCTTAGAGTTGATGTGCGAGAATTAATTCAAATCAAAATTTAAATGTATATAATGCATGTAGCTCTTTAATAAAATTTGATATTTTGTTGAATTATTTTGGAATTTAATTTCATTAATTTGCATTGATTCAAGTAATTTAGAAATGTAGTTCATTTTAATTTTATTTCAATATATATCAATTATAATCAATTTTGAAACATTTTAATTTTTCTTTTTTGGCTTTCTTTTTTATAATCACAAAATTATATCGTATATATATGTAATTACGACGGTCGTTTGATATGTATGGTAAATTTATTAATTGTTTAATTTAATTATTTTTTTTAATTTAGTTTTCCTTTTTTCATAATTATCAAACGACCTCGGTACTTATAGTTTAGGCTATTTTTTTATACATAATATTGATAAATTGTTCTCAGATTCATATTTAAAATTTTATATAAAACATATCTAATATGTATATTTAAAAATAATAACCTAATGGAAATATTAATAACGTAATAGGTTTAATAGGAAGATTTAGAATTAACATAGAAAAGTTGACTATAATTTTAATATCTTTACATTGCACGTAATAAGTAATGTTTTAAACACAAATATATTTGTTATTATTATTATATTAGTAATAACAATAAATTTCAATATTAAAGGCACCATTACTGTATAAATTTTTTTTAAATATTTTTCGACATATATTCTGTTATTTCCAATCTATCCATTTGTTAATTAATTATATATAAACTTTATATATATATATATATATATATATATATATATATATATATATAAAGTACTTAACGCACTGTTTTTCAAATTATTTATATTTTTTGATAACATATGTGTATAACATAAATTATTTCAAAATTGATAACACTATATGTGTAATCATTTAAATATTTTGTTATTTGCGATATTCTAGGAAAATTTAATCAGAATGTGTCATTTTTATGAAATTTATATCTCATTTTTCTATGGGTGATTATTTTTATTTAGAATACTACCAGAAATTCAAAAGTAAATGTTTCTTTTATGAGAGTTAAATATTTTGTTATTCGATCTCATTAAATATCTAAATATAATATTAATTTTATTTCTATTTTATTTTAAATATAAATATAATTATCATAATTCGTACAACTAATTAATATAAGTGAAGTTTCATTTCTAATTGAATGTTTATTCTTTCATTTTTCTAATAAAAACATCTTATTGATTATATACATACATATAAATATTTATATATATATATATATATATATATATATATATATATAGAGAGAGAGAGAGAGAGAGTCATACAAATCCGACGCCTTGTTTTATGTTTTATTAAAAAGAAACTATACACATATTTTCCTATACACCACCCTACACATGTTTCTTTTTGATAACACACAAAATCTAGGCATCACATTTTTTATATACATATTGAATATAACAAAAAATAATGTCCTGTATTCATATATATATAATTTTTTATGTTAGAGTAATTAATGTGATATTTTTTTCTGTTCTATTTGCTTCTATTTAACAATGTAAATAAGTTACGAAAAATTAAAGTTTTAGAAAACGATGTTCACTATTCTATGTAGACTATATATGATATATAATAGCTATATATATATATATATATATATATATATATATATATATATATATATATGATATATAATATATATATGATATATATATATATGATATATAATAGCAATAGAATTAATAAATATTTTTTGTCCGAAAATCTATCTAAAAAGCCTACTTGAAAATCTATGTTTTTCCACTTTTCATTAATTTTAATATTTCATAAAATTTGTACTTCGCCAATTTTGGAAAAACTTCTGGAAAGTTCTTAAATGAAATTTTCACATCAACGTGGAGATGGAGGCGAAGCACTATTCTTTTTTAAATAGAAAGATATAATATCATTGATTTCCTTAGATTCTTACATGTTAAATTAAATGTTAATTGAATTGTATATGAGAAATTATAAATATTCCAATAAATTTATAATATACGATTTTTCATTGAGTATATAAGTTCATTGTTATTTTATTTATTTTTTCATTTTAAATTGATATATGTATACTATTGTATGTTATTTTATTAATTATATTTATATTAATAATAAAATGTTGTATCGATATATAAGTATATAAATGATTTACGTTTCTTATGAAGAGATAAAAATAAAAATGATGGAAAGGAAATTAAAATTGTACGATCTTGTCTTAGTTATTGCCTTCTCGAGATAATTTATGAATTATTTTATTACAGATACTTCAAGATTATTTTACGGTAGTATCACAACTAATTTTTGTTAATGTCAGATTTTCGCTGATAATCATCTTGAAGTATATTAAAAACTGTTATGTATATATATATATATATATATATATATATATATATATATATATATATATATATATATATATATATATATAAATATATGCGTGTGTCTACTGCTCTGTCTTCATTTTTTTATTTTGCTGTAAAATGTTGACTGTTCACTGGTTCAATGTGAGAATCTATATATTTAAAAAAAACAGTACATTATTTACAACTAGGTGCCAATATTAAATTTTAGGTCCAGGATTGTTAATACATATGTATTAGAATGGCATAGTAACCAAAGTTCAATTATGTATGTCGTTGTTATGCACTTTTGAAATGTTTTTTTTCAATGTTTGCTTGCCACACTTATGTCGAATGTACTGGCTGTGTGTAACATTGTAAAGTGGTATACAAAAGAGATGCAGGTGAATGTTTCATAAAAGTAAAGGCAATGTACTCTACGCGGTGACTTTTGATGGTTCGTGCATGATAAACATGTAAGAGATTTGCGAGATTGCCATCTATGTTAAAGTATTATGTCGAATTACATATTTGCATTACAAATATAAATGAAATGGCATGTTATTTATTATATTAATGTAAAACGTATATTTTATTGTTGGTATGTATATACTACAAAATAATGTCCTTTCTAAAGAGTCGATATACCGTTTAAGAGATAAAGTGAGGATAGCAATAAATTGATTTTCACAATGTAATTGTTTTTATTAAAAATATTTATAAATTAATTAATATCAAAACATGTGTCTATAAAATATTATTTTCGACAAGCACTATGTTTATTAAAAAGATTTATTTCATATTAAGCTTGAAACAAGCGTTCTTTTAAAGATAGGATTTTTCTTTTTTCGTATTATGAATTGTTTTAATATTTAATATATAGGATCATCCAAATGTGATGCCTAGATTTGTCTTTTATTAAAAAGAAATTATACACATGCTTCCCTATACACATATTTCTTTTTAATAAAACACAAATCTAGGCATCACATTTGGATGACCCTATATTTAGAATCTTACAGAATAATAAGCATATTACTATTACACAATTTTGTAAAAATATTTAAAATTTACTATTTGTAAAACTGTGGAAAATTCACTTTTACACATATAAATTATCACCTCCAATGCTACAAGTTATAAAGTATTTACTAATTACTTATTGTTCACTTTGTTATTTATAACAACAATAGGCTAATACGCATTTCGATAGCAACGTAATCATCGTCAGAGCATTGTGTAATATCTGGCCAGATTTTATAACACAATGCTGTAACAATTATGTGTGATATTGAAAATATAATATTACGATGAAACTTGTGCCACAATTTCTTCTTTTTTAAAATATTAAATGAATTCATGTTTTTTAATTAATAGCCTTTTTTCTCTTTAAGTAAATATGTCTTTCATTCTAATAAGAATGTATAGATAATTTAATTTATTAATTTTATTTAATTTGTTTTCTTAGAGCTTTTATGATTGATATAAATATTATCTATAAAAAGTTTTCATTTTAATGTCGAAATAAATTCAATATAGTTAAATGAAATATTTGTAGGAAAAAACTGCAAGTCATCGATTAAAAAATATTACTTCGAAAAAATAGAAAAGCTTTATAATTTATTTATAAAATTTCATTTCGTTATATACAAATATTTTTAATCAAAAATACGATCTCTTTAATATAAAAAAGTATTATTTAATTGAATAATGAACTATTGACTTGTAATGAGAATATACAAATATATTTATATTAAAACTCTGTTAATATAACATTTAAATTATATGAATTGTCAATAAATGTTGTATAATGACATAGAATCTAACTAAAAATTTTTTTACAGAAAATATCGTAAAATTTATATTATATAGATATCTGTTCAATAATTGAAAACAATTACTTGTTATTTAAATATTTGATATTAAATGTAGTAATGGATTTTCTTAATACTTTACTATCTTTGTTGTTATTTTAAAATCAATATTTGTTTTTAAGTTGAATGATTTTCTTTATCATTTTCTTAATGAAAACATTAGTATACAGATAAAGAAAAGTTTAAATAGTCAGGTTTATTATATTTATTTAATATTATTATTATGATGATTCTATTAAAAATTGAAAAAGAAAGCTCCAATAATATTTTGACGACCGCATATTTCACTCATAGATTGTAGACTTCCGCAGACGATTTTCGCACAATCGTTCATAGAAAATTATAATATACTTATTGAGAGGGAAGCATTGATCATACCATTATTTTAATTTATTATATATTTTTTTATCTATTTTAATTCTACAAATAAAATTCAATAATTCTACAATATTCATTATATATCTACTTTATTAATTCTATTTTATTTTATTTATAAAATATCTATTTTATAAAACTATTTATTTAATAAGTTAACTATTTATATAATTGCGTGTGGTAAATTTCGAAAAAAATCCCTGAATGTAGTGAAATGAAGCAAAAGGAGCACATAAATACTGTGGAACTTCTTTTTGACGGTAGTACATACTCTACAGGCTCTTCATGGATTTTCAATTTTGCTTCGTTTGATAATTTTTATAATTTTATATTTTTTTTATATCTGTAGACAGCCTATTAGATGGATCTTATTTTGCAATTCTTTCATTATACGTCGAAGGAATGTCTATTTCAAATGTTTAATTAGTAATATCAGTTATAAATATTTTGAAAACGTTTGATTTATTTGATTCTGGTTCATTCATTTCGATTACATCTAGCCATGAGTCTATAACAGCGAATAAGATTTTTTTATATCGTATGATGTTTGTTGAATTCTTTTTTGAATTTGATAGGTATTGAATAATTCACAGTTAATACAAAATAATTATCATTACCCACTTTTTAGTTTTTAACAACGAACATAAAATCCGTGATCTCAAATCATTCATATAATGCTTTCTGAAATTGGCAGTGCGAAGTCACGTCTACATGATGCCGGCTGATAACTTTTGGTTAGGAAGATCAGGCATACGTGACAGCGGTCGTCAAAGTTTTAAGAATAAACAATTTTTATTTTTTGTTATATTCAATATAGTAATTATTTATCGTTAAAGAATTATATCAAAATTATATATATATATATATATATATATATATATATATATATATATAAAAACTGTTACAAATTTATTATTATTATATTTTATTTTTTATGTATATATATTTTTAAGAATATAACAATTAAAATTCATTGAATACTTACAATATTCTTTGTAATGAAATATTTCATTCGATAATATATATGTATTAAATTGAAACGATTTCTTTTGTGTATTAAGATTTTTAAAATATTAAATGTTTGATGTTTACAATTAACGGTTTTGTTTTCGTTTATCTAAATATAAAAATTTAAAGTGATTAATAAGAGATAAAAGTATACATAGGTTTTCTTAAAATGAATTCTTTACTAGAGATTTATTAAAGGTTATGTTTATTTGCAGAAATTATGTAATTTATATAAAGTTACATATTTTACTTTAAACGCCATTGACGATTTCTTAGAATTTAAACATACATATTTTGGATAATATAAAAGTCGTTTTAATTAAAATTAAATATTACCAACATCAAAGGCATGTTAAATAATATGAGTACAAGTGAACAAGTAATTTAATTTATTTTTTCCACGAAAAGATATAGCCACGCTTTCATTAACAAAATAAAATAGGAATCTTGTCATTAAAAAAGTGGATTATAAATTGTATTGCGAAACTAATCACTATGTTCATATTAACCAACGGGAAATTCGCTACAAATTTTACGACGTTCCTCTTAAGTTGAGGTCAAGAATCCAGGCATGTGCTTCGGGCGGTTTGCCTTGTCTGAGATGCATACGCGTTTATTACACAGATGCATCTGCAACATGTGCTTCTTATACAAACTGACGCATGCATATAAATATAATATATATTCTGACTGACGTTACAAATACAATAGTTAACCTCGCATAAGAGCTGTAAGAAATTTGGAATGTAGTGTAGAAAAGAATCCAAAAAAAAAGAACACACACATAAAAGCCCGCATATAATACGTATTCGTTTAAATATTGTTTGTTATGTGACATATTTGAAGTTGTAGTCAGGATTACACGAAGGTAGTTTTTATTAGTATTAAATTTGATTCAGTTTCTTAATGTATTATTACTATGTTTAAATCATATATACGCATATATATATATATATATATATATGTGTGTGTGTGTGTGTGTATGTGTGTGTGTGTGTGTGTGTATTAAAAATAAATATAAATATTTGGGCTTCCAAAATCAATGAAAAAAATACTTTTCTTAAGAACAAAGAATAATGTATTTACAAAAAAAAAAATAATTTACAATAATGATAAATTTATTTAAATATGAAGGCATTCATTTCACTTTTATTGATTTAATTTATTCAAATATCATATTTCCATATAAAATAATTCATAATTCAAATATAGTCAAATAGACAAACTATTATTTATTGGATAGATATTTAAAGTAACAATATAAAATTTGTTATCGCTTTAAGATGTTGTATTTAATGTTATTTTTGCCCTTAACACATTATTTTATTATAGAACACTTTTGGAGCTTGAAAAACAATTCTGTTTCGTTATTTTTCCAAAAAAGATTCAAATGAAGATGAGTAATTGATCTTGTAAACAAATGTAAATATTAATGTGTTATTGAATATATTTCTACGTATTAAAATGGTTATAATCACATAAATTTGTAAAATGTGATAAAATGCACATTATTCTATGACAGCATTGTTTTATTATCTGTATGTATAAACACCCACAATTAATAATATTTAAGTGTGTCAACTGAATAATTATCATTATTAACATTGTTATTCTTAAAATAAGCTCTTTTCATAAAATTTTCAAATTACTTTTCGTATAATTTTTCCTGACATTATTACTAGTTAATAGTTGCTTACTAGTTTTTTATTATTACACATATTTTCCATTCGATGTAACTTTTCATATATTTTCTTATTTTTCAATCTGATTTTAAAACCTAGTTGTTATATATATATATATATATATATATATATATATATATATATATATATATATATATGTAAGTATGTCTATATTTATGTACATATATGTTTATATGCATATATACATAACAATGTATATATTAAAATCCTTTTTATTTTGTTACAACATAGTAAATGTGTTTATTTAAGTATTCAAATAAACATAAAGTCAAATAAATTTAATTGTATATTTAATAACTTAAACACATTAAAGCTATATAATTCAATATTTATTTATCCATAAGTTACTATGAAATTCTCGACTTTTTTCTACATTTTTTATTTTTTAAAAATCTATTATTTCTAGTTTATTCACTTTAAAGAACAATCATTTATGATATCATTTTAATTGTATATATATATATATATATATATATATATATATATATATATATATATATATATATACTTTAAAATTTTATCAAGATCTAAACTAATTAAGTGTTTGAAACATTTCTTAAAAAATAAAAATAGACATATTCAATTAATGAATGTGACTAAAATATAAAATTTGTGTAAAAAGTTTCTACAATGAAATTCATAATGCTAGAAAAATATTTTCCATTTTTAATATTATCTCGACGAAGCTAGACATAATTTGATAACGTTTTTTAAGATAATCCTTACTGATCAGTCATTGTCTGTAAAATTAAACTACAATAGATTAAAAGGATTTTTAAATATATCTTTATTTAATTATTTCATTACTCAATATACTCTTAATCATTCAGTATTTCATTTTGATCAGAAAAAAGTAGTAATAGCTATAGTAAATGTAAAAAATAAGAATGACGAAAAGATAATGAAATTCGTAAACGTTTAAGCTGTCCAAAAAATAAGTAATTTTACTAGTTCATTTTTTATTTAAAATTAGAACATTATTAACAAATACACTTAATTTTTCCTGAAATAAAGTTTTTAGACACTTTTTTATCACATATATAAAATAAATACTTAAGTCTCTATAATTTTATAGTACAATAATTTATTTAGCATAAGCACTTTTATATCTTAGAAAATAGTAATTTTAATTTTTCTTAGATAAGACATGAATTTATTGGACTTTTGATTTCTTTAATGTGCTTTTATTTTATGTTTTATTGTTTGAAGTCTTGAGTTACAATGGTGGATCTATGTTTAATTGTCAGTTATAATACACAAATAAAAATCATATTCAAGTCTATTATTCGTATATGAAGTGTTTTTTTATCAGTAATTTTATTACTTTTGTTAATTCTTCAAATTTCGAATTTTTTGCGTTTCTTAATTCTTCAAATAATATATGTTTACAAAAAAAAAAATATGTCTGGATAGAACTACAAATCCAGTAGCAATAATAACTGTTCATATTTTATTTCTCTCTTTTAATTTTAATTTAAAAGCCTCTATTGAAGAAAGTAATGGTTTAAAAATGTTGAAATTAAGAGCATTTCAAGCTCAAGTGTATCTATGAAAAATTAAACTTAATTACCCATTTTGTTGTAATTTTTAAATGTAAATGTTAGTATGTGATCATTTTTGTTATACTAAGAAGGGAAAGCTATCATTTTTTAAAAAACTTTCAAATCAAAAAAATTACAAACTCTGTTTATTTCGTTAACTGTACCATCTGAATTTCTTTATCATTTCATTAGAAATATTCATCCTAAAATATTAACTTTTTTTAGACTCGATCAATAAAATTAATACTTTTTTTAAAAAAATATTACTAAATATAAATTCCATACACTTTCACAATACTCTATCAACGGTTGCTCCAAACACAAGTAAGTTTTTCTTTGTAACTAATAGGTTCATACACTTTACTTATTATTTTACAAAATTCAATTTTACTTACAATATTAGAAATATCGTATTTAAAGATAAAGGTGATTATAATACAAGTTCAACACATGTACATAAATCAGATACTAATATATCTACTCTTTTGATTGAATAGAT
Source organism: Neoneuromus ignobilis (assembly GCA_029203775.1). Classification (NCBI taxonomy): domain Eukaryota; kingdom Metazoa; phylum Arthropoda; class Insecta; order Megaloptera; family Corydalidae; genus Neoneuromus; species Neoneuromus ignobilis. Next base: position 32,399,914 of record CP092087.1, read on the forward strand.
TGAAAATATAAAATGTTACCTATTAGTCAAATATTCAAAGATACTTTGCCAAGTATTCATTTTTGCAGAATTTAGTCCAATTTATATTTTTTTGGATATTTATTTACAATTAATATATAACATCAAATTGTAATCTAATTTCCTAATAAATATTGTAGTTATTGTCAAAAGTCTGATTTTTGAATTTATTTTATCTAGAAAATCGTTTATAAAAATGATAAATGGAACAAAACCAATTTCAGTTTTTTAATGTATTTCCAACATTATAGATAACTTATCTAATAGTATATTTTTAGTTTCATATTTTGTCATTGTTCATTTTATGATAAATTTACTTTAATATAAATGTCACTCATACCAATACCATAATATTTTCGATTTAATAATTAGAAACAATATATATTGTAGTGCCTTAACGTTGATTGGCATGGTCTAAATGATTATTGAATACTTTCATAAACTTTCTTGACGCTAGCATAAATGATTCATTTGTGTATAACTCTTTGATTCTTATTATTTACGTATAATCACTGAATTCATGAACTAATTTTATGATCAAAATCTTTACTAATACGCCTGGTCAGTGTGGTGAGTGAGTACATATGACTAAGTATCAGTGAATGATGACATTCAATGACTTTTGCTAAGCAGTGAATTGATATAATGATGTACATATGTATATATATATATATATATATATATATATATATATACCTATCAATCTATATATATATATATATATATATATATATATATTGATAGGTATATTTATGTTATTAGAAAAATTTCGTGTTTATTTCTCATTGTTATTTTTTAAGAAACTTTTCTCAGTAATATTGTTTCTGAATTCTATACCCTTTACTTTTTGTTGTTATTACTCGATTTTTTCATTTTTTTCAACCTGTTATTGTAAGTATTAACTTGACTTTTTCTTGTCTGAAGAGTTAACTGCATTCAGAAAAGGTTGAAAATAATAGAGCAACATTTAAAAAAATATTTAGCAAGTGCTAGTAAACCTTAATCTTTTCTAATGGCTTCTTTAATAAGGAATTTTGCAACGATGTGCTTCTTAAATTTGTGTTGAATATTTACAGTGCACACATGGTTATAAATATTTATAACATACACATAAGTACTAATGATATATAAAAGCCATCTTCACATGATTACGTAATATTTTTTGATCTCAATGTAGTTTTATTAAATAATACTTTTGGAATGTTATTTAAATGAAGAAGAATTTATTAAATGTAGTTCCAAATATTTCAAAATTGACAGGGTCATTGCATTAATGTATATTAGCAGAGCGAAGATGTCAAAAGAGATCGAAGTTTTTCAATTGATTTAATCAATTAAGTTAGCAGGATTTAATTTACTTGACGATATTTTGTGTTTCCGATGTTGATATTTTCAATTTTTGGTTATTGTAGAAATCTAGGGTTAATATATTTTTAATTGAAAGATTTGTTATTTACACTTAAATGTTTGACGACAGACATTTTTTTCTATATTTAAAAACGAGATCTTATTAATGAAATTGAATGTAATCGTATTATCCCAATAAAATTCTTGCAGTTCAATTATTTGAATTGTAATACTTTTTTGCATAGATATTCATATGGTACATTTATTTGAAATATTCATAACCTATAGTCTTTCTTTCTTTTATAATAATGTTTTTATTGCGATTACGATGCATAAATTGTTTAAAAATGTATGAAATATATTTTATTTCTCATTTTATACATTACTTAAATATGTGTACACAATTTTATTATATTTTTCAATAATATTTTTTTTGGCAACTCTAGTGTTTCAAAGTATTATTTAAAAATTACATTCTTTTGAAATAAATTAACTTTTGTGGACATTGAAAAATTTTATTGTACAATAATTCGAAAAAGTTCGAATTTAAATCGTATTTATTAATTATAGAGATTAATCTCAGAGAACTTTGTCGTGTTATATATGTTTGATATTTATTCAGATGTATATTGTATGTGGAATAATTCTTTTCTGCAAAATAATGGATTCTTTTAACATTACTATAATATATTTTTATTTCTTACCAACATCTTTATTTTTTTCTAAAAATGAAAATATATTTTCATATATAATTGGGAAATATTATTAAAATTCAGTAGTAATTAAATTTTAATAAATAATTCATGATTTTATTATTTAATAATTATTTTATAATTTTTAATAATATGTCATATATTATTTTTTAAATATTTGTATTATTTACAATATATTCATTTTGAAGTAAAAAATTGCTATTGAATATATTTGTTTGATATCGTTATCTCTAAACAATTATTTCCGGGATGTTGTAATTTATCATTTTTGTGTAATAGATTTGCATATTTAGTTAGTATGATTTTATGAAACAACTGACGTTTAACTCATCAAATTTATTATATTTGTTATTTCAAAATATATTTCCTGAACCTTGAACAATAAACTTGATAATTTTTTAACATATAACGCAACAGTTTTTTTTAAAAAAAGAAAGTGTTTTACGTATTGATTTTTCATTAAATTGATTAAATGATATAAAAGAAAATGTTCAACGTATTTTTGTGTGATAATTATTCATTTCAGAAGTAAAAAGAGACGTGAATTAAACTATGCTTATTTTTGAATTTAATAATCTATTTTTGTAATACTGAATTTAATTAAAAGTTCAATGAGTTATGACATAGTTATCAAAAATAATATAATAACTTAATTTTGTATTAATATTTCATTATTAATTGATTTTGAATAGTATATGACACAGTTAATATTTATCTACATGTGGTTTATTTTCAAAACTTTTTTTAATATTTATAGTTCAGTTTGTAATTTATTTATTTAATTATATATGTTTA
>CP092087.1:32407786-32447786 GCA_029203775.1 Neoneuromus ignobilis
GTTAAACTACCCGCCTAATTATGTTTCTTTTTTTATGTACTTAAGAACATATTATTTAGGGTGTTTATAATAGGAACTTACTAAATCAGCGATCACCAACAAATGTGCACGTGATAGATCGAAATAAACAAAAATGTAATTTTATGACATTTTATTTTTTGTTTGATGTGAATTATAATAATAATATACACAAGGTTTTATATATATATATATATATATATATATATATATATATATATATATAGAGAGAGAGAGAGAGAGAGAGAGAGAGAGGATGTTTTTTTAGGTTAGATAGAACTTTCGCTAGGGATTCAGTTTAAAATTCTATCACGCTTAAAAATAACATCCTCTAAAATATCATCTACTTCTTCCATAGCTTAATCTTGTAATTGGTTTCTTATGACTCTCCATTGTCTTTTGACTGCTTTTCCATGTCTCTATAATAGAAACAAAAATTTTACTCAAGATTCTTCCATGGTGAGCTTTTAGTTTTGGATTATTTGTACGATTTTTAATTTTCCTTACATTCTGCATTTTCTACTGTTGATTTTGAATGGTTCCAACATTTTTAGAAGTAACTTTTGCCCCAAGCGCCAGAGGTATCCCCTTCCATTTTCACCAAAAATATGCGAATACTTATCCTAAAAGTAAGTTTATTCTTATTTAAATTCGCCGCTTGAGTAATATACTCAACCGTTTTCTTTTTTATCAAGAGGAAGTTCAAGTCAACATTTTCTTTCAAGTTTAGATATACATATATATATATATATATATATATATATATATATATATATATATATATATATATATATATATATATATATATATATATATATATATATGTATATTACATTTTCTAAATAAAAAATTAATTTTTAACAGAGTAATACATGCATATCAGTATTGAAAAATAAGAGCCATAATATTTTATTTCTCTTTTAAAATGAATTAAACAAAAAATATAATCTAAATTTTTTGACATTATTTCCACATTGTATTTCCTTTTCTATTAAATAAATATAGTGAAATTATAAAATTGAAAATAATGACTTATATATATATACGAGGTCAGACAATTAAGTAATGTGACAAAATTCAAAAATCAAGTATATTTAAAAATTAAGGTAAATCGCTTCGATCCCCTTCAAAGTAGTCCCCTCCCGCATCTATACACTTATTCCAGCGAGTTTTCCAGTTTTCGTAACAATTCTGGAACACTTCTTGTGGGGCCTCTCCGAGTACCCTCGTCACAGATTCTTGGATATCTTCAACGGAGTCAAAATGTCGACCTTTGACGAATTTTTTCATATGGGGGAATAGGAAAAAGTCGCAGGGTGACATGTCCGGTGAATAGGGCGGTTGTGGTAACGTTGCGATGCCTTTAGACGCCAAAAACTGAGAGACACTGAACGCACTGTGACAGGGAGCATTGTCGTGATGCAGAACCCAAGTCTTCGCGATCTCTGGACGCACTCTGAGCACCCTTTTTCGTAATTTTTCGAGCACATTGCGGTAGAATACTTGATTTACGGTTTGTCCAGGTGGTACGAACTCTTTGTGAACCACCCCTTTGCTGTCGAAGAAGCAAATCAACATGGTTTTCACTTTGGACTTGCTCATTCTCGCCTTCTTTGCCCTTGGTGCTCCAGGGGACAGCCACTGTTGGCTTTGTCGTTTAGTTTCGGGGTCATATTGAAAGAACCAACTTTCATTACCAATAATAACTTTTTTTTTTTTTAAGTAATAACTTTCATCACCAGTAATAACCAGTAATAAATTTCTCTGTTCCATTTTTGTGACATGCACTACTCGCGCGTTGTTACAAAACACTAAACAGCTGGCGAAGAAATGATCGTACGAGGGTGGTCAAGGTCTCAATCGAGAGAGTAGGGATCTGCTAATACGGTGGCGGAGTTACAGGTTCGCAGTGTTACCACAGGCCGAGAAAAAAAATCGGTCACATTACTTAATTGTCTGACCTCGTATATATATATATATTAGGTTGGCAAATATCTCCCTTCCGCCTTCTGGTCTTTTGAATTTCGCAGCTATGTACAAAAAAAAAAAAAAAAAAAAAAAAAAGCGGAAGGGAGATACTACTTGCTATATATATGTATATATATATATATATATATATATATATATATATATATATATATAAATTAAAATTTAGATTATTAAATTAAAAATTAAAAAATCTATAGATTCTGTATAAATATATCTGTATCATTAGACATTTCTTATATTTTTGATTTCAAATTATTTAATTATATTATGTTTTTGATTTGTTGGCTGGTTTTAAAATTCCTTGTTCTTTCTTTTTTAAATAATGTTTTAAATATTTTTTTCTTAAAAAACATCATATGAAATATTATTTCTTTAAACGTTTTTCTAATGTTGTTATGTATAATATTAGGTTGGCAAGTATCTCCCTTCCGCTTTTTTTTTTTTTTTTTTTTTTTTTTTTTGTACATAGCTGCGAAATTCAAAAGACCAGAAGGCGGAAGGGAGATATTTGCCAACCTAATATGATACAATATTAATTGTAATTAAGATTTGGCACTATCGCGAAAATAAAGAGTTAATATAATTTTTTTACTATGAATTTTACTATGATTTTTTTTTATTTTGGCATTGAAATGCCTATATATAAATTAAGCAGTAAATAATTATTAACTAACACTAATATTTTAGTATAAGAATGTAATAATAACTTTCTATATGATAAATAGCAATATTTGTTTTTTTATTTTCTATAAATTTATTTGTTAATAATGAGTTTTTAAAAATTTATAGCTAGTAATTTCATAAAAATATTTAATCCTTATTATAACAAGTCTGTTTATTTATGGAATTAGTTAAAATTGAAATATTCAATGAATTATTTTAACAAGTAATCTTTAATATTTTAAAAAACGCTAAACCATTTTTATTTTTGCGTATTTCATTTGTATATTAGAATTGATGGAATGCTATAGCTGAAAATTATTGCATATTTTAAATGTATTTATTTAATTAATTAAAATTCCTAAGAAACATCCTGCAATAAATTGTTATCTTTTTATGAATGTAAGACGTGTTAAACGTTCTTTTTGCTCTCACTTTTAAAATATACTTTGATTTCATTTATCTTAGTCACTTACTACTACTAGGTATAAACGTATACAGCAAAGATTATTGAAAAAAGTGAAATTAGTATTAAATGACTATCAGTTTTTAGCAATTAATTATAAAGTCATACAATTTATTTAATAATTATTGATACCAAATTTTTGCAGTTTTTTTCTAACTACAATCATTATTGTTTATATAAGGAAGATATTTTGTTATAGGTATTATTGTAGTGAATTATGTAAAGACATAAATCAATCAATTGAAAAATATCTGTGCATATAGGTATATACTTTTATAAGCAGTAATATAAGTAGTGAAAAATTAAAAATTAAACGAGATTTATTAAAAATTAAACAATTATAAAATTTCTGAACAAATACAATGCGTACTAAAAATAAATTAATAATTAGAATTTTTAAAAATTTACATATATACATGTATGTGTGTATGTATGTAATAATTCTGTTTTTATCATTTCGTTTCGTTGATTCGTCGCATTGTTTGTTTTTCAACCAAAGTAGGACATTTTTTCTCCATTTACATCCATTAACTTTTGGCATGTTAAAATGAATTATAAATATTTATCTTCAAATTTTAGGTTTATATTAGACTGAAAAAAATTGTATAGCAAATTATTAGCAATGACACATCTTTTGACTTCCTCGTTCTTAACCACAGAATATTGCAACACTTCCAAAAGTGTGCCGTCATTGGCAAACAAAGTAATCTAACAGATTAAAATTTTAAATAATGTATTAGTAATGAAATGTGTTAGTAATACTTGATTAGTTAAGAAATATGTTAGAATTACTATATGTGGCTTTTGAATTGAAATTACATTTTTTAAAACGATAACAAGTACAAATTGTAATGATATTATTCTGAATAATATACCTAATATTTTTTAAATAAGTTAACAAATATACATTTTAAAAATCATATGTTGTTATTATTAAAAAAAGAATAATGATTTACGTAAAAAAATGTTTAGTGTAGAAATTGTTTTATAAATAAAATAAATGAATATTTTTTGTTCAAATTTAAACGAATCTCCTGTTTTTTTTATTAATTGTGCCTTCTTAAATAAGAAGTTATTTTTAAAAATTTTCACAAAAAATAATATCTTGTATTTTTTTAAAGAGGACATATACTTTTGTATATTAAATATTATTCAGTTTAATTTATCACTATCAGCTAAGTAAATACATACAACATTTAGCTTTTTTTACGATTTAAATGTAATTATTTTCAATATACTTATGTAGTTTTTTTAAATTTGTCAGTGTTATATTTATTAGTTATTTTTTTTATAAATGAAAATCATTGACAATATTACCATTTCTTCATATTTTATGACGAATTTAATTATCTATTTTTTCATTCAGTAACTTTATATATATATATATATATATATATATATATATATAATTATCAACATTTATAAAAAAACTATGTCTATCTTAATATGTGTCATTTTTGATTGAATACTAGTTTTTTTTATAGTTGTGGACATTCATAAAAGAAATCGATTTCATTATTAAATTTAAACTTTTAAACTGTAGTATTTCATTTTTTATAAATCTTTTTAATTATATATATAGTGAGTCAAAGTGAAACTCATTAGTATTATGTTCAATAAATTTTTGTATATAAATTTTTAAATAAAAAAAATCCCTTTTATATTTGACTTAAATTGTTTATTAAGGATATTTTTATCACATAAAAATAAATAAATCATAAAATAATACTTAAAGACCAAAAAAAAGTACGAAATCTGAAAAATCATTCAAAAACACATCAAAATGAAACTCATACAACTAACAAATTATTTATTAAATTAAAATTTACTATGGATTGAATTATTTTAGTACTTAGTAGAGTAGCCTTTATTAATTTTTATAGCCTTTAAACGATTCAGGATGGATTTAATTAATTTTTCACAATAAGCTAGATCAATTTTTTCCCATTCTTCTAATAACGCTTTTTTCAATTATTTTTATTACTAATAATGTGTTCTAATGGCAACTTCTAAGTAATTCCATAGATTTTCAATCACATTTATATCTGGTGATTATGGTGGTGTTTCTAGTACTTTGAGGCAGTTATATAACAACCAACTACGTGTTTTATAAGCTTTGTGCTTGGGATCGTTGTCCTGATAAAAATTAAATGTTTGTAAAATCTCAAGTTTTTAAGCCTCGGTTTTCAAATTTTTTCTTAATAGATAAATATAAACATTTTGATTTATAATGTCATCTATAAAATTAAATTTCCAACCCCTCTCGTAGACATACACCTTCATACCTTAACACAACCGCACCCATGTTTGACTGTAGGACGTAAGTGTTTTAAAAACATTTCTGTATTTGGTTTCTGCCATACATTAATTCTCCCATTGGACCCAAATAAATTATATTTGCTTTCGTCCATAAACAAAACATCTTTTCAATAATCAAAACTTTTATTAATATGTTTCCAAACGAAGCTTAACCTTTTGTTGTGATTAGCTAGATTTATCAAAGGTTTCTTCCTGATAATACGAGCATGAAACCCATTTTTATTTAGTATATTGTGAATTGTTTGGGGGACTTTCCTTTTTATTTAGATACTTTTCAACTTCTAAAGTCAATTTGGGGGCGCTAATTTTCGAATTTTCTTTAATTTTTCGTAGAATCCAACGTTCGTCATGGTCATTAAAAATCTTACGGAGACTCTTTTTCACTTTATTGTCAACATTTTGGCCGTTTTTAAATCTTTTTATTACAGATTGCATTGTAGCGCGGTTTTTATTAACTATTTTCTCAATTTCCATTTTTGTCATGAAAAATTATTAACTTTCGCTCGTTCGTCGATGATTGTCCTCTTTTCTACTCAAAGTGAAAATCTAACTTATATTTTTTCAAAATGATTACAAACGACTTAACAATAGATTTCTTTTTGTAACCAAGTGACCAAATACATATTTGAAGAGTATACTTTCTTAACACAGCAGTTTTCAAGCGAGAATAATTCGTTATATGAGTTTCATTTTGATGTATTTTTTGTTAATTTTTCAGAAATGGTTACTTTTTCTGTAGTAGAAGTATTAATTTACGATTGAAATTTTCAAATATAATAAAAATAACCTTAATAAAGAACTTAACCAAGAGAAATTAAGAAAATTATTATTATATTAAAATATATGTGTAAAATTATTGGAAACATAACTCTGTATGAGTTTCACTTTGACTCACTGTATATATACATATCACATCACATCATAAAAAGCCCATTATCAATCCACTACTGGACTAGAGCCTCAATGGATGCTACCATTCACTGGTATTTGATCATATTCACCACGCTGACCAGGCGGATTGGTGAAGATTTTTTTATTCTGGGTTTACTATTATTTTTTACAAGATGATTCATATATCTTGAAAATTAGGGACTATACTATATATCCCTATATATGCAAACCATATATATATATATATATATATATATATATATATATATATATATATATATACATTCATACATACATACATACATACATACACATACATACATATTTGTATCTATATGTGCGTGTTTGTGCGTGTGACTAAAAACTGCAATTATTACGTAACCTCCAGTTCTGATCTTTTTCACAAGTTCTATTTTATAGCTTCCTCTGTAAGGATTAAAAATGACTAATCATAAAACATATGTGCAAATCTGTACTTACAAATTACATTGGCATTTAATGTTTATTTTGTTTCTTTTCATTTGTGGGAACGGGAGTATAAATGTTTATATATTTTATATAAGGAATTAAGTTGTCTATTATCAAACATATAAAAATTCGTATTGAGTCACTAAACACCGCAGATGCAATAAATCGAAGAAAAAAACTTTTTCATCGTATGAGCATCTGGTCATTACATTTGTAATGACTTGAAGCAGTGAAGCGTGTGTTCACTTCAGTGTATTGCTGTGACATCAGCCTTCCATTCTAAATTTAACTTTTCTATGTAAACATTATCTATATATGTTCTCTGTACGCGGATGGTGAAAAAACATTTGTTTTCTTTTGGAATTCGTTAACACAGATGATAATATTGTTACTATGTGAAGTATACTTAACAATGTTCCGAAAGATGTTCTTTATATTTTGCTTCTAATCAGCACCGGAAGTAATATTATTTAATGATTTAAATAACATTTTTGTATCATAAAATAATTAACGTAGACTGTTTAATGTAAATAGTTCAAATATTTTACTACAATTACTAACGTTAGTAATACACAAGATATATACAAAATCTAGTTCTTATTCATTGAAGTCGTTATCAGGAATATAATGATAAGTTTGTTTTAATACTTAGTTCCGAATAAATACTTATTCTAATAAAGATTAATGATACACACTTAATATGTTATGTATTTACAGACAATCCGATCAATTCAAGATCACTCTATTTATAAACTGAATCATATTTAAAGTTATTTTTATGATATAAAATAGAATTTTCATAAATAAATTAACTACTAATAAATTAATTACTCTATTATATTCAATATGTATTTTGTATTTAATTAAATTCAAAAAATGAAATAAAATTTAAAAAATGTGGTTAAAATATAAAAATAGATTTTTTTTAGATTTATAAAAAAAAGTAAAAAATTGTAGTTCACACTTTACTTTTTTCACTTTCAAATTAATTTACTAAATATTTATGATGCAGAACCATAATGAACATCTGGAATTAATATACTTTTATAGCAACATACGAAAATTTCAAACATTCTTGTGTATTTATTTTTCTTCAGATAAAGTGTAGAAGATATGTTGTTACTAAATGTTTCTAATATTATTACTCTTTCTTTCCCACTGTGTTTTTTTTTTAAAAAAAAAGTACGATAAAAGAAAAAATAATAACAACTGTTAATAATCTTAAATATACTTCTTTGTATACATACATATATATATATATATATATTTATATATAAATACATATATATATATATATATATATATATATATATATATATATTTAGGCAAGATGAAGGCAACCTGCTTAAGAGAGTAAACGCTGAATAAAACATCCTCACCAACTTCCCTGATCAACATAGTGACTATAATCAAGTGCTGACTGATGGATGAAGACTTTTCCCAAAACTTTATACTTCGACCGATCTAATGCCTTTCTCTTCCAATTCAGCCCAATTAATTTTCTTACATTTTCATCCTAACTATTCATGGATCTCTTTTTGGACTTTATATATATATATATATATATATATATATATATATATATATATATATATATATATATATATATATATATATATATATATATATATATATATATATATATATATCCAAGTCCTCAATCAATAATTTCTTTTGTCCATTGGTGGTCTTTTCTTCTTGCTATATGAACGGCCCATTTCTATTTCAAACTTTTCAGTTTTGCTATAACGTCCATAACTTTTGTTTTCTTTCTATCTTTTCATGTTATTCCTTACATGTACCTTTCTTTGCTTCTCAATGTTGTTTGGTGTCACTGAATTATTTGTGCATTAAAAATTCATGTTTAATTACTATAAGAAATGAATTACAATAAATAAAAATATATATATCGTACTATAACTGTATGAAGAAATAAAAATAATATGTCTTTAATTTAAAATTTCTTAACAATTTTTCTGATAATTATGTTAAGAAATGTAGGAAAAATTTTAATTATAATTTAAATTTATTTTGTACTAACAGTAAAATTATAATTCTTATAATATTATTTAATATTGTTTATTAATTTATGGGTAATTAATAATGATATGATCGAGTATTTAATAATATTACATACTAATAATTTAATAATAAATTGGTAATAATTTATAGTTTAAATTTTGTAATGAAAAGAATGCATGTTATGTAAAAATCCTTTTTTTAGAATAATTTCATATATATATATATATATATATATATATATATATATATATATATATATATAGAGAGAGAGAGAGAGAGAGAGAGAGAGAGAGAGAGGTAATAAATCTTTTAAATCAATGACAGGAATATTGTGGTATTTTTAAATGGTGATTATTCGAGCTCCTTTTCTAAGGATACTTGAAAAAAAGTAGAAGCAAATCACACTCGAACACTGCTGTAAACAGTATTCAACCACACATTAGACTTGATTAGTCTCGTTCTCATGTCGTATTTGGAACAACTTGTTAGGCAGTTGTTCCACCCACTTTTACCTGTATTTATTATTTTCAAACGTACACAAAATTCTTATACGTGTGTGTCATTTTATGTCCTCTTTTTCTAGTCAGCCTACTGAAATTTTGACCTTGCACGAAGGCACGTTCCTTTATGTGTTCTATTAATACATTCCTAACTAATTATTACAGATATGATAAAGTAACATGACTTATTTTATTGCATTTCATTTATGCAATATTCATTGATTATCTCTCTGTTTATAACATTTTATCCATGAACCTGATAACTTATTGATGTGAAGGTCTTTCTATTATTAACGGTATATTTATTCAACTTTAGGTTATCTTCATACGATATTAAACAGGTTTTTTTTGATAAAAATTTAATAACATACTCGAAAAAATGTGTAATATGTTACGAATTATGTAATGTGCGTAGATAATTATTATCAACAATAAATATATATATATATATATATACGCATACTGTATATATGACGAGATATGAATTATTATGATAAATTTCAATTATATTTAAGTGTAATTCTCTATTGACTTCAATTTATCAGAGAAATTATATTTAAAAAATATTTCTAATAACAATTTTGATTTCAAAACCAGAAAAACAATAATAAAATACAAAATTGCTTGTTATGATCAGATTTATTTTCGTATTTTTTTATTTATTTTATATTTTAAATTTTTGTTTGACTAGAAACATTTAAAAAATGTTTAAAAATGTTTTCTAGAAGAAATGTGCAAAACTTCTAATTGGATATATTTTGATTATGGTTTTCTTTAAACATTAGTACTACAAAATTATTTATTTATCTGATTACATCACAATATTTAACTTGTTCTTGCACAATTCTCTTTTCAAAATAGTACGAAGAAGTTATTCCAAATACTCATAAAATCTTAATTGATGTAAATTAATAATTAAAAAAAGTATTTTTAATGCAATAAAATTTGGTTCATCATTCTAGTTCTGAAAAACTTGCCTAACTGAATATTTTTTTTATTAAATCATATATCAATAACAATACTTTTATATTAAATTATAATTATAATTTTTTTAATTATTTATATTGAATTGATTTTAAATTAGAGTTTATCCATTACAATATGATATAAAACAGTTTGCAAAATATTATTCTTTCTAATATAAATCTTTTTACAGCCATAATGACATTTGTATTTAAAATTTAAATCCAACCTCGATTATATAATTTAGTAAATTCACAAATCAAATGATTCTCTTGAGTGAATTATTAAAAAAATATTTATCTTTTAATTACTTAACTTGTAATTGAAATAAATAACTAAATAATTCAAAACACACACAATTATATATATATATAAATATATATATAATCATCATCTTTATATCCACAGCTAGTAGATGAAGGCCTCTGTCAAATCTTTCTGTTTCGACCGATCCAATGCTTTCCTCTTCCATTTTATTTCAATGAATTTTATTATACATCTGTTCAATCTATACATGTATTATATATTTTTGAGTTCCCTAGTCAATAATTTCTCTTCTCTATCGATTGTCCTTTCGTCTTGCTATTATATGACCTACCAATTTTTATTCTAAAATTCTCATTTTTGTTATAACGTCCATAACTTTTATGTTCTTTCTGATCCACTTGGTTCTTTTTTGCGTTATTCCTATCGTGTATCTTTCTTTATATATATATATATATATATATATATATATATATATATATATATATATATATATATTTAGCATCACCGCGTGTCATGCGGGAGATTGCGTTCGATTCCCAGTCGGAGAGTCCCTCGTTTTCAAGTCGAGGGTTGAGCATGAAGGCCGACAACCTCATCTTGTAAAAATAACTGTCGAGAAGGGAGTAAACCCCGAATAAAAAAATCTTCACCAATCCGCCTGGTCAGCGTGGTGAATATGACCAAATACCAATGAATGGTAGCATTCATTGTGGCTTTCGTCCAGTAGTGGACTGATGTGGGTGTTATGATGATGATGATATATATTTATATATATATACATATATATATATATATATATATATATATATATATATATATATATATATATATATATATAGAGAGAGAGAGAGAGAGAGATGATTCTAATGTAAATATGAAAATCATTAATAAGAAATTTAGAGCAAAAAAAAACACTAAATTGATATTGAAATTAAAAATGCAAAAAAAAACAAATTTCCAAAAAAATCATTTTGAAAATTATATATTTAATTTCATAATTTATTTAAAATTATTATTAAAAAAGAAATGTTCAAATATAATTGAATCATATTCGATTACTTTAAATTTTCAATTGATCACTACACATAATTTATGTATCTGTGAGTATGCTATTATATACATGTGTGAACAGTTTCTTTCGATGGAATTCACTTTAAATTATAGTATACATTCTTTTTCAGTTGAAAATACAATACAATTATTAATGACATATATCCAGACTTATACCCTGAACATGTCTTTCCACTACATTTCTTATCGCGTATCGAAATCTCTGCGTATCACGAATAGTTTTTATCGATTCGATAATAATTCTTATCGTTTCTTTAACCGGCAAGTACCATTTTTACAATATACAATAGTTGAGTGCAATGACAGATAATCAATATGTGTACTCCGTTGTTTATCTTCATTTATCCAAATTATATATGCATTTTGTCGGCATAAGATCAACAAGTGTGGACTATTATTGTCTCAGTAGGTAACAACAACAATATCATCTGCATTTAGATATTCAGTACATCACATAAATGACAGACACCTTTGAACACATGGATGAAAAAATTGGAATTCTGTTTCAGATTTATAGTCGCTGACGTCATTGAAATATGTAATTAATGTGGAGTACATGCTGTGATTTATAAATATATATATATATATATATATATATATATATATATATATATATATATATATACGTATGTATTGTATAATGCATGCATACACACACACTCGCACACATATATGTAAAGATTATAAAAGTAGAGTATATTATGGTATGTTTACTGTAACAAATTTTAATTGTTATTTAGAGATGAAATTAGGCGATATGATTTTTAAATTGTAAATGTAGATGTTAAACTAATAATGATATTTACTCTTAATGTCACGTTTTCTGTATTGTATTATAAAATGAAAGAATTCTAATTATAGAGTTTTATTTAACATACATAAGAATATTTTGCTAACATACTTTTCTTTCAGTTCACTTTTTTAACTTTTGAAAAAATTGTTTGCATTATTTATTGAAATAGCACGTTATAATCACCTAATTGACGGAATACAACTTACTGATTTTATAAAAACGAATAAAATTGAACATATTTTTTTTTATTATTATTTATCATTTTAAGAGAACGTAAAATTTTAATTCAATCAGTATGTGTAAACGGTATGATTATTATTAATTATATCTTTTTCTATAGTATCAATATCGCGGAGAATATATATTTATATATATATATAAATATATATATATATATATATATATATATATATAAATATATATGTGAACATTTATAACATCTAAAAAATATACTTATCCTGTTATATCAATTAAAAGAAAAACAGTTTTAATGAATAAAGTGTTGAAATATGTATGTATGCATATATAATATATATAAGTTTTTTTTCCAAAAAAAATATACACTATTTTATATTATAATTTAGAAACAAAATGATTAAAACAAAAATATTAATGTCTGTTTCGTGTTAGTTGAAAATTAAGCACTAATAAATTTTAATGTTTGGAATATTTCTTTTAATATATATATATATATATATATATATATATATATATATATATATATATACAGTTGTTTATTATTATTGTTACCAAAATTATTTTTTTATAAATACTTCACATACATATCCATATAAAAAATATAATATATAAATTAGACAAATTAAACTATGACCCTGTTATAATGTTATCAAGTTAATATTTTATTGATATCAATGACAATTTGTAAAATAAAATGAACATTGATGTAAATAATACATATAAAGAATGATTATATCCTGGATAATTTAAAAGAAACCGTTGTTCTATCAAATGTTTGAATAATATTAAAAATTAAAATATTATTAAACATTTTTTTGTCATGAGGAATAATTAAAATTAATATTCTTGAAAAAAACTATAAACATAATACTGTAGACATATTATATTTTATGATCCACTATTGAAATATATACCATACATTTTATAATTTGTATTTTTCATTACATCATAATTAAAAAAAATACAATAATATAAATATAAAACGTTTGAAGAATAATTTTTTTATTCCATATTTCTTTTTTTAATTTCGTGGATTTGGTAAAGAAAATATATACATGATAACGCGGGGATACTGACCACTATACTACCGAAGACTTATATAATACAATGATATTTCACTGTACAGAGTAATACACACATATGTATGTATGAAAGATTAGATTTACACTGATAAATTTATTTGAATGAAATTGAAGAAGTTTGAATGTTTTATAATTTGTTAAGAAAAATATTTTTCACTTGTATATATATATATATATATATATATATATATATATATATATATATATATATATATATATATATAAAGTATGCAAATTTGTTGATATATTAAACTTGATTTCAGAGAAGAGTAATAATGAAATAATTGCATAACTGGTACTGTATATAAAAATATTCGTGCCTGAGAAGAATTATAAAATGGAATCAATCCTGATGTCATTCACAAAATATATTTCGAAGTTCACCCGCAGTCTGCGTGTGGCTATAATTAATTTTATACCAGCACGTTCTAGACCGGTTTTATTCTATGCATCGCATTATGCTGTTATTCGTGCCATAATGTCCATTGTTTTATTATAACATTCAATATGAAAACTTTGCGTCTCGATTCTCGAACAATAACCGTATTGCACTAAAGGATCATTCAGTACTAATCTGTAGATTTACCTGAGAAAATAAAATAATTCTCTTTTAAGTTTTATATTTTAATGTATATTAACATTTGTAGGTTATTATTTACTTGCATGTTTAAAAAGAACTACAACTTTAGAACTTCTACTAATGAATTTTATTTTAACAATATACATAGAATATTATGGAATATAAATCTAAGTTTATGATATTTCAAATATATATATATATATAATTTACATTGTTTATTATGTTAGAAATAATAATTATAAATTATTTATTTATGACATAAACATGCATATACTTATATTATTTTCATGGAAAATATTTTTACGTTTTTAATAAAAACCACATATTATTCGTAATAATATATAATGTTTATTTTTGATATTGTATGAACCATCATTTGACATACGGAAAAAGTAAAAGAATGATTATGAATTTTTCTGGAAAAAAATATGGTGCTGTATTTATTTAGATATAAAGTTATTATTTTACTTATTAGTTTTTTTTATGGAATTTAGTTGAATTTTTATAACTATTTTTTAATGCGAACGCTGAATTTAAAAAATATGAGTAAATGATATATATGTATATATATATATATATATATATATATATATATATATATATATACATACACAATATAAAAGGTGTTTTTTTAGGTTTGAAAGACTTTTGATAGGGATTTAATTTAAGGTTTTATCACACTTAAAAACATGTTATGTATATATATATATATATATATATATATATATATATATATATATATATATATGTATATTAATAAAGAGAAAAAAGAGAAGTAATGTCAGTACTGTACTCTCATTAATTGTGTAATCATAAAAAAGGATAAAAATATTTTTTACATACTTTTACGATCAAAATGTATCAAATTATATTTTAGAAATAGAAAATATTGATAGTATTTAGTGAATATCAGATATGAATTAGTATATATTATTTTTCCTGGATATTATCATTAATAAAATAAATCTAGTAAACAATACATAAAAATGTTAGAAAAATAGGTCATAAAGTTTTGATATAATGTTTTAATCATTTTTTATAATTATCCCAGTATAAAAAGATAAATATGAACATTTCAATGTTAACGTAGTTTTGATTTCAGTATTTAATGAAACTTGTTCTTTTATTGATGTATTATTTTTACAATCATACGCACATAACATTATCTATTTATCTATCTATCTATCAATTATATATATATATATATATACACACATAAATTTAATATCAATATGATATTTGTTATGTACCTAATTTGAAAAATAGATTTAATATAAATGCGGATGGTATTTAATAGGATAGTTATGTCACCTGTAAGCAATGTACTTAGAATACCTTAATTATGTTTATAACTGAAAATCATTCACAAATTCTGTTAAATTAACATAAATGTTTTAATTAATAGGTTATTTGATTGTCTCAAATATCAACTGACGTAACTTTATAACATATTTTTTATAAATATATATATATAGTATGATAATCAAATTCACAAAATGTTCATGAAAAACTATATTTTCCTACTTGTAAGTTAGCTATTTCTATATAAGCAACATTCTACATCTTCCAAAACATTAATTTTAGAATATTTGATAGAATGAAAAAATTATCTGAATATAAAAATTAAGATTATAGGAAATACATTTAAAAAATAATTGAATAATAAGTTAAAAAAATAAATATAACTATGCTATCGTAAATTTTCGTTGAAATTAATTATTTAAATTATTTGATTTAATAGAAAACTGTATATCGGTATGTAGTTAAATTTCATATAAAATGACCACATTAGGCAACTGAAATTATTATTAAATTTCTTTTCAAAAAAACTGAAGTAAAGGATCGCATTTAATAAACAAAATCATATTGAAATCAAACTATTTCAATAATTTATTATCGAATTGTTTAAAAAAATTAATTTATTTGAAAATAATGTTTTTAACTAAATTTTTTATATGACCATTTGATTAATTACATAATCATGATATTTCAGTTAAATATACTTTATCATATTGTAATATTTTCTTTCATTAAAAAGTATAAAACTATTAGAATTTGATATTTATTATATTTCTTTAATTAATATTTACTAGTGAACTAATTTCTTTGACCTTTATTTTTAATTTTTAACAATGTTTAATATATTAATTTTTTCATTTAAATATGTGCATTTATATATTACATGTTTTTATAAATCACTTATTTATTATACATAATTTAATCTATATGATTAATTGAAATATGCCTATACATGCAAAAAGGATATTAAATAATATTTTTGCATCTATAAAAATTATTTTTTAAAAATATGATATTTCGTAATATTTTTTATTAGATGATATTTTATCATTTCGTTTCTTTGAAATTCATAAAGTTTTACCTTATAAGGCGAGTATAGAACATTAAATTCGTGACTCATATGCTATTCATATGTACAGAATTCTCATGCAAAAAAAAAAACGATTGTATGAAGACAAGAGTAGTAGATTATTGATCAATTATGGCTTAATCTTGCTTCTATAGATTACATCAAATTTCAATAATTGATTAATAAAACATGTAAGAAATTTATCCATTAGACATTTTCTATATTCACGCATTATATATATATATATATATATATATATATATATATATATATATATATATATTATGTTGTCAAGTATCTCCCTTCCGCTTTTTTTTTTTTGTACATAGCCGCGAAATTCAAAAGACAAAAAGGCGGAAGGGAGATATTTGACAACCTAATATAATCAGCAGAAGTAACCTCTTTTTCTCCACTATTGAATGAAGGATTTTTCCAAAATTTTCTATTTTCAGCGATGCAATGGATTTTTCTTTCATTCTACAGCGATAATTTTTTTCGTCTATTTTTTCTAACCCACTCATTTCTCTTTCTATTTTATTCCTAACATCCATTTTTTCAAGTTTTATTGTATTGTTTGGAGTTACTAATTTATTATGATATTTGAGGCTCATGTTTCACTACCAAAAGATAAAATAGATAAGATGCATTGTTTAAAAACGTTGTTCTTCAATCACAGAGAAATATTCGACTTCATAATATAAGAATTTCTCTTAAATTGACACTATTCCATTTTTTATATTCACTTCATCTATAGATGTTTTTTTATATTAATGAGCTGTCGTAAATATACAAAGTTTTTAACTTCTTTTATTTCTACTTCTTTTAATTCAATTTACCTTTGATTTTTAAATTTATTGTACATTACTCTTGTCTTATTTTGATTCAACATAAGTCGAATATTTGACATGATATTTCTAATTCTTCGAGTGTTTTTTACACATTCATACATACACATAGAAATACACACACAATAAATATATATCTATATATTGTTTTTACACGATTAATTAATTAATTAATTATTCATTACAAATACGTAAGCTACGAAATATTATTTAACTTAATTATTAATTATTGTATATTAAAAACAAAATGTAATTACCAGAAAAATTATAAATTTACAAAAATATTAATAATCTGAATATCTTTTACGCAACCTTCAGCTAACCACAGGGGTTTGCAATTCAAAAATCATTATCTATCAACTAATCACGTACACTTAAATATAAAATAAAGAGTTAATGTTTTAAAATAAAACATATAGTTTCCCATGGGAATTGAGGAATTTTAATTTTTATAAATAAATATTTACTGTGATATGAAGAATATATTTGTATGTAATTTTTCATTTACAATTGTTGATAGTGCATCAGTTTGTAGGCTTATATACTGTTTATAAGACTTTATTCAATTTAAAATAACAAAAATAGCTAAACAGTATATATACACATACATACATACATACATACATACATATATATATATATATATATATATATATATATATATATACTCATACATAAATTGAAATGTAATTAATATTTATAAGTTACTTATGTTTTTATATTTCCAAGTAATCACATATACAGACTTTAACCGAATAAACATTAATATCAATAAAAATCAGTTAGTTTATAAATATATTTTACAATTTGAAAATTTGTATTTAAATTGTTTAGAAAATTTTCAAAATCGAAACATATATTAATCAGTATGTAATTTATAAATTTTTTAACTTTTATTTTTTAAGTTAACGACTATGTACACGATTGTATTCAAAGTTATGATACTTTGATTATCACATCGTTATAAGTTTTGCGTCGAATAACTCTTCAACATTATTTTATTAATAGGCATTCTAACAAATATTTGTCTTTATGTCTGTTTAATGTTGTAAACATTTGGCCATCGAACTTTCTCGCCACATCTAAAACTGTTGATTTTTGTCTGTTTTGTGAATGAAAACGTTTTAAACACTGCTACAACTTGTGTAGCACTTCTAATTGGAGTTACCATTAGGCAATTTTTTTTAATAGTCAAGTTTTAATTGTTTACTTTTAAATTCTAAATATATTTAGCTTCATTCATATGAATGAATGCGTTCTATTATTTTAATCGTTGTTGAATTTAAATAAGTTTACATATCATTAAAAATGCACAAACATGTAGGAAATACATATACATATATATATATATATATATATATATATATATATATATATATATATATAGTTGAATATAGCGATAAAGAAGAAATTTTTAACGTCCAGAAAAAAACATAATTCATTTCATATTTTTTTAACAAAAATTAAAATATCAATTTATAGAAAATACTTGTAATTTATTTTTAATTTTCTTTTTTATACAAAAAAGGAATGGTAATTCAAATTTCATACACATTTATTTATTACTTGCGTCATTGAAAAAACATATTATTACAATTAAAAAGTTTAAGTGTAAAAATAATTTCCCTTTGTAAATTATGCAAAGAAAATCAAGCATTGGAGATATTTCATCAAACATTCGAAATACTACTAATAATTTGAATTGTCCTAATCAGAAATGTTATTATTATTTTAACCTTTTAATACGTTATTATTATTTTAACCTTTTAATTCAAAAACAGCAACCATTGTTTCAATTAAATTGCAACATCCAGTCGACAGAACCTTAATAAACTTAATAAATTTTACAGTTATGAAGATGGATTTTATTTTATTAAAAATAAAATTAATGTTTCTGTAATTTTTAAAATAAAAAGTAAATTAATATTTATCTTAAATAATATGAACGATTAATCAACATCTTTATCGATTTTAATTCAAGAAGTTATCAATTTTAATTGATGATTATAAGTATGGCCTCCAGATAAGAAATATTAATGTTATAATAAACATATAAAACGAAAGATACAATCTCTTATTAATTCGAAGAAACTTTTGATATTCGATAATATACTTCAATTATAAAGAATGGTAACTTATACAAATGTTAATTTAATAATCGCTTACAATAACTAGTTTTAAACAAGTCGTTAATTTAAAAGATGTTTGAAGAGTTGTATTATTAAAATATAAAAGTATTGTACTAATCATTAAGTCATTATAGTTTTATATGTGTATAAAAAAAAAACAGGTACACTGTTCAAATATAACAAATTAATTATCTTATATACACACATCATGCATTATAATATATTAGGTTAAGCAACCTACAATATTATTTTTACAATACATTTCATAAATTCAATGAAAGAAAATTATAAAGAATAGTTTTATTTTAAGATAATATTTCGTGAGATGAAACACAAATATTTGTATAATAAATGTCAAAAAAGAATTTCATTTATTGATGTAGAATTATTAATGGTTAATATTTTTGATTTATAGTAAGAAGAATATGAATTTATATTTATAAAGTGTGTGTGTGTGTGTGTGTGTGTGTGTGTGGTGTATGTGTAATAGTTATATAATTTTTTGTGAATATCAACTATTTTTTTACATAGATTGGTCGTTCACGTCACAACATGAGCTTTTTTGTTTTCAATAATTACTTATATTTACTTTATTCGCTACTACACGTTTCGATGGCCATGCTACTATTATAATATAATTAAATAAAATCCACCTTATTTACGATTTAATCTCTTTGGTGAATTTGTACTGAAAAAATAACAATTTTCTTGTACAACAAATTTGATTTGGTAAAAAAACAAATACTAATAAATAACAACTACTTACTACTTCTCTCTCTCTCTCTCTCTCTCTCTCTATATATATATATATATATATATATATATATATGTATGTGTGTGCATGCGTGTAAAAAAAGATACAGAACCTTATTATACATAAGTACTTGATTAAATTTCAATTCAAGGTTGTCGGCTTTCTTTTAATTCTAATAATTTATAAATTTAATAAATACTTTTATTATGCATTTTAAAATTAAACGTCAATTGGGCATTACAATCGACAAATATTATTAAAATTAATTGAGATTGAAATAATACATATTTATTTAGCAATTATAAAATGTTCAAGATCAAAAGAAATCGTTTATTTATTTTTGAATAGAATTATTTTAGTCTATAAAAATGTTTTAATGTATTTTTTTTAATTCGAGTTCTACAGAAATTAAATATTTATCATTACAAAGTCTGTCAGGATTTTAAATTGAAAATTAGGTAAAAAGTTAGATTTTTATTCTTCTTTTAGAAATAACACTTCATTATCTTCCTTCTGTTATCTTTTTAATTAAATTATTTTTTTGCATAGAATATATTTATTAATCGTAAATAAAATAATGATGGCGAAAAGATTAGTGTGAGCCGTGATTCAAAATATTACCTTAGATATATCTCAGTACTTCGTTAATTAATTAGAGCGACGATAGAATGTTAAAACATTAAATCAACTTTCAAAAAAGTTTAAAAACTGTGGCATACATAGATAAATGTTTGAATTGTTAATCTATGTATAAATTCAAGTATAAAATTTTAAAATACTGAAAGTATTTTTTAATTAAAAACAAATATATTTGATAATTTTATACACTATTTACCATAAAATAATTGTTGAAAAATTTAAAAAAATAATATATTGTTTTCCACAATTTTTTTTAAATACAATTAAACAGAAATTATAATTCAGAAAATAAAAAATGTATTAATAATTAGCATATAAAAAAACGTTTATTATTGCATAATCCGAAGAAAATAATAAAAATCATTATATCGTGTTATTGACAAAATACAAATGTTGCTATTAATATTTGTTCAATTATATAGATTTTTTAATACTGAAAAAAAATAATTTTAAATGTAATATAAAGAAAAACTTTACTCTTGAAACATATATAATATATTTTTCCTTTGAAATAAATTTATGTAAGAAGTTTAACTATTAAAGTATGTACGATTAATATAGGGTCATCCAAATGTGCCGCTTAGATTTGTGTTTTATTAAAAAGAAACATATGTATAGGGAAACATATGTATATATTCTTTTGTTTCCTTTTAATAAAATACAAATCTAAACTTCACATTTGGATGACTCTTTATGTATGAAACGATTTAATTATGTATATTCCATTTATTATAAGATAGGTATTCAAATAATTAAGAACTAAACATAAATCATAAAATATTAATTCTTGAAAGTAAATTTAATTTTGTATAGTTTTAAATATATTAATTTATTTAATAATTACAATTTTTGTATACCAGCTTATATGTAATATCCTTGTATAAAGAACTATTAATCATTGGATTATAAGATGAAATTCTAAATTATAAGGATAGTCTTTTTTATTTTTGTATTTATAAAGCAACGAATAGATGTGTTTTGTATAATACTAAAATCCGATAAAGTTTTAAATAAAAAATAATACATTTTAGTTAAAATTAAAACGAAAAAACGATTTTGTTATAAAATAAAGATGAAGTTAATATATTACTAAATATAATTGTTTATTTTATATTTCTTTATATGCATACTATAATCTTTTGTAATATTTTAAATGACCTAACATTTGAAACTTAAAATCTTGTACGGTTAAAATAAATGTATTTATAAATCATTCAAATGATTCCATTTCGCAGAAATGTATAAGTGCATATTATAATGAACTGTTCGGTTTGAATTATGTCTACTACATCATTTCGCGAACACTTGTTTCATTTCGATTCGTTCTTTTGGTTTTGTGGTCAAGTATTTCCGATTAGATCTATATACTGGATTCTTGTATACTTCTTTTTATAAATTGTGGGTTTCGCCAGTTTAACGGCAATTCGTTGATGCTTTCTAGTACAGTTAATGGACCATCTTACGAACAGACTGGATAATAAATATCTTGTATCAAAAATAAGTGCACGAAATTAATATTTCTAATATAATATTACGATTAAATCATGCGTGATACTATTACATAAGAAATAAAATGAAACCATGACTTTGCATGATTGTAACAAGTATGAGTAAAATAAAAGTTTAATATATATTATAATTACATACGCACACACATATATTATATTGTGTATATATATAAATATATATAATGCATAACAAAATATATTCAAATCATTTCTCCATTAAGAAAAATTGCATAATTTTACATTCCTACTGAACTGTAGTAGGAGATGGACCTTATGTTTGTATTATAGAAGTATAATTAATTGATAAAATTTAAAAGTTAATAAGAAATTGTTTAAAAATAGCGAACATATTATATATATATATATATATATATTGGCCTGAAAAAAGTATTGGCATAGTTGAAATTTTTGGAAATAAAGTTACAATATTTAATGAAAAACATGAAAAAATTTAA
Organism: Neoneuromus ignobilis; assembly: GCA_029203775.1. Classification (NCBI taxonomy): domain Eukaryota; kingdom Metazoa; phylum Arthropoda; class Insecta; order Megaloptera; family Corydalidae; genus Neoneuromus; species Neoneuromus ignobilis. The sequence continues at coordinate 32,430,772 of CP092087.1, forward strand.
CATTAATAAAGAAAAGTAATTTTTTGCTGCAAAAAAGTATTGGCACAGTTACATACAGTTTTCAGGTAAATAACAATATTTTTTTATACGTTGTATTTAATAGCGGATTGCTAACCCTTTCATTTTTGTTGCTTCTCCTAATCTGTTTGACATGAAATGAACTATTGTAATTTTTTTATCACATCAGTATTTTTTTCCATTCGTCGGCCATCACCTCCTTTAATTGTATTTTGTTAATAATATAATACCATCTGACACTTCTTTCGAGGATGTTCCATAAATGTTCAATGGGATTTAGATAAGATTATTGAGGGGGGAAATGTGTGTTTAGGGTCGTTATCTTGTTGAAAGTATAATATTAATTGGTAGCCAGTCCTAGATTTTTGTCACTTTTCTGAAGGTTTTTTATATTTATATCTATATAAACTTTTTTATTCATTATTCCGTCTATAAACACAAATTTCCCAACATCAGATACTCCCATACAATTCCATACCATGATCCAAAGATCCCCTTGTTCCACAGTCAGCAATATATTTTGTTTGTCCAGCTCTGTGTTCGATTTTCTCCAGACTGATATTCGCCCATCACAACGGAATATATTATTGTAAATTTACTCTCATCGTTAAATATTTTTTCGTTAAAAAATCCAAATCTATAGAAGATAGTCTCCTTGTTCGACCAGTTTTTGTCCGATTTTCTATTTTTTTGATCCCTTGAAATCGCGTGGTTATGATGCGAATTGCAAATTTTAGGAATATCTTCATATGAATTTTTTTCTAAATGCAAGTTTAAAACTATTTTTATTTCTACTAACGTTGTTTTTTCACTTTTTGACATATAGTGTTAATTTTTCTATAATTTTCTTTACAAACTAAAACTATATTCTGAATACTGAATAACAATTCAACAAAGAATTATTAACTGAAGATTTTCTTAGATATAAAAGTTATCGCGGTGCTGTATAACTTAGTTGAGCACGAAAAAAAACAGGATATAACAGCCAATACTTTTTTCGAAGTAAACAATTACTTTTCTTTATTAATGTTATTTTTTTCTGGTTTTTCATTAAATATTGTATTTTTTTACATATAATTATATAAACGGCATATAAATAAATAAATAATACATAGATTTATTGAAAAATATGTCCAAGTGTTTTAAGTAAATAAGTTTATTTCCAAAAATTTCAACTGTGCTAATACTTTTTTCGAGCAGTGTATATAAAAATATTTCTAACGTATTATGTAATATTAGATTTATGTATTCATTAATTTTTTCATATTTCTTAATTTTGTGTTAAGAATTTATATTTGCTGTCTGTTATTCTCTCTTTTTTAAATATTCCGTATTTATTACCACTGCAATTTTTTTTTATTTTGTCTACTAGTTTTATATGTTTCGTGTCTATATTTTTTTTAATAGTTATTAATTTGTCTTTCTCATATTAAATTATGTTAACAAGAAGATTGTTTCTGATATTTCCTTCTTTGACTTGAAGAAATAAAATATTCAGAATAAAATATGCCGAATACAAGAAATAGTAAAATAACAAAGTAGGATGTTATTTTGGAATAAAAATTATAATTTATTACTAAATCTCATGTAAAGAAAAATTGTGTAGTTAATAATGTTATATATGCATTTTTTAACGAATCGCCGGTTTTTACACAGAGTTACAAATGCATTTGAATTTTCATCCTTAAGAATTGAAATACACATACATTATGATATTATATTGTGACTTAATTTATTTTTATTCGTGAATCATTATTTCAAATTGTTGTTATTGACAATTTATATTGTTGAATTTAAATAATTGTTAAACACTTTAATAACAAAATGTTTGACATTTCATTTGTAAAAAATATTGTGTTTTTTTGTTATTTGAAAAATAACTATATATATAATTTTGTGTATTTTTATAAATAGTGAATAATGAAACTTTATACATAAGTACTAATTTTTTAATAAAATTAAATTTCAATATGCTCTTTATTTTTGTAATTAGTATTTAGATATTGTCAGTTTTTTATGGTCAATCTATTTACATATACATATGGGCATGTATGCATTTATTAAATAATTATGTACATAATCTGATTAATGAAATGTTTACACATAAACGTACATATATATTTATATACATATGTGCATATATGTACGCATATAAGCTTACCTTTTATATGAAGACCTATCAATATGCATTTTGAAATGGAGGAGTTCGTTTATTTCCTTATCTCGATTTTTAAAAATCTTTAATTACGTTTAAGGATATCAGTTTTACTATTTAGTGGAGAAAGATCAATCGTGCATATAAAATAAACTGCAATGCAGATAAAATGTTAATCTGTTATTAGATGTTCGTATTATTATTTTTTATTCTCATGTGTGAGTGATTTTTACACTTTTTTTTAAACTAAGTACTGTTTTAAAATAACAAATTTTACACGTGTATAGGCATGCAGCGTTTTTATTTAAATTTGTTGCAGTTTGTTTATTATTTTATGAACCCTGCGGTAGGTGAATAGTGTACTTAAAATGATGTCATAGTTAAATAGTCAAACAACATAGGCTATAATATTTACCACATGTATATTTAGAATATTTTACTCATCATAAATTTAAATTAGCTGGAAAGATTAATATAGATATATTAAATATTTGAACAATACCAAACATAAGATAAATATAACCTGAAGCGATTTTTTTAATTTATATTCAGACTAAATCAGTTTTGTATTAATATAAAGTATTAACTGGGATTTTATCAACAGGTTCGGACTTTAAAACTTAGTTGTATATCTATAATTGGTACAAAATTCTTATCAATAAGACTTCTTTAAATACAATAATATACTTTTGTTATATATATATATCTACAAATTAATATATATTTATTTATATGCAGAGAGAGAGAGAGAGAGATAATTAACCTTTAAAAACATATACATTAATAATACTTAATTTTCAATAAATAAAAATAATTCGAATCACATTTTAAATCAATTCTATTGTTTGAATTTCAAACATATGTAGATGTGTATGATTTTTTTTGTTAGTAAAATAAAATCATTAAAAATGTGTGTTGTCACAGCAATGGATACAATTGCTGTACCTTTTTTTAAGAAGTAGTCAAATTATTCAATAGTTTAAAATTTGAATAATTTAAATGTGTTTTAATCGCATATAAAATATTTAATATTTACCAAGGAATGTTTATTTAATATTTTTATTTTAATAATAAAAAATGAATTAAATTGTAAATATAGAAATAAAAGTATTTATTATATATATTCACTTAAAATAATTATTTTAGTCTTTTTAATGTCAGTTGGTTGATTTTGATTCGTCAACTTTAATGTTTATATTTTCATTACAGTGAATTTGTCCTATTTTTACATTAAAAAATATACTTGTTAATAAATAACTAGAAAATGTAAAATCTTTCATTATAGAATAAAACGAACTCAAAATAAATGATCGCCAAGATAAAATAATATTCTAATTTTCTCTTAGAGAATTTCACAATGTGTTGAATTAATATTTAAGACTTTTAAGGTATTGAACTATAAAATAAGTTTTTACTTTTCTATAAACAAAAACGTATTGATGAAAGTATTCATGTTATAAAAATTGATTATATAGAGGAAATGAATATGTACAGGGGTTTTGATTTGTCATACGACAATATTACGCTCCAGTAAACGAAGACTCGTGGGAGATCAAGGCTAAAACTATGATGGCAACATGTATGCGCTGACCACGCAAATTAAGAAAGGCTATGCTTCGTCTTCAAGCAAGCCAGACTAGAGATGCTGACACTGTGAACACACGCTCCGAATCGCTTATAATCTCTTTCTTGGTACTTGAAAAATACATTTCGTATGAAGATTGTAAAGATTATAGCGTGTTGTCATCCAAAATATTTACATTTCAATTTTTTTCTTGTCTTCTTTTTGTAAATAGAATAAAGAACGTCCAGTCGTAATGCTATAAATCCAAAATCATACAGCAGCAAAAAGCATTGAAGTTTTTATGTAAGAATAAAAAATAAAAAAAATGTTTACAGTTAGATTGAGAATGACTTTATCAGAACATGAAGTAAGTAATCCGAAATTGTTTAAAGAGTAGTGTGTATTTTTCATTTGCAATGAATTTATCATGATGTAATGAGAATTACGGAATTTTTCAAAATAATAATATTCAGTGCTTTTCTAAACGTATTGAAATATAATTATAAAAATCATTTAACATTCATTGTATTTTTTGCTTATAGCAATATATACACTGGCGTGAATAAATCATCGCCATATGGGTAACATAAGCAACTTATTGATATAATTCAATAAGTCGTTAAATAAATAAAAAAATATATATTTAATTGAAAATACATATTATGAATATTATATAATGAATAATTATAATGAATATTATATTTATTATTATTTATTTATTATTATTTTTTAATTTAACAACTTCATTGAATTATATCAATCAATTTTTTATGTTACCCATAGTGCGATAACTTACCCACATCAGTGTTATATACATATATATGTATATAATACAAAGTTTAAAAAAAATTTTTGTTCGTTACTAAAATCTATCAATAATAAATGACTTCAAGTTTCTAAAAAAGATCTTATAAAAAATATGTATTTCCATTTTAGATTGTTGTTTTCTTAATATTTTTTTAAATTAGATAACTCCTTGTAAATGTTAGATTTAACTAATACACAAATCTTTTTTCATTATATAGCAAATATAAATGTTCATGTATGAATATATTTGTGCGAAGCTTTTAATATTTGAGTTTACATACATTTGGAAAAGTTCATTCACATTTGAAAAAAATTGTCGTCGTTAGTAAGTAATTTTAAAAACACCGATAATATACCTACATACATACATATATATATATATATATATATATATATATATATATATATATATATATATATATATATATATGTATATATGTATATCATTTTTGCTTAGATCAATGTTTCTTTATTGTTTCTAAAATTAAATGTAATGATATTTTTCCATGAAATAAATAAAATTTGCTTTAGAAAAAATTATGATTGGTAAATAAATATATATATATATATATATATATATAATCATCAGCCCCTCTCAGGCTACTGCCGGGTGTAGACTCTCCCAAAACCTTCTACATTGACCGTTCCAATGCCTTTTTCATCCATTCCACTATGATGAATTTTCTTATTTCTCTGTCCCATTCATTCATAGGTTCTTTCTAGGTCTTCTTATAAATCTAGGTTTCCAATCAATAACTTCCTTTGTTTATCGATTATCCTCTCTTCTTGGTACATAACCGACTCATTTCCATTTAAAACTATATATATATATATATATATATATATATATATATATATATATATATATATATATGTGTGTGTGTGTGTGTGTGTGTATGTATGTATGAATATCAAATATTTCTAAATATAGAATTGATTTTTGAATTGAAATTAATTGATTTACTTCGATTTGTTGATCGCAACTTAGTTCAAAGTTCATTTTTTGATTATTTTATTGAACTATAGTAAAGATTAATGTCCTCAAATATAAACACACACACACATACACACACACACACTCATATATATATATATATATATATATATATATTTATATTGCTTCTTGATGACGTAGTATTTACAATACTATTTGTCATGCGTAAGATTGCATTCAATTCTCAGTCGACAAAATATCCCAAGTTGAAAGTTTGACTTAAGGGGTTATACGCACTTGCGAGGCGCAAAAACGACGTTTTTTTAGGAATTTTTTTAGAAACAGTATTTATTTTGCAATTACAAATTATGGTTATTTGAATAGATCCTACATTCAAGAATAAAATAACATGTCGATCATAAAAAAATATTGAAGTGCACCGCTCCTGCAGACGATGTCCCGAACGACCTCCAAAAAAAGGCGCTTGGCGGTGATCTCCATATCGGCGGTTTGGATTATTTGAAATCAAAAAATATGGTCAATTCTTTTAAAGGATAGATTAATGCAGGTATTGGAACGAAGGAATAATAAAAATTTTCATTTTTGACAAAATGGCGTCTACTTGAAAAAATGTTTCGTTTTTTACTAAAATTTTCGCTCCAAATTGTTTAAAAAAAATAGTAATAATTTTTGTAAACCTTATTCCTTCGTTCAATACCTGAGGAATATATTTGAGAAGATTGTGTGAAAATTTGAGACCGATCGGTTCAGCCATTTCTGAGATATCGAGATCACCGACTATGAAAACACTGTTTTGAGATAAACGCGTTTGAAGTTTCGGAAGTAGTTTACACATAGTTAAATTTTTTTTACAAATTCAGGTGTATGTCCGAAAATATTTATCGGATTTACTTAAAATTTTCAGAGAATATACTCAAATATATGTGCATTCCGAAAATGCAAAAAGAAAAAAATCGATTTTTTGAAATTTCTAACTGCGTATAACCCCTTGAGAATAACAACTCCATTTCTTAAAAGTATTATATTATAACTACTTTATAACTCCAAGTAAAAAAATCCCTACTGGATTAGAGCATTGTCAGAATGGCCAACGGGTTGCAAGGGTTTTAAGTAGTGATATATATATATATATATATATATATATATATATATATATATAAAATACACACAAATACGTACACATCAATTCATATAAAAATGTAATTTCATTTGTAAAGTTTCATTAAGATAAAATTATCAATTATATATGGTTGACAAATGTTTAGTTTTTTGTAGTTTATTGCTATTTAATATTATTTATTTGAAATGTTAATACAATATTATATATATATATATATATATATATATATATATATATATATGTGTGTGTGTGTGTGTGTGTATGTATGTGTGTGTGTTATGTATGTATTTATAAATTTAATATGTGATTTTCAACAATAAAAGCCTATAATTTACTATCCCAATACTCTAATTGAAAATATTTAAAATACAATTTTAATAATTATGAATGGTCAGAACTATAATTGTTATTAATGCATAGAATTAATCTAACAACATCTATTTATTTACTTAAACGAAAGTAGACAGCATACTCAAATAACAATCAAAACACATCTCTTGACCGCATGATTATTATATATAAAGGTTCTACAAATCTTTTATATGTACGCGCACACCTTTGTATATATTTATTTTCAGACGAATGATATAAGAAATATGTGTGTGTGTGGGAAAAATAACAGTCTTACAAACCATATTAAGGCGTGTATAATTTATCTTAATTACGACTTGATTTTAGTACTTGTTTAGCCCTGAAAGTGAAGGTGCTTAAATATTTAAAATGTTAATTCAAATGCATTTTATAGATTTATTTAATTTTGTGTTGTTTTTATGTAGCATTATGGATATATATATATATATATATATATATATATATATATATATAATACAATTACATTTTTTTAAAAAAAATAAATGAAATATCAATTCCATTTAAAAATTATAAATTAATTCAATTTGAATCTATTTACTAGATTTTAATCAAAAGAAAAATTAAAATATTTTTTCTTTCTTATTGAATGTATTCAATAGCAAAACTTTTTTAATGGTGACATATTCATATAATACAAAATTTGTAATATAATGTACATATTACAACTATTTTTAATCATCATTATTATTTTTATATTTCATAATATTTAATAAAAAAATGATTTTTTTTATCAAATAAGATATATATATATATATATATATATATATATATATATATATATATGTAAACTTATAAATTTAGTCTTATATATACATTTTTTATTTTCTTTAATTTAGTCTTTCAGTTCGATAATGATTAATGTAAGTTTTGATTATTTTTTAATCCAATTTACAATATAATTATTCGATTTCATTAAATTACCTTTCGTTACGGTATGTGCATCGAATAAAGCGGCAATCTAAACAATACTTTATATTTAAGTCTCATAGAAGCACTATCTATTTTGGAATGGTATTTTGTTCACAAAACTCTTTCATGGAACTACAGTGAGTATCACTTAAAATCGTAGAGTATTTATAAAAATACGTTTTAATCGAAATTTCTTTTATCGTATCAAATAAAAAAATATATTTATTTTAGTTGCAATAAATAATTGTTTTTAAAATGCAAGTATACATTTTTTTGGAAAACTCCTTTTGATTAATTTTAATTTGGGATTACTTTTTGTAAGTAGGAAAAATAGACGTCACTTAAAATCGTACAACGAATTTTAGTGTACCTAATTCGGGGAATTCTTCCAGAAATTTTCTTGAAAAGTAGAAAAGAACATCTTTATTCTATACTTAAGATTATTCAAAGCAGTTTTAACGCTTTTCGAAACATGTTAAATTTATAAAATTTAAAAATGATGGTAACGTCTATAACAGTACGTGAATTAGTTATTCTTCTACATAAAAATTAAAAAAGTTATACATAAATCACCAAAATTATAAATCACTGCCGTAGTACAGTTCAATGCATAGAAGATACAAAGAAGATAATCGTATAAGAAATGAATTAAAAAATTAGTAAGATAAAAACTAACTCCAAGCGATGAACGGTGTATAATTCGTAAAATTAAGGAAAATTCTTGAATTTTCGCCGCAAATATTAATATATATTTGGGGAAAGATATGATTGACCCCACAATCAAACGAAAGTTGCGAAAAAATACTTTTATGAGAAAATTGCACGTAACAAACTTCTTATCAATAAGCGAAATAGGAATCGAAAATTAGAATTTACAATGGAGTACGTAAATAACCTTGGAGTTTTGAAATGACGTAATTTTCACTAACGAATCAAAATTTAAAGTTTTCGCATCTGTCCAAAAAAGTTACAGAATGGAAAAACTAAATATGAAAATAATTGTTAAAAACTTTAATCAACAATAAAATGCAGCGGAGAACCGTTAATGGCATGGGGCTACATGGCAGCACATTGAGTAGGAAATTTAGTGTTTAATAACAAAAAAATGAATTATTATTTTTATTATTGCAATAAATCGAATTTTGTAATTATTTATTATTAAATTGATTTTTAACATATAATCAAATATAAAACAACTTGTTTTATTGAAAATATGTGTAATAAAGAAAGTTTTGATCAAAAGTTTTTTAAAACCTAACTGTCCGATTTTAAGTGACACTCACTGTATGTATGTATTGTGTATATGAAGGCGTTATCGTGTGAGAAGATTATATCAAAAAATACATACAATATAATTTTATTTATTCATTTAGAAATTTAATATATTATACACTATTTTACCCTCTTAATTTTCTATCCTAATCTTGAATATTGGTTTTGTTATTCTATTATTTATTTTTATACCACATCATATAATTTAATTTGCTCCACCTACATGTTTTTTTCTTATCGTTCCTTTTTTCTCAAACATGTTTTTAATGCGTAAAAATTAAATTATTTCTTACTCACTGTTGTAATTTGAATTGAAACGGAATAATCTGTTTTTTAAAATTAATTTTTGTTTAAATTTCGCATATATTAAACTAAAGTAATAAAAAATAATTTTCAGTAAGCCATATATAGATAAATGTGTTTTTTTTTTATTGAAATGAATTATGTATTACACTAACCTAAATATTCGTTCTTCTTATACCAAAAATGGTATGGTGAATTAAAATTCAACTTGTTATTTTTTATGTAATTGAATATTGTATTATATATAATTTACGCTTTATTTATTAAACAAAATTGAGTATAGAAGATCGAAGATTTTCAAAGATTAATAATTATGAATTCTCAAAGATCTACTTAATTTAAATCGATTTTTTTTCTAGTAGTTTGTTTTCTTATTTATGTAACAATTGTTATAATGTTTTTTTTTACAATATTTCACTACTGTATTACACTAGTTTCGATATTTGTACTATTTTAAGTAACTTAATACTGAATAATAAAAACTTATTTTAAAATATTTGTTGTAATTTACTGAAAGATAACATTTATTTATTGTATATAAAATATAATATCTAATTATATTCATTATTTTAATATTATATTTTTATTTTTAACATTTTATTTATTATATTGTTTATATTGAACCTCATTTATAATGAAACATTTTTATAAAAGATAAGTTAATCACTATTTATTCAGTGTATTTTTTAGGTGTTAAATATAATAATTTTATTATTTTATAAAATATTTATTTTGATGATATTTTATATTAATGTTTCCTTTTCAATAATATTCTTAAATTTTATTTTCGAAAAGGATATAAGTGACTTTGCGCAGTGGCAAATTTATTTTTTAATAAAAATATTTCTCGACATCACATTTTTGTTGAAAAATGAATGAAAATTACTAATTGTTCTTCTTAAACTAATTTCATTTTGGTTTCTTGCCAAAATGAAGTTTTGTAGTGGAATATCATAATTTTAGAAATATAACATCAAGAAATAACATAGCTGCTATGGCCATATATATATATATACATATATATATATATGATTGTAGAATTTTTTTATACAAAAATATGGTGTTAAGAAATTATTTCTCATTATTTATTTTAAAACTACAAATTCACTTTCATACTAATGAATTACCACCCCCAACACTTCGAGGTATTAAACAGTGTTTAATAACTTCTTATTGTTTGCTTTATTAGAAAATGTGCATTTCGCTAGCGATGACATCATCGTCAGAACATGCGTTAATTATTTCTCGTGTATTTTATTTTTTATGTTTCATATATTTGTTTCAAATAATATAATAATTGTTGTAAATACTTAACATATATATATATATATATATATATATATATATATATATATATATATATATGTATACATATGTTAATATTTACACATTTCAGTATTATTTCGTTAAAATTGATTAATTAATAAAGTCTGCTAATATAAAATTATAAATATAATATAATATACACTTAAAAATAGTACATAAAATTTTGTCAACTAGTAATTCATCATCTGAAAAATAAGATAGTAATTAATATCTTTTTTCCAACTATCTGTATAATAATTAATTATATTACGATGACACGGCACATATAGTTTAAATAATATGCATATATCCTACGCCACTGATTTCGATTAAATTGTGCCGTAACTTAAATGAAAACTGGCCCACACTAAAAAAAGGCGCCCACGCAAATTCAAATTTAAAGAGTGTTGGCCATAACGCCGACTATCTTGACAATATAGAACAGTATCATATGACTGTTCTCAGGAAGTAGCAAGAGATAGATATGGAGAATCCATTGAAATTCTGTATTCTGGCTAGACAGTGGACTTTTTAAGACACTTGCTCAAGAATGAGATGTTGTTTATTTATATTCCTTATTTACGTAACTTATATACATACACACGCACACACACATATGCATACTTTGTGTTTATATAATATATATATATATATATATATATATATATATATATATATATATATATATGTATATGTTTATGTGTATATGTGTGTATTCTCGACATAAAATAGTTCAAGTACACAATATTTTATGTGTAATTATATTACAGTAGATACATATTCAGCAAGAGATTTTAGTTTATGAATGAACTTAGTTTCGTTCGCTTGGATTTAATTATTATGCCATACATGAAAAACAAAATATCTTCTCTCTATCTACGTAAATAGAGTTTCATTATAAGTAACTTCAACAAACTTATTGATGACCATGAATAACATCCGAAAAAAAAATTTTTTTACAGAATAATTTACATGTGTATGCATTAATCGAAAAAATGTATTTTGTAATTATTTTTTCATTCATAAATATATGAAATAAATGAATACTTCATTGAAATTTCAAGTATATAAAGTAATCAGTGAAATGTTTGCGATGAATTTTAAGTTATTTTGATTACTTTTTAAAAAACTTATGCTAAATAAAAAAAAATTAGCATGAATTTAATTTACATAAAGAAAGATACATTAAAATTATATTTTTGGAAGATTGCTTCAAATGCTTTGAAATTAGTTAAATTAAATATACGTCATCAATAATTATATATTCAACAACTTACATCATATATATTATATGTATATAATATTTATGTTATTTCATTATATTTTAGATGTTATCTTTACTTATCAATTTAACATATTTACAAAATTTCTTTTGTTAATTTTATATCCTTTTTATCATCAGCCTCTTTCTGTTCACTGCAAGATGAAGGTTTCTCTCAAAACTTTCCATTTTCTGCGATATAATACCTTTCTTTTTCATTTCTCATACCTCTGTTCCATCTGTTCAAAGGTCTTTTCTTGAACCATTTTATATATACATACATATATATATATATATATATATATATATATATATATATATATATATATATTTGCTTTCTCAATGAATAATTTCTCTTGTGCATGTGACCGGCTCATTGGTATTATAAATTTTCCACTTTTATTATGATTTCTGTAACTTTGTTTTCTTCAAATTTACTCGTTCTCTCTCTACATGTTATTCTTCACACGTATCTTACCGTTCTTCTTCGTAATGTCATAATTATATATATATATATATATATATATATATATATATATATATATATATATATAGCTGCGAAATATATATATTTGCCAACCTAATATATATATATATATATATATATATATATATATATAGGTATAAAACTGAATATACATTTCAACGCTTAATAAGCTTAAATCTAATTTATTCTAAAATAGTGCATAAAAAAGGAATTATATTTTATTTCTTTTCCTAAAAAGGCTTCTATCGTAATATATTTTATGTAATGACAGTTACAATTTTGAATCTTTTTCATGTACATACATATCTACATATATATATAATGTTTTCACACACACATATATATATATACACACGGTTTGAAAATCCTACAAATACCTTTACAAATCAAAGTTTTATTATATTTTTTAACTTGTAATCTTTTATATTATAGTTAGTTAAATTAATTAATTACTTAACTTTAATTTCCCTAAAGAAATAAAAATAATTTGTTATGTATTTTTCATATGCATTTTTATTATATATATATATATATATATATATGTATATATATATATATATATATATGTATATATACTTACAGAGAAAAAATACATTTGGTCAGTTGAGATTTTAAAAATAAATATCATACTTCTTATTTTGTTAACTGCAAATATTTTATTAAATTGTTTTTAATTTTATATTTGTGTATGTATTCTCTATTTAAGGATGCAACAGTAAGATACAATTATAATTCACGAAACTAAGACTTAATTTTTTTCTCGAAAAAGTATTAATACATTTTAAATTAATTTTATTTATTAAGTAAAATATTTATAACGCATTCAAGTTAAGAAATACATATGCATTAATCATTATTATTGAATGACTTTTTTCGCTTTATTTGACATTGAGGAAACATGTTTTCGCCACTTTTGGTTTTATGTTTTTCCATTCGTTTGCATTTATTTTTTTAATATAACTTTATCAGTAAAGTGATTATTAATAATCACCTTATCGAATGTATTTCATAAATATATGAATTTAAAAAAATGTGTTGGAGTGTTTGTGTTATGAAAAATATTATATAATGTTTATTTCTAAACCGTGTAATATGTTTATATAATCATTTTTCCAAAATTGTTTGTTTTCTAAAAACAACTTTTCTATAAAAAGAATTCACAAATGACATCGTCAAATATATTAACATAAATAAAAGGATATTTCTACACAATATTACTTCTAAAACTGAACAAAGTATTATTCCTTAAACTATTTAAATATTAAAATACCAAAACAAATATCAAACGTAATCTATTAGTATGAAAGAATTGATTCTACAAAAACCAAGTAGTTTTTTAAAAAGTTATATTTTCATATGATTGAAGTAATATTAAATACAATAATTTTCAATTTGATTGATGAATAATATTATAGTTGTAAATACAGTACTGAGTTAAGCATTGATTTATAATCTATAGAAATACATGTCGATGAAGGGGGTCATTGTAAAAAAATATTTGATATTAACTTGTATCAGAAAATGCATATTTAACAAAATTCTGTGATTACACTGGTTAAATGAATAATTTTGAAAAATATTTTTTTAAGAAAATACTAAAATGTTGAGTGTTATGAATGATTTCTATTTTCAGAAAGATTATGATCTTTCAAACATACCGTGTGTAAGATTCGGAAATGAGTATTAAACTCCATTCAGATCATAAATATTTTAAAACATCCGCTTGATATAAACCATTGATTATTTATGAGATACATTGGATAAAATTAATAAAAGCTATCACTTTATCAATAAAGTAAAACTAAAAAAATGTTTGCAAATGAATGAGAAAACATAATATCAGAATTGAGAGAAAAATTAGTTTCAAATAAAGCGAATGAAGTGGTTAAATCAAAAAAGTTACTAACTGTTATTTAATTTAATATTTTCAGAATATTTTACCTTTTCATTGAAAATGAATTCAATTTATTCCAAAATTTTTTATAGAAAATGATTTTTTTTAGTTAATAGCTGATTTATTTAATTTATTAAATTGTAAAAAGTTACTGTATATAAAATATATATACATACATACACACACACACACACACACACACATATATATATATATATATATATATATATATATATATATATATATATATATATGCCAGTATGTGATTTAAAGGGGTTTAAAATGAATTGAAAATAGGACCATGTCTAATATTTGTCTGCGTAAATTTTTTAGTAGATAATTGGTTATCATATTGCAAATCAAACATATTATATAATATTGGGAACGTCTAAATACCAGAAATGATATCATAATTTTAAATGCTATTTAATTGCGTATAAACGAGATAAAACGTTTGTGGGATAATTCTCTATCAACTTGTTACTAGTTATAGTCACTCTTATATGTGTTATAGTTGTATTACAGTGCGAGTTTCAATAGAATTCAATGTTATATTCTTGTGTAGGAAGATCTGTAAGCAACTGGGCGATTGCCCACGCCTGCCGCACATCTATTATCGTCTGCTCTTTCATCTGACTTTACATAGCATCTGTTGTACACTGTTTAACTATTTTTATTAACGCTTTATTTAAGAGTCTGACACACTTTAATTGTGTCAAAAAAATTGAATGCACTTCCATAAAAATATTTACATGTAATGTTTCTTAATAGCGTTTGCTGAAGTCATTGCAGTGTTTTTTTACATATGTACATATACATTTTTTTCTGAATACTGGAACGACTGACCTCTTTTTGACTTACTCTGTTAGTTTACAAATAGCACATTTTTTGTCTGAACTTACATAATTTATTTACATACGTTTAAGTATACTTATTTTCAAATTAGTATTTATTAGTTTGGTATTATATGTAAGTTCTGTCACGTTTTGATAATAAAATGGAAATGTGATATTTAGAAATAAATTTTATGTATGTGTAATTTAATGACTTACTTTTCTTGACTGTCTTTTTCGAATTTTTTTCACATTTGTATATTTATCTTTTATATAATTTATCTTTTTATTTTTTAAGAGAATTTTACGAAAAACTTTACTTAAAAACATTATTACAATAGTTTATATTAGTGAATGTGCTAATTTTTCATTAATTGTATTAACTAAACGTAAGAATTGAAAATAAAATTTAAAAAAATCATAAAACAATGAAATTTTCTAAAATTTTATTCAAAATGCTATTTGTTAAAAAGAGCAAATTTCATTTTTGTATAAATAATTTATATGTTTAATTACAAATAATTTGATTTCCTCGGCCATTTACAACAATATAATATTAAAAATGTATAATTATTAACAAATTTTAATTAAGCTTGTACCTGTGCATAAAATATTATCTAAAAGTATTTTTAATTTTCATACAACTAAACTTTATATGATAGTAAATTATTAAAATATTTACATATTAAACATTATTGAATTTCATTAGTAATTATATCCATTTTATTTTCTTTCATTTTCTTCACCATTACAATGTTTTATTATAGGCTATGTTAATCAAGTACATTATTAAAATATGAAAATAAATTAGTTAATAAAATAATCATTGAACTTGACATATATTATAAGTATATATTTACACATATATATGTAAAAACAGCCAAATATTTTGAATAGATTTATTCAAAACATTTAAATTAATTTTTAATGTTCGAACTGTGCTATTTTTTAATAGATTAATAATAATTTCTTATTTTTATCTTAAATAATTAAACTAGTGCATGAACTAAAATAAAAAAGTTTGTATATACAATAAAGAATATACATACATACATGTATATATATATATATATATATATATATATATATATATATATATATATGTTTGTATTTTCTATTTTCGTATGTAATATCCGAGATGACTATATGATTAAAATTATTTAAACATATAATCATTACATTTCTTTTACAATAATTAAAAAAATTTCATTTCATATTATTTAGATATTATTGTATAGACATTAATGCTATTTTACAAATATTTTTTTAAATACTCTTTTAATACTAAAATATATATTTATTTTAAAAAAAAGATTTTTGATACTCAGTAATATTTTGTTAATCATTTTAAAGTGTATTAACAACGAACGTCATCAATCATTAAAAGATATTACTTCTTTAATGAAAAGTGACAAAGCGTGTAACGAATTTTAAATTATTCATTGGTACCTGTCTGACATATTAATCTCTGTATTATTCACGAGAGTCAATGCTGTATTAGTTTTTAGAAATAATAAACACTAAAATATGCTATAAATACAACTCTAGATAATTTTAATTACTTCATATAATGTAAAGAAAAAAAAACTTCGATAAATCTAATTAATAATTATATTTTTATTGTTTTTATATTTAAATATTTATAAATACTTATACCTATTTTTTGAACTTTCTTATATATCTAGGATTGCAATCAATAACTTCCCCTGTCCATCGGTCGTCCCCTCATCTTAAGGAATATGTATATATATATATATATA
>CP092087.1:32450286-32472786 GCA_029203775.1 Neoneuromus ignobilis
CATACTGTTTTTATTTTAACAATTTCTACTATATAATAGAATTAATTATTTTTTTTGTATTTTTTTCTAATGAATATTATATTTATTATCAATTAAATATTTTTTTTTATTTAATTTAACGACTTTATTGAATTATATCTGTAACTTGCTTATGTTACTCATATGTGCCATGACTTATACACGTCAGTGTATATATAATATCTATGGTATGTAATAATTAGAATTCATGCAGTTAGCATCTTAAATTTATTTCAGATTTCAAGCACTGCCATAAAATAGAAGTTATTAAATTAAATGTTTGATTGATCGATAATATCATTAATCAATGTATATTATTATTTTTCCTTCAATAAATTTATTAAAACTTTTATATAGGGTTTTAATACATTTTAGTATTGTGGTAAATTCATTTAAATTAATTTACAAAAATTTTCAAAGTTGATTTACTAAAGTGAAATACCTTGAAATTTAAATAAATATTATTTGTAATTTTAACAATATATGAAATTAAAAATTATATGTTTATTTTTCATTGAAAATAATCTGTTGCTATATATATTTTCACCCTAATGCTTTTTCTTAAAACTTTTCATTAATTTGTTAAATTTTATTAAAGCAACATTAATGTTTGTTTTTTTAAGAATTGAATTTTAACTATAAAATTAAACTCCACGGTAATCTAACAACACAATTTTTAACTTATTTTGATTAGTAGATATTAGTAAAACAAGAAAAATAAGTAAATAAAAATTCATTAAATATCTTTATAGCTTTAGTTTAATTTAATAGTAATCTTTTGTTATTTCTTCAGTTTTTATTGATTACTGAAATTTTTGAACGATAATATAATGAACAAAAATTGACAACAATTATCCATAATATATATTCTAAAAAATTAATCAATTAGTCACTTATGAGACTTTTTTGTTGAAAAAATATTTTATTTTATTTCGATTTTAGTGAATTAAAAACTTTCCATACATATTTATTTATATTTATGTCGTATATAAAAATATTTTTTTATTTGATATATATATATTGCTCTGAATTTTTATTCGGATCGTATATTTCATTATTTTTTTGTGTCATTTATAAATCGTATTGATAAATATTGTAACAGAGGTCAGAATAAATTTACTCTCATTCGATAACGCAAGCCTTCGTTCGAATTTCTTTACATCCTAATGAATAGTATCTGCAAAAAGATAATAGAGAAATATTGAATATTTATCATTTTTTTTTCAATAAACTCAAAAAGTTGTTATGATTATATGAATGAATATATAAATTTGTTGACAGAAGCAAATGAGGTTAAAATTTATCAAATAGATGAGGGTACTTTGCAAATTAACAATGGATTTAATTAAATATTTAAAAATTGTTTATAAAATTATACATATACTTACGCGCAACATATATATATATAGATATATATATATATATATATATATATATCTGTTTTCTTATAATTAAATTAATTACATGTATTTTATCGAAATTGTGATTTCATTTTCTTCTCTAAAAATGTATTTTCTTTGAATAGATAAAATTATAATGGTCATCTTTTTTTTACCGTAACTAACTAACGTTTTCAATATTTGTATGAATTAAAAATGTATTTCTTAAATTACATTTTTTAGTATTTATTTTTGTTTCTTAGGCTGTGTTCATATTAATAAATATTTGCATTGATTTAACACAAATTTGTTCGTACATTAAAAAAATTATCTTTGTGTAAATATTATGCCTCGTACGTAAACGTACACAAAACTTTTTCGTACACCATTTATTCATTGTCGTTTTTTCAAAAATACATTTTTAAAATTATATAAAGTGATTCTTGTCGAAAATAGCAAGGTAAACGTATTTTTGACCATATACGATGCTTTGTTATTGAAAATGAAATGTGTTGCTTTTATTATAACGTATCAATTAATTAATTAAAAAGAGAAGGAGAAAAATAAGAACCGTTATTGCATAGAACATTCCGGCAAGCTCATATTTTGTTCGCATCTTTTTTATCAATATTTATGAATTTCGCAATTATATCCCAAGCAATTGTTTTTTATTAAACTATCACTTATCTTTTAAAGTTCTTCCATGATTTTGGAGATCTTGAATAAGGAACTAAACATCCTAAATTTTTACATAGTAAAAATTTAATTTTTAGCAAAAATGTATACCTTAAATTGTCACATTCAAACAACATATCATTGTAGAATATTGTTCCTGTATATATTAAATTTCTTAAGGAAACATTTTGTAAATATATCGTTTACTTCACACTACACCTATAATATTTATTTAAATATTAAACTTTGTACAATTCTCTCAAAATTTTGATATTAATAATTTCAGTAACACTATTATTTACTTATGTATTTATTGTAATATTTTATATTTATTATTTTTTATTAAAATGCTTTTTAATCATTTAAGTTTGCCAAAATAAAAAAAAATGTTTTTGTTATTAAAGGATTAATTATTAATTCATTTTTTAAAAATAGAATGTGATATTAAATATTTCATTGCTTTGATTGATAAATCAATTTGGATTAAACTTTTTTCCGTAATATTTCAACTATACATATTTCTAGCATACATGTAGTTCTTTATAATGTTATAACATATTGCTAAATAGGTAAACCCAATTCATGTTGTGTAAAACTTCAAGACCACAAAAGTTGTACAATATGTGTAATTCCATAATGTCATTAGTTTATTAAATTTCATATGCATGTATGTATGTATAGCAGTGGTGCACAACCTGTGAGTCGCGACCCCTCAAGAAATCGCAGAAATATTGTTGGAAGTCGCGAAAATTTTGAGAAATTCTCATGTTGAAATTCTCAAACCAAACGTTCAGAAAACAGGATGGTAACAACAAATAATGGGTCGCGTAAAATTTCAGTCTGAGCATGGTGGTCGCAAGTGTAAAAAGGTTGCGCAACACTGTAATAAAGTATAATATATTAAAACAAAATATGTATTTCGAGAAATATTTCTTTTATATTTAACAGTTCATTGTGTTCCGTAGAAATCTATTTGCCTTTAAAAGTTAATAGTTAGTATAACGTTATGAAGTAAATAACCAAGTGCTTTAATATTACATCATATATGTGCATACTCGTACATGTGTATAAAATTAAATCATTCCTTTGAAAGCACGACAAAACTTTCTTTTTTATATATGTACATATTAAATGATATTATGTAAATACTTTATTTTAGATATAAAAAAAGTTTAATAGGTGCTTTGCAGATTTGAAAAATATTTTGATATGATAATCAACGTAATAAAAGCAGTAATTATCTTTCTAGTAAAAAGTAATATTTCATATTAAAAACCGTTAACTTAATAAGCAATTCTACAAATTGAAGAATTACAAATACGTCTTTATATACATATATATATATATATATATATATATATATATATATATATATATATATATATGTATTTATGTTTATATGTGTATATGGATGGATGGATGAATATTTATGTATATGTTCTATATATTGTGAACAAATAAAATGAAAAAAAGCAAGGTTCTGAATGCAGACAGAAAAAACATAAATCAAGTTTGTGAATATATACATATGTAAGTGAAACTCGTTTCTACTATAATCTTTTTGTTGTTTTATCAAAAACATTCAAGTGAATGAATGTTTCTAGAAACAGTTACATTTCATCTACCCTACGCATAAGATATGATTATATCATTTGCAAATAAATCACACAATAATGAAATAATAGTTCAAAGAATAACGAAATGGTATGATAATTATAAGGTTAATGTAACCGGAAAGAGTACCGTCATTCATATATGACATATCAGTGCAGTTTTAGTTCCGAGAATACATGTTTATCTTACTCGTTACATTTGGACGTGATTATATAAAATATCGGTCGTCAGCGATAGCCAGCTTCCGACGACCATGCGGATGTTGCATCTCGTCGTCGCGCAATTTAAATACAATGCAGAAATCACATACACGCATCCACACATACACATTTATATACATATATATATATATATATATATATATATATATATATATATATATATATATATGTATGTATATATATAAAATTTATCTGTCGCAGATTTTTATGTCATGTCATTGACCATTCGAAATATTTACCTTATTGAAATTTAATTTACAAACATATAATAAAAACATAACATTTTGTTTTTAATTGTATGATTATATATTTGATTTCATTTTTAATATTACATTTCAGTTTATTTTATAATATATAAACTCATCAAGCTGTTGTTATATGTTATTTGAAAAATGAATGAAATCAGATGTACTTCTAATTTTTAAACAGTCTACTTTTACACACAAGTCACTTAAAATATTTTACTTTAATTGTAAAGAAATTATTTATCGTTTCTTTTATAATTAAGAATATCATGACTGAGAACAAAAGAAAATGGTACATAAATAAACAGATAAGAATGAATGGAATGTATTAAAATATATTTAAAAAGTTGTAACATATTTCTTGAAAAAATATATTCAGTGAGGACAAGTTTAACTTATTTTTTTAATTAAGAATCATATTTTTGATTATGAAATTAGAAATTTTTGTGCAGTTTCTCAATAAGTTCTGTAATTAAAATTAAATGAGAATGAAATTCAAATAAATTAAAACTTGTATTTTTAAAAGAATAGTGAATAAAAAATTTATATTTATTTATAGATATTCAAAAGAAACTTTGTCAGTTATGTATACTTCTTATAACTAATTTTCATTTATTTTTGAAAAAAAACTTATTTAACATATGTTTGGTTCAATAACGTATAGTGTTGGTTAGTGTTATCTGCAAGTACTAAAAGTATTCTTTTTTTTTCCTGTTGCTTATGTTGAAAATCTTCGGCATGAATAAAAATTGTTGTCTAGATGTTGTTTCTCTGTATAAAACCCACGAGTTGATTCTCAATAATATTGAAGAAAATCTGCGCAGGCCAGCTTTGCGATTTTGATTTCACGGAGTATTTTCTTGCCATTTGATCCGTCATGTGTAGACATTTTGCCGTATTTAGTATTATTGTTTAATCGTTTCAGGTATACGCTTACCGTTTTTCGAATAGATTTATGCTTTGAGCTTAGTAGAAGCACTTTTTTGTTTGGCTTACTTTTGTAAATGGTAAGTTGACTTTTATATAGTTTTGTTGAGAAGTTTAGTTTTGGTTTCTTTTTAATAACAATAGTATATTTTGCAGTTGCGCTCGTAAAGAAATTATTAACGCTTCTTCCGCATCTGAATTAATTTGATATTTATGTATTTTGCTGATTTCTTTTGAATTTGTTCGGCATATAAAACCTACACCTCTCTTTGGTTGGGAAAAGCTGTTATTAGTTACATAGGCTTGTAACAATTTTGGCTATTCTCGATGAATTTGTACCATACTTCAGAGATTAAATCCAATTTATCTGTTTGCAAACGCTGGCTTCGTTGACTTTTTTATCGCTCGCTTGGAGTAGAGTGAAATTCGCTATTCATTCGTCAGCCAACAACAAATATAACGCAATACAGCAAAATATATGATGAAATAGCAAAAATGTATAATGCAATGGTTTTGTTACAAATCTTCATGATATCATATGAATCTTTGCATTAAAGCACATATAAATATTGAAAAATGCATTGTATGTATATGAAAAGTCAATTTGTGATAACGCTTTATGTTTTTGAAAAAAGTTTAATATGTTTGGTTCAATAACGTATAGTGTTGGTTAGTGTTATCTGCAAGTACTAAAAGTATTCTTTTTTACATGACTGATGTCATCTTATGTTTAATATGGCAATTTTTTAGTTTGACGCAATTTTATTTTTCTTGAGTTTAGTAATTAATACATGTATATGGGTTGGAATTTATTTCTGAATTAATTTGATAGATGTATTTTATTTCTTAATCCAAATAAACTCACAATTATAATATATATACATACATATGTATGTAGCTTAAAAAGAATTTATAATGAAAAAATGTATTTAATTTCTGAACAACTTTAATAATGTTTATTTCTAAAAATTAACATTTTTGTATATAATATATATACATATACGAGGGTCGTTTGATAAGTATGGTAAAAAAGTAAGAAAAACTAAATTGAAAAATTTAATTAAATTAATTAATTAATTAAATTAAACAGAAATAAATTTACCATACTTATCAAACGACCTTCATAATTTATATATATATATATATATATATATATATATATATATATATATATATATATATATATATGTAATACGATATTTATAACAAAACACATACTTACACAAATAAACCATTGTTAATGATTCTTAGAACACGTGATAATGCGTATTCATGACATCATGTCTGTAAAAACATTTAAGAATATAAAATTCACATATGTATGTATGTCTAACTTTACGACATTTTTTCATTTCCAGTTTGGCAGATATAACGATGTTAACATATCTCTATGCAAATATTTTGAATATATGTATAGTAGGTAACATTCCAAAATGTTATCTTAAGGGTATAAAAACACAGATGGGGTATTTTTTATCAACGAATATTATATACATATATTATATTTGGAAAAATCATTAACATTTTAAAGTCGCTAAAAGAAAATGTTACTACATATTTCAAAATATTCAATAATTAATTAACATAAAATATGTAAATGTTGAATTATGAACTATATTTCAATTTTATTATCAGATAAAAAATATTGTTCCTTTTTAAATTGTTTTTTTTTCTTAAAAAAAATAATTAAATATAATATTTAGAAAAAAATACCTTGTAAATGCATTTTGAAAATGCTTTATAATGGTTAATTAAGCATATATTAGAACATTGTAAGGTATATTGCTTGTGTACACTCACACACCCACACAATATATATATATATATATATATATATATATATATATATATATATATATATATATAGTGTGGGTGTATGTGTGCATGTATACGTATTCATGTATATTAGCATGTACAATGTATGTATGTGTGAGAAAGTTTTTCATAAAACTTAGTAGTTTTAATATTTTTTAAAAAAATATATATATATTTTTGTCTTTTAATAAAATGTTTTAATACACAAAATTCGTATTAATTTTTTGGTCATTTCACATATAGAACAAAAATAATTTATTTTGGTTAAATGTAATATATGTATGTACATATACATGAGGAGTGTATGAACATTTTAAGTGCAATACGTTATTATCCTATAATTTATAAATACTGTTTTTTCCTTTCCTTACATTTAATATATTATGTAATATCATTTTTCGTTTCGGTTCTGTGTAAATTTACTTTAGTACTATAAGTCACTCGTCACATCACAATATTTCATGTATTTAATAATCATATATTGTTCACTTTGTACGCTGATACGCATTGCGATGGCCACGTCTTTATCCACAGAGCAATGTATTATAAAATAATAATACATTTATAAAAAGTACTTAAACACATTACGTACGCAAACAATTAATGTTATTTAATTATTATATTGTCATTTATTTTTACATAAATTTATACATATCTATATATGTATATGTTTGTGTGTATATGTATATATATATATATATATATATATATATATATATATATATATATATAATTTGTATCCGTATGTATGTAAAAGAAAATATATGTATATGTACAGAATTATTCAAGAACATAATAAAAATAATATCAAGAGTCTAAAAAATAACAATAATATACAATCAACATGCATATTTTTAATTCAATCTCATCAAGATGATAAAGGCATCTGTCTCATATACTTCATTTTAATTAAAACACTGGCGTATTAGTATTATTATTTTAATTATACTGAAACAATTTACATTATGTACATTTGTCGTACATGATATTTATTTTATTTTAGTATGTTTATACTCGTAAAATGGATTTTAATTATTTTCCCGTATTGAATATAAACTTTTCCAATTAACAAATGCATGTTTCATCATTATTCGAAAATAGGTATTTTTTATAAAGATATAATCAATTCGCATTTTTTTATTAAAAATCTATTATTTATTTACTAAGTTGTGTTTTTTTAATATATTTTTAATCAAAAAAGTTAATGTTGGTTATGTGAATGTTTATATTTTATATATATATATATATATATATATATATATATATATATATATACAAGGGTCGTTTGATAAGTATGGTAAATTTATTTATTGTTTAATTTAATTAATTAATTAATTTTATTAAATTTTTCAATTTAGTTTCGCTTACTTTTTTACCATACTTATCAAATGACTCTCATAAATATATATATATATATATATATATATATATATATATATATATACATTCACACATTTAAAATTTATTAATTTTTGAATGAAAGTAATAAAAATTATTAATATTTCGTTGAAATTTTTTTTTTTAGTTTTGAAATACTTCAGATTAAATACAAATTACCACAGATACTCATTTTAGCTTTTCAAAGTAATTACATAGATAAAATTTCAATATAAAACAAGTCGATGCATTTTACACATTACACATACGAGTAGCAATACAGGCGCCTTCACATACATACACTATATGCATTATGTATGTAAGATATTTTTATACAAATTTTATATTTACTTGATTTGTGATGTTATTTGATAAGAACAAAAAATTCCAATTATTGAAATTATTTATTGTTATGGAAATAATTTTAAATACATTTTTTTTAAAAAAAATGGTTGTATGTTCAAAAAATACATTAACTCACTATACATTAAAATCATATTAAAATTATGCATATTCGAATGTAGTCGCATACGTTATAATAATATATGTGTATATATATATATATATATATATATATATATATATATATATATATATATAATTTAGGTAAAATCTGAATGAATTCTGCACATTTAAATAACATGCAATATAAAAAATAAAAGAAAGCCTGCAGACGAACAAAAAATGGAAACCTGCTCGGATGAAGCATTAAAAAAGCAACTAATAAAAATTGTTTCCGTGCCGGCACACTAAGAGTCGTGGCCAAGGTGCGTTGAGTAGATCCAATTAGGGGCAGTCAGCACGACGTCCAGACTGATTGGTTTCAAACGATCACAAATTCGTTCCTCAACATGCATGATTATTAAAAATTTTGTTTAAAAATATCTATGTATATATTATTAACACATTTCAATGAAAATATTATGATATATTGGTTTGTCACTAGGTCATCAATTTAAATATCTATATATGTACATATATATGTAGATACATACGAGGTACGTTTGATAAGTATGGTAAATTTATTTATTGTTTAATTTAATTAAATGTTTCAATTTACTTTTTCTTACTTTTTTACTATATTATTCAAACGAACCTTGTATATCTTCCTTACTTAAGTATGTGCATATATATATATATATATATATATATATATATATATATATATATGTATATATATATATATATATATATATATATATATATATATGTATGCATAACTAAACTTAATTCTCTTTTTGTGAGTTTTTTATGTGGATTTCTGTGAAATATATCTACCGTATAAAAGAAATCAAGTTCAGACATGTAAAATATAATTTTTGGAAATAGTAGTAAATTCTCTGTTTAAAATATTATTTCAAACGTATTATTTAAACTACAATGTAATTAAAAATTATTATTGTAAATTAATTGTATTTCTTACATATACATATGTATGTATATATTTTGGTCAGACACACATACATATATATATATATATATATATATACACAATATTGAATATTTTTAATCGGCTATAAATAGGAGTACAATGAGAAAAGAACTGCAATATCTGTATATTAATCTTACCTTTAATAAAATTACACAGTCAGTATATAATACATGGCCCCAATACCATATAAAGGAATGGATACGCTTGTTAAACATATGCTGCGTTGATGTAATATAATAATTATTTATTGCCTCTTTATTTCATATTTTACATATAACAATCATTTCTTGCAATGAGTTCTGCAAATAGTAAAGTACTGACATGGCAAGTGTAAATTATAAAAAAACTGTGGATTGTCGTATATATAATATATATATATATATATATATATATATATATATATATATATATATATATATATTTGTATGTATTATACTATTTTATGCACAATATGCAAAATTCGTGAATTATTATTATTTTTTTAAAAAAAACTAACTTTTAAAAATCTGAATTCTGCCAATATTTTTTTCGGTCGGTGTATGCATGTAATAGTTATGTGCATACATACATGCATATACGTACATAGTTTTAATGATGTTGCGCTGAGAAAAATGAACAATAAATGATTATTGAACACTTTTATATATATTTTTTTGTTTTGGTACATACAATATATTTATGTATGTATGTGATTCGTATATGTAAAAGTGATTTTTAGCCCAAATGTTATATGTATGTGATATTTTTTACTTTTAATTTCAATGAAAATACTTTAAATAAAAACTAATAATAATTTAAATAATACTTTAAATAAAAACTAATCAATCTTTACAAATAATATATTTATATAAATATAGATTAAAGTTAATTTTATTATTTCGATATAAAATATTATTTCATGTTATACATATTATTTAAAAAAAAATTTTTTTGTAATTATTATTTACATAAACATTTAATATCCCATCATAGTATAGTTGTGTTTAATTTCTATTTCAAATAATTCTTCAATCAATAAAGATTATAAATAAATAATTTTATCACAATATTATTTTTTTTTGTTATATGTACATACACATATGTATATTATATTCCTTTTTAGCCTTAAATGAAATTTTTATTAATGGTCTTTTATGATTGTATATGCAATATGATTCAGATATTATTAAAAAACGAAATATTGAAAAATGCGAAGAACTTTTACTTAATTTGTCTTTATTATGATTTTTATATTGGAAAGTTTATGTGAAAAATTGAATTCGAGTGAACAATTTTATAAAAGAGATGAAAACTTGCAACATGATATTTACTTATATCATTTCTGAAGTAGTCATAAAATTTTAAACATAAAAAGATTTTGTTCCTTTTTTCAGTTATTATTTTTTGAAAAGTAAGTTTAAAAAGTATATAAAAAAATTATTGAGCGTTCAATAAAGGGTCATGTTACCCTTTATACTATATTTTACGATCAAAATGTATTGGACTATATTTATCTAAATCAAAAAAGTAACCATTTTAATTCGAAAATGAATATATTATTTTTAATTGCATATTAACCTACAGTGAATTTGGCTGGTGTTTTTTTTTAAAAAAAATTGTCTAGTGATAACAGCAAAAAATGTAAAATAGTGTAAACAGGAAACAACGAAGAAAAGAGTAAACAATAATATTTAAGAGAAATAAACAAAATTAAGGAAAATTATTCATTATATACATACACACTTGTTGGATACAATGACTTACTTACATACGTGTGTGTATACATATGTATATTTATATATATATATATATATATATATATATATATATATATATATATATATATATATATGAAGCTCGTTTGATAAGAATGGTAAATTTATTTATTGTTTAATTTAATTAAATTTTTCAATTTAGTTTTTCTTATTTTTTGACCATACTTATCAAACGACCGTTGTATATATATATATATATATATATATATATATATATATATATATATATATATATATATATATATGCATATATGAAGTAGTTATGTAGATATAAATATAAATGAAATCCATTACTTTAATATACAAAAATGTTTAAAAATATAAACATTTTGATTAAGTATCAGAATACGAGGATCCTTTGATAAGTATGGTAAGAAAGTAAGAAAAACTAGTTGAAAAATTGAATTTAATTAATTAATTAATTAAATTAAACAATAAATAAATTTACCATACTTACAAACGACTCTCGTATATATATGTAGAATAAAACAATATTTTATTTGTAACTAGTGTATTTTTCATGATTATTTCCAGTAAAAAGGTACGAGCATATTTTGTGAACCAGTTCTGAATATCTTAGATATGTGTAGTTTATGAAATAATGTATTAATAAATATATAATAACATTTCATAAACAATAATTCTTTAATTGAATCAATTTTATATAATATAATGAAATAAAATTTCATACGTTAAAACTAGTTATAATACTGATTTAGATTAAAGTATTATTAAATGCATACATACATATGTATAACGATAAAAATTTATAATCAAACTAACTGATTAACTGTTAATTTGTAGTTAATTTATTTGTCGTTTATTTACATTGTAATAAAATTAAAGAATCGTACTATTAAATAAACACAAGCAAGTGTTTTATGTGGGTGAATCTTATGTATTTATGTTAGTATTAAACATTTCATTTATTAATAGTCGGTATATACTACATATGTAGTATGTATGTACATAGTAAAAGCAACATTGTTTGTTACTTGTGAGGACGAAACATGCGATAATTTCCAATCGTCGAAGAAGGAAAAGAATAAAATTAAAACAATATGTATATACCATACGACTTTACGAAATAGTCGATTTACATTACTACATAACATATAATTTTATGAACATTCAGTATCAGTAATGTCATGTGACAATGCTGAACTCTGATATCATACCATAACATAATTTCTATTTACACATTCAGAATTTGGTTCAGAAAATATGGCGTCATCGTTCTTGAATAAACACTGTATATAAGATCTTTATTTAATGTTATGGTCATTTAATAACGCCGTCAGTTGAATTATGTCATCCATGCAACCAGAGTGTCATTGTTCAAAGTGGAAATGTCAATATTTCGTAGACACAACCGCAGGATTTTATTAACTTCTTAAGCAGTCACTCTTCATATAACTATTGTTAAATTTGACAGATTTATTGATGTTACAGTATAATTGTGCATTCGTTAAACAAAGTTTGTTTATGTACATTTCACTTCCCATAATTTTACAACTAATATGTACTCTGTACATGAGTATTTACAAGTAATAAAAGTACTTGCAAGCAATTATTAAATAATGTTAATGATTTTGTCCTTTACATAAATACTAAAAATAGGATTTATCACATTTTTTCCATTAATGTATTCAGTTATGTTCATAACGATTCATATCCCATGCTTTATGTTTTCATAATATATAATATTAAAAAAAAATAGTAATATAAAAAATATTTATGTGCATATGCACACATATATTTGAATAAAAATAAATATTAATAAAATTAAAAAATTATTATTCGATATACAAAACTTTTATCAAAACCAAATACAGAATTTCATGTACAAAACTGTGTATATCCAACAAAATTGAGTTAATAATATGATTTTTATAGTTTGCTTTGATATATTAGAGAATATTTCAGAGCTTTTCTTACTTTTATATTATTTTTGGAGAATTTTTCCAATTATTTTCTTTAGTTATGTAAAACTATTGTATTAATTTTAAACGCTGAATATAAAAGTATGGAAATTGCAATTAAAGAATGAGAATTATTAACAATTTAACAATACACACAATGACACCATGTTGTAAAATGGAAAAATAATATAATAAAGTGAATTTATTATAAAGTACATTAAAAAAGTAAAAGAATATTTTTTCCTAAGGCAACCAATAGAACACAGAGTGACTTGAAAATTGAATGAGATGACAGTGTTTTTAGTGCATGAAATAATAAAAATGTACATGCAGTAGTGAGGAAAAATTAATAGTAATATTTTAATTACAATTTTATTATGTAAATATCTGTAAATACCTCAAAACTTTAAGAATACATACAATGGATAAAAAATATTTAATACCTTGTTTTCTTTTGATAATCACTCTATTTGTTTACTTTCTTAAAACGCTAATTGGGCTCGACGAAGAATCCATTTCATTAATATAGTTAGTAAGAGACTGTTTCCATGGATAGTCTGAAACTCTGTTAGTCAAATTATGCAAAGCAGTCCCGAAAAAAATGTTCTACTAATTTGCGAAAATTATTTACTTATAAGACAAATAATTTGCAATGTAAAATTTATTATCTTCTTGTACATATATAGATACTTTAGCACTATTAATATCTACAAAACCCGTAGCATTAAATCTACTGCATGTTATTTTTTATAATATTTCCAATATCAATGACATTTTCAGAGATTTTTTAATTTTATGTTTCTCTTTATATTTACATTTTTTTAGTTAATCATCTTTGTATGTATTTGCGATTTTGATCTTCAACTATTAATATATTAATTGACCTATTGATTTTAATCTTTTTATTAATTTTTGCATTTTTCAATAATAACTTGTTTTAGTTTCTATATTTAAGATATTTTTTCTTTTAGAATTTATTGTTTTATTTTTTTTTATAATGAATGTTCATTTTAATAAAAATTGTGTAAGATTAAACAGCTATATTTTCTATCGTATTCATACATAAATATGTACAATGATTAATTATTATTTAAAAGAGTACAGTTCATATTTTCAATGTAAATACATGTACTATAAATTTAATTTGATTTGATAATGCATACTTTTTTAATTTTCAAAACGTTTATACGATTCAAAGACAATTGTACATACATACAATCTGACTATATTTTAATAAAACGACTCTTTTTTTACAATATATACTTTTAATTTAAACGAATATGCGTTTTATGCATTATTCTTAATAACAACTATGGGTAAAATGTAATGAATGATGTCATAGTTCTTTATAGAAATATATTGAAGTAACTACGTTCTTCTATGAAATATTATACATATGTATGTATGTACATACATACATATATACACTTTGGTGCAAAAGTATTCGCCATATAGGTAACATAAGCAATTTATTGATATAATTCAATAAAATTGTTAAATGAATTTTTTTTTTATTTAATTGATAATAAATATAATATTCATTAGAAAAATACAAAAAACAATAAGAACATTTTTAATTTAACAACTTTATTGAATTATATCAATAAATTGCTTCTGTTACCCATATGGTCAGTGTATATATACGAGGGTCGTTTGATAAGTATGGTAAATTCATTAATTGTTTAATTTATTTAATTAAATTTTTCAATTTAGTTTTTCTTATTTTTTTACCATACTTATCAAACGACCCTCGTATATATTTCTTTGTAAATTAGGTATATCTTTATATATACATATACAAATCTAAATATGTAGAACTCTCCCATAAAATTATAACAATTGTAACAATTTTTTTTTAATCATTAATGCCATAGAATATGCTTAAAAATAAAAAAATAAACTTTTATTTTTTATTTCATTTCCATTTAAACTTCTGAACCGCTTATTGGAAAACCCTATATTTAGATTTGCTATATTGGATAGGAACTTTATCGTAGGGACACTATTTTTTTACATGTGTAAATTAAATTATATTTATATATGTATGTACATATGTGTGTGTATATATATATATAAACTATTTTTATAATAAATGCAAAGTTCTAATAATTCCATTTTTATTTCAGCAATGCAGAGGATGTCAAAATGCATATAAATGTAATTGTACTGGACTTAAAGGAAAACAAGGAGCTCCTGGTATTCCGGGAATGCCTGGAACACAAGGTATTCCTGGTGATACTGGACCAGATGGCCCCGAAGGGCCTAAAGGCGAGAAAGGAACTGGGGGAGAATTCGGTGGAATGGGGGAAAAAGGATATCGAGTAAGATTAATCATATATTAGTTTAAAACAAAATGTTGTTTATGTTGATTTTAGGGAGAGATTGGTTTTCCTGGATCAACTGGAACACCAGGAACGTCTGTAAGTAGTTTTTTTTTAATATTTACAAGTAATATATATTTTGAAGAATATATTCATAATAAAGAAATTTATGATTAACTTTATTATTGTCATATAATTAAATACAGGGACTACCAGGAGACATAGGTCCTGCTGGACCTAAAGGATTAGATGGTTGTAATGGGACAGACGGTCAAACTGGCTTATCAGGAAAACCAGGATTTCCAGGCCCAAGAGGTGAAGTTGGAGCTATAGGACATTCTGGTTTACCTGGAGAAGCTGGTGAAGGAGGTGTTAATACTAAAGGGGTAAAAGGAGATCGTGGAATTTTTGGAATACCTGGGTCACAGGGGTATGGTGGATTACCGGGTTTAACTGGTCCTGTTGGTTATCAAGGTCCACCAGGAGATCAGGTAAATATATATATATATATATATATATATATATATATATATATATATATATATATATACATACATACATACTTACATACATAGCATGTATATGTGTGTTTATGATTTTATTAATCCTATTTTAGGGTGATATTGGAAATATTGGATTACCAGGTATTAAAGGAGACCAAGGAGATTCTGATCGCGCTTTTAAAGGACCCGACGGTGAGAGAGGGGAACGTGGTGAATCAGGTTCTACTGGTTCTATAAGTTCCAAAGAACATACCATTCTTATACATTACAAAGGGCATAAAGGACCTAAAGGCATGCAGGGTGAATTAGGAAGTTTTGGGAGAAAAGGAGAACGAGGCATTAGAGGACCAAAAGTCTGTAAAACTAATATTATTCAATAATATATAAGTAAACTGAAATATATTATTTTTTTATATAGGGTGTATATGGTGTACCTGGGCATAAAGGATATAAAGGTGAGCAAGGAATCGATGGTCCAAGAGGAAAACAAGGAAGAGAAGGACCAGCTGGGCCAAGTGGAGAAAAGGGTGCAAAAGGAGCTCCGGGTTATGCTGGAATGCCAGGAGAAGATGGTCGCCCTGGAGAACTAGGTGATTTTGGACGTATAGGTTTACCAGGTGTTCAAGGACCTGAAGGTGCACAAGGAATATATGATCCCAATTTGGATGAAGTGAGCTCTGGTGTCATGGGTATGCAAGGACCAATAGGTCCTATAGGAGCCATGGGGTTAGATGGAGTACCTGGAGAATCTGGAAAAAGAGGTTTTATTGGACCTCCTGGCCCTCCTGGCCCTGGAGGTGAACCAGGAATTCGTGGGAAAAAAGGAAAAACTCTAAAAGGAGAACAAGGAATGGATGGAGAATCAGGACCTCCTGGTTTACAAGGTCCACCTGGTGCTCCAGGACCAATTGGACCTTATGGTGAAAAAGGATTACCTGGTCAAACTGGAACTGGTATCGCAGGAGAAGATGGGATACCTGGAGAAGATGGATTTTCAGGTTTACCTGGAGACAGAGGAGATACTGGATTCACTGGTCTTAAGGGTTATCCTGGAAGAGGTTTTGCTATAAGAGGACCACCAGGTGAAATAGGACCGATAGGTCTTCCTGGATTACCAGGTGATCATGGTTTTCCTGGAATACCAGGATACGATGGACGAAAAGGAATACGTGGAGATGATTGTGGTGTTTGTAGACCTGGTAAATTTATTTGATTGTAAAAATAATTCTAACATCATATACATTATTATTAACATATATATATATATATATATATATATATATATATAAATAAAACATAAATATCATACAAAAGAAGTATAATTTTATTTGTATTATTATTCATATGATTTTTAATAAAATTTCATTTTTAAGGATTGCCTGGTACAAAAGGAGAAATGGGTGATAGTGGATCAAATGGAAGTCCTGGGTTACCTGGTTATCCTGGGTTAACTGGAATTCGTGGAGAAAAGGGTGAACCTGGTAAAAAGGGATTACCTGGACAACCAGGGTTGCGAGGTAGTTCTGGAGCTTTTGGATTAGCTGGCCGTCAAGGAGCTAAAGGGATTAAAGGAGAAATAATTGGCGAGGATATAAGAAATGTAATTAAAGTTGATAAAGGTGATAAAGGATTTCGAGGTTTTCCTGGTTTACAAGGTCTACAGGGAGATCAGGGTCCTGTTGGACCTACAGGACCCAATGGACTTCAAGGAGTTAAGGGAGAAAAAGGACAAGATGGTGAGACTGGTGTGAAAGGAAATGACGGATATAGAGGAGTTGATGGAAATCCAGGACAAAAAGGTGACCCAGTATCTATTCCTAAACAGTTCCTAATTGGAGATCCTGGATATAATGGAGTCAAGTAAGTTTATTATAATATATTTTTAAAATAAATATTATCTATTATTTTTCTATTTATCATTTTTCTACAAATATCAATTACTTTTTTAAATTATTGCAATTGAACTATTTTTTGTATATTAGATATTTTCAAATAATTTCTGTTAAAATATCATTTTACTTAACGTGTTAAAATATTAAAATTATAATTAAAATTAAAGTGAACATATCAAGATACAGTGAACAAATGAAACAAGGTAATACTTTGTTACTTAATTAATATGCCCATCGTAATGAGTCATACAATGCATAAATAATTCTTGAAATTATGATACACGCAGAAACGATAACACTTTTTTGGTTATCTAATATTATTTTTAATTATTAATGTCTCAAATGTGACATCTTACTTTGAGCAATTCGGTATTTTTTTATTAACCACTTGCGCTGGAATGACGTGCTATGCACGTCGACTGCTATCTGTACCAAATGCTGATATGAGTGTCGTATAATTTTTGCTAAGTTAAAATAACATCGGAGTTCAGTTAGCAAGTGTCACAGTTCTGTTTTGAAGGCATATAAGTATGTTTTTGTGGAACTTCATTAATTTTACATATTTTGATTGAATAATAATCAGGTAACTACAAAACACAATAAATGCAAACAATTTAATCCGTCACAAAGGGCACGTTTCTGTGTAAAATATTATAAGTTGTGTGAATCGAAATCTGGATATTGTTAAGATCTTGTAATGGTATCTTCGCATTCATTATCTTCACTTTCTGTAAAATGAAAGGACATAAAGGATATATATTTGCTTTCTTCAAAACATTCCAAAGCAGAAATGATTACAACAAAAAAGAAAAAATGTAGAAATTATACCGTCCAAAATGGAATCATCACAAAACCTAATATAGTTTTAGATTACAATGATGGTATAGGTGGCGCAGACCTGCAAGATAGTTACTTATCATTTTTCCTTTAATGAGAAAATTTGCAAAAAGTTACAGAAAAATATTCTTTTATTTAATGGATATGGCATTTTTTTAATACCTATATTCCATTCGGTAAATTAACAAGCATACCAAAACTCAAGAAATACTCTTTTTCAAAAATTATCAATATAATTATTAATAAATTTGTTAATTAATTTAGGAATTTTATTATAATGTTAATGTGTGTGTGTGTCTAAAACTTTATAAAAAAATGATTTCAAATACCAACTCGCAGCGAATTGCTTTGGACGGATTTGCCACGCGCGCATGTTAATTAATTGCCAGCGCAACTGGTTAAATTATTTATCTGTTTATCTATCTATTTGTCTCTGTTTGTGTGAGTGCATGTGTGTGCGTGTATGCATATATATATATATATATATATACATATATATATATATATATATATATATATATATATATATATATATATATATATATATATATATATATATATATAAAATTATCTACCAGTTCTTAAATAACGTGTACTTGTGATGCGTTAATATTTAAAAAATGATGGCGGTAAAATTATATTTAAACTTCTATTTCAATATTAAATATTCTAGTATTATTATATATTTATAAACAGAAATATTTATATTTAGTGGTATACCCGGTGATCAGGGAGACGAGGGCCATCCTGGTGAAAGTGGTGATAGTGGAAGTTTTGATATAGAAACTAGAGGTGATAAAGGGGTTAAGGGAGAAATGGGCGATAAAGGTAATGATTAAATATTATATTCATTGTCGACGTAATTACATTATTTTATAATTCTTTAGGAGTAAGAGGAAGACCAGGTCCTGCTGGTTATGTTGGTGATGTGGGAATTGTTGGATTACCTGGCCGACAAGGAGCCCCTGGCAGTACTGTAATGGGACCTCAGGGATTCAAAGGGTATCCGGGTATACCAGGTCAAGAAGGACCAAGAGGTCTACATGGAACTGCAGGACGAGATGGTGAAGATGGAATTCCTGGAAGAATAGGGCAAAAAGGTGACCGTGGAGACCCAGGGTTAAATATATTAGGAGGAAATATGGGACAACCTGGTTCACTAGGCCAAAAAGGAGAAATTGGTGATGAAGGATTGCGAGGAAATCCAGGAAGACCAGGAATATTTGGAGAAAAAGGTCTTAAAGGCTCTAAAGGAGCACCAGGTTTAGCAGGATATGAAGGACTTGCTGTAAGTATCTAATATCTATATAGGTATAGATAATATATAGATATATATATTATTTTATTACCACTAGGGTCGTAAAGGTCTCCCAGGAGATATGTTATTAGGACTACAAGGATCACCAGGGTTACCTGGATTACCTGGTCGACTTGGACAAAAAGGTGAAAGTGGTGAACCAGGAGAAGATGGTTACCCAGGGATGCAAGGATTAAAAGGAGTTAAAGGAGAAATAGGACTCTTTGGTCTAAGAGGTACTCCTGGTGATATAGGGCTCCCTGGATATCATGGCCTTGATGGGAGAATGGGATTTTCTGGGTTGAGAGGGGATGATGGTGACCAAGGAATGATGGGTTCCCCAGGTCCTGGAGGAAAACGTGGTTTACCCGGTGCACCTGGATTTGCTGGATTAAAAGGCGAGGAAGGAGATCATGGTATAATTGGACCAGAAGGATATCCTGGTACTCCTGGGCTTCCAGGAATGCGAGGAGATCCTGGTATTATTGGTGCTATTGGACTGCCTGGTGATGCATCATTTAGTGGTCCAAAAGGCGATATAGGAGAACCTGGAGAAACAGGACCTATTGGGTTAGATGGCATACCTGGTCAAGTAGGTGAAAAAGGACCAGTAGGAGATCCAGGATATATATATGATGGTCCGCCTGGAGAGAAAGGTACAATTGGTGATATTGGACTTAACGGAAGACCAGGGTTACCAGGAATTAAAGGCATGATAGGTGATGTTGGTTTTGTGGGTCCCAAAGGTCCTCAAGGGGACAAAGGAATCAAAGGTTTTTCAGGATATCGTGGTCGAGATGGAAGAAACGGTTTTAAAGGTATGATGGGTTCACCTGGTTCAAGAGGATTTGATGGGATCAAAGGAGAACTAGGAATGGATGGTGATCCTGGTTTAATGGGAAGACCAGGATTACCTGGAGATATAGGATTAACAGGTTTAAGAGGAATTACAGGTAGTCCAGGTCCAAGAGGTAAAACAGGCTTACCTGGTTTCAGTCAATATAGCGAAGGAGTTAAAGGCAATATGGGTGATGATGGATTACTTGGATTGCCAGGATTGATGGGTTTACCAGGAGAAGAAGGTCCACAGGGATATAAAGGGGAAAAAGGCGACAATGGTACTTATGGATATCAAGGAAATATAGGAGAAGCTGGACTTCCTGGATTTCCTGGAGAAAAAGGAGATAAGGGTTTGCCAGGATTACCTGGCGCCCCTGGATTATTCGCAGAAAAAGGCGACTCTGGACGTTTAGGGCTAGATGGTATTCCAGGTATACCTGGTAGACCTGGACAAAAAGGAGCTCCTGGAGTGTATGGTGAAGAAGGAGAAAGAGGTATTCAAGGACCTCCTGGAGTTAGTGAAAAAGGAATGAAAGGAATGGAAGGTTTCCCAGGAAAACCAGGATATCCTGGGCGTCCAGGATTGAACGGTTTACCTGGTCCAAGTGGAATTGACGGACTTCGTGGTCTGAAAGGTCCTCAAGGAGATATAGGATTTGCAGGAAATAGTATTAAAGGCATGCTAGGTAATCGTGGGCCACCAGGTCTTCCAGGAATTGAAGGATATGAAGGATTACGCGGTGAATCAGGCTATCCAGGTTTTACAGGAGTGCCTGGAATTAAAGGAGTAAAGGGATTATCAGGGGATTTAGGTTTAGATGGTTTACCTGGTATAGATGGATTTAAAGGAGTTAAGGGAGAAATAGGAGAACCTGTTTACGAAGGTCATATATTGCCAGGTTTACCCGGAGATATTGGTTTTCCAGGTTTACCTGGTATGGTAGGAGATTTTGGATTTGATGGATTACCTGGGCTAGATGGAATATCAGGAAAACATGGAGAACGTGGTGAGAATGGTTTAGATGGATATACTGGTCTTGAAGGACCAAGAGGTAAAGATGGCCTGCCAGGAATTCAAGGTCATACTGGTAGACCTGGACCAAGAGGTTATCCTGGTCAACGTGGTGATCCTGCTCCTCCTGGCCCTTCTCCTAAAAGTAGAGGATTCTTCTTTACAAGGCATTCTCAATCTGAGTATATACCGATTTGTCCTAAAGATACAATTAAAATGTGGGATGGATTTTCTTTATTACACATAACGGGAAATGCCAAAGCACATGGGCAAGACTTAGGTAATTTAATTTTATAAAATAATCACATTATTAGATAATTATTTATTTTATATGTACGTGTGTGTATTCATTCTATATATGTTTGTGATGATTTTAAAGAGAGTAATGATATTAATAACTGCACTTTTCCGTTTTAATT
>CP092087.1:32477786-32495286 GCA_029203775.1 Neoneuromus ignobilis
TTTCCTTCTTTTCCATACTTTAAAATAATTTTACATTCACTAAAAGAAATTTTCTTTTTTTGAATTCCATCTTATTAATTTTTGAAAAAAACTTTACTATTAGTTAATAAAAATAATATTTTAGCGTTTCAATTGCAACATATGAACTGAAAAATAAAACTGTGATAATTTTAAAACAACAATAAGTGCAAATATTGCAAAAAAGTTGATTTATCGTTTAATAAAATGTGTACGGAGACTTTTTCCTGCTCAATTTGTATGAACTCTTGTGTTATTTATTTTTTAGTTTATTTGTTATAAATTTAAAATGTTCCGTGTGGAATGGAAGAGAGAAGGATTGAATCATTTGAAGTGAAAGTTTTAAGAGAACTTTTATGTAGTAATGGATATAGAGGCTGCTATAATATACATATACATATATATATATATATATATATATATATATATATATATATATATATATATATATATATAAATCATTATATCAACCTATATTATTTTATTGATGGGTAAAAGTTTCATCGATTGTAATTTATTGATATTTGATATACTACATAAACTTCAGACAGCAGATGAAGATAAATATTTGACTTAAGAATAAAATGAAAAATAATGATCGAAAAATAAGTTATGTTAATAAAGTGTTTGAAATAAAAAATTGAGGTATATTGCAATAAGAGAAAACTGATATAGACCTGAAATTAAAAATTATAAAAAATCAACAGGTAATTAATATAAAAAATAGGACATTTATTAAAAATGGATCTTTTATATTCAGACAGATGAAAAATCTGTTTTTAGCTTCAACAAAGGGTTAAAGACAAATGATTTTATATGTGTAATTATCATTATTTGTTTAATACAGTCTATGATTCATTTAAAAAGTCTGTGGTTTTGTCAGTGTTTGGAATATTTTAGGGTTAAATCACCACGTGATTTTTGAACTAATACATTAAATGTGTGTGGAGATTATTATTTTTTAAAAAAATGAAAATTAATAAAGAACAAGTGATTCATCGGCCAAGTGCTTTAAAACAAACAAATAAAAGTCATAAACATGGGAAACATAGATCAAAAGGAGCAGTAGATGCATCAGTGAAAGGTTATTTGTGTGTGTTTATACATTTATATAGTGTTGAACGAAACTATTGGCACAGTTAAGTAATTAGAACATTATAACGTCTATCTACATAAAGATTTTTTTTATAAATCACAGGATAATACATTATTAGTTTACATTCTAATATTTCAGAAAATCTTACTTCTAAAAGCAATAATAGTGGCTATAAATAAAAATCTATTGGGTTGAAAATAATTAAACAAACAAATGTATTGGCATATGTGTACATTTGTTCATAAACTACTCGTTAACGAGCTTATCTTTAATATACATTGATATTAGGTGGTTTCCTGAAGTTTCTTTAATACTTATAATTGTATATTGATAAATAAGCTATTCAGAATAGTGTTATTTTACTAGAAATTCAGGTAAAATGCTTAAAGGGAAAGAAACTACAGTTAAAGAGCAACAAATAATATTAAATTTAGTTAAATAAAAGAAACCGTACTCAAAAATAGCAAAAATTATTAATAAAAGTTGTTTCTGTTAGAAGTGTTGTTAAACGATTTTATGGGCAAGAAAACCTACAAAGTGGCAAAAGAAGCGGTTGTATTGAAGCTGTCTGATAGACATTACATATATTAGCGTCCATTGAAGCTGTCTGATAGAGAACGACGTAAAATCATCGGTATTGTAAACTTGAATCCTAAAATTACATCATCCGAGATAGCAGTATATCTATTAGATAATTATAAAAAAGAAGTACATCCAATAACAATACACAGAGTTCTTAAAAATGATGATTATAGTTTTAGAATTGTAAGAAGAAAACCGTACATTGATAAGGAAAATAGAAAAAACAATTATTATTCACAAAAGAATACATTAACCTTTTGAGGTACGCAACATGAAATATTAAACATTTTTGAAATATTTTTTATGAAATTACACTTTACCTTCGAAGTAAGGGAAATCAATAGAATTTATGAATTTTCAAAAAATAATTCATGGCAAATTTGAGGTGGTTTTATAATGCAATCATCATTCAATAACGTGACTTGATTCCAACGAGGAAATTTTATCTGTTACGAAATTTCAATAAGATCATCTAATTGATTTTGTTTAATAATAGGTCCAAAAATGAATAAATCATGTTTTTAATTTTTTTTTTTTATTATATAATAAATTATTACATACTACTTCTCAAGATAAATGTTTGATATGTATCTCTTCTTCATCTACAGCTATTGTTTCTGAAAAGGATATCTTCAGAAAAAGAAATGCCAAGATATTTCCTCCAATAAATAGTTGACTAATTTCTCATTTAATTCTTTAAAGTTTCAAAAATATTTTTCCATTTTTAATGAATATATTAGAAAATAAGTGAAAAAAAACGTTACAAATTCACAATAGTTATGACTAGTATGACATACTCATTGCATGGTGGTCTCTTTTGAAATCACGTATTAAAATTATAAATACTAAAGTATAAACATATATTTTTCAAAAAAAAATTACTACAAATTATATATATATATATATATATATATATATATATATATATATATATATATATATATATATATATAAGTAAACAGTTATGGAAAAACTTACCTTCATGTGACAAAATTCAGCAGAGAAAATAAATTTAGAAAAACTGTTCACTAAGATGACGAATATACTACAAAGATCATTGGTCACTGAATAAACGTTTTCCTTAGATGAAATATAGATGACTAAACCTAGTAGTTACATATTTTCTCAGAAAATAGCAGCACTAGTGTTGCTTAAAAGGTGATTTCTGTTGAGAACCACTATCCCTTTAATGTTAAAGTGGGAAAGAAATGGTGATCTCACTGTGACCACAGTATCGCAAAGTGTTAATAAGGATAATGAGTTTTGGGTCAAAGTATTATTCTCTGATGAAAGCAAATTTATTATCTTATACTCAGACAGTACAATTAAGGTATGGAACAAGTCCAGCACTGAAAAGAAAATAATTTACATGTAATAATTAAACATGAGGGTGGTGGAGTCATGATATGGGGATGTATGTCAGCTTCTGGTGTCGAAAATTTGGTGTTTATAGATAGTATTATGGATAAATACATTTACTTAAACATTTTAAAGGGAAATCTCCATAGAAGCATCAAAAATTAGACCTAGGTAAAAAAAATATTTTCAACAGGACAATGATTCAAAACATGGCTTATATAGTTTGTCAATGGATCATTTTTAATACTCTTCATACCTTGCCAATACCACCCCAATATCGTGATTTAAATCCTATTGAGAATCTTTGGGTACATCTAAAAAAACAAGATATATATATATATATATATATGTAGCAAAATATGCTTAAAGAAAATAATAGAAGAATGAGAAAAATAGACTACCTTAACTCAAAATTTAATGTATTCGATGCCTAAAAGACTATTAACCATGATTAAATGCAAAGGACAATCAACAAAATACTAATATATTTTTTAAATTTAATTTTTCTCCTATGCCAATATTTTCGTTCAACAAAGAGTTAAATATAGAACTTATTTTCAGTTATTTTTTTGAGTAGTATTAATTTTTTTAAAATATTATATATTATATTCTACAACAATAAAAGTATGTTATTTTAAAAGTATTTACATTTTTTAAGAAAATACACTGGAATATTTCGAAACTATGATCGTAATAGCGCTGTGCCAATAGTTTTGCTCATTACTGGATATATAAAATGTATATTTGTCTATTTTTTTAATGTATAAGTACATATTTAAATGAATTGTTTTGAAATTGTAGGAAGAGTTTCTGTAAAATCTATAACTGCCCGTCTGAAAAAACAATTAAATAAAGATGGACGTAAACATAAATCTGAACAGATAAGACGAAATAAACGAAATGAAATTTTGATGAAGAAACGTTGTTTTGGAGATTTATCGTTTCCTCCCTATTTAGTTTGTTTGCTACCATTAAATAAAAATATAGATCCAGAATCTGCAATAGCAATGTTTTGCACCTGTGATGAAGAAGCAGTTGTAAACAAATCTAATACAAATGTGACTCATATTTATTTACCAAGGTTTAAACAACGTTTTG
Organism: Neoneuromus ignobilis; assembly: GCA_029203775.1. Classification (NCBI taxonomy): domain Eukaryota; kingdom Metazoa; phylum Arthropoda; class Insecta; order Megaloptera; family Corydalidae; genus Neoneuromus; species Neoneuromus ignobilis. The sequence continues at coordinate 32,481,940 of CP092087.1, forward strand.
CTTTTTATGCACCGCAAAAAGATAATAATTTTTTTATACTAGATGCTTTGAAAGTATGTGACACAGTTTTGTTTTTAACTACAGCTGCATTTGGGGTAGAAAATGATTGTGATATTATCGATGAATGGGGAAGCAATATATTGACATCTGTTTTAGCACAAGTATATTAATATTATTTGGTTAATGTTTGTATTCATTTTCATAAAATATATTTTTAGAGTTTACCAACTTTGTGTATAGCACTTATGGATATCGAAAGTATACATCCTAAAAAACAAAATGAAACTAAACAGATTATTCAAAAACATATTTCCAGATGGATTCCAGATGAAAAAATTATGTGTTTTGGTAAATCAATAGAAATAATAAATATATTAAGAAAAATTGGTAATCAAAAACAAAAATCCATCTTATATAGGGATCGACGATCACATTTATTTGCAGAGGAATTTAATTATGAAGATAATGTAATAGGTAATTGTTTAAAAGAAAATATATTCATTGAATTCATTTAGATTTAATATTTCTAATTTTAGTATATAATAGTTTTTTTTTAATGATTCTGATTAATAACATTTTATTGTAAAGTAATTAATCATAGGTTTTTAATATAATAATTTATAGATATTTCTTTTAATTTTAAGATGGTATGGGAACATTAAAAATATCTGGGTATTTAAGAGGCAGTCCATTATCTGTAAATGGTCTTATACATATTCCTGGTTTAGGAGATTTTCAAATGTTTCAAATTGATGCACCAAATGATCCATTTATTCCAAAAAAGAAATGGTATATTGTATTATATAGATGTGAAATATATATTTTAAAACTAATTTAATATAGGAAAAATGGAAATACAATGGATGCTGATGACTTTGTTACAATAAGAATTTTAGAGAAATGTGATCCAAGTAAACAGGAATCTTTGATTTCTGAAAATATTCCCGATTTAATGGATGCTGAACAAACATGGCCAACATCAGAAGAGCTTAAGGAATCCGAAGAAAAAATTAAAAAGGTTTTATATTTATATACTTTCATGAATATATATATATATATATAATGAGAGTTTTTTTTTTAGGTCATAAAGAAAGTTCCAAGAGGGTGGTCATCTTATCAAGCAGCATGGATTCCAGATATTGATGGAGAAGTGATTGAATCTGATAGTGAATCTGAAGAAGATATGTCATTTTCAGATGCTATATCAGAAGAAAAATCTGATTGTTCTGATGATGATGATTTTAAATCAATAATAACAGAATCAGAAATAAGTATGCAGTTTTAAAAATTATATCATGTAGATTTTTTTGATCTAATTGAAATATTTTAATTATCAATTTTAATGTTATAAGTATTAACAGTTGTTTTTTGTTTTATAATTCCGCCACTAATTTATTAGACATATTTACAATTGTTTTTAAGAAATGTAAAGTTATTATTTGGTGTTTTGAATTAATAATTTTAGTTTTATTTTGTTAATAACTATAGATGAGTCAGATGAAAAGTATGATCAAGGTGTTGATTTAAAGAAAGAAAATGATGAATTAATGAAAATAAAAGATGCTAAGAATGATATGTTGTTTCCTGATGAAATTGATACTCCTCAAGATATTCCTGCTCGAGAACGATTTCAACGGTATCGAGGTCTTGAATCTTTTAGGTATTTTGAAAATTGATTTTCTATTTGTAAATAAAATTTTATTAATATATTTCTTAAATATGCATTAACTTATTTTAGAACATCACCTTGGGATCCGAAAGAAAATTTACCTAGTGATTATGCTCGTATATTTCAGTTTGAAAATTTTGATAGGACAAAAAAACGTGTTTTGAAAGAAAAGGAAGATAATGGTGGAGCTTTGGTAAAATTTAATTTTTAAATTTTTATATTAAAGAATATTTTTAAGCATTTTTTTGGTATTATTTTGTTTGCTAAAAGATAATTTAAAGTATTTTTTTTATATATATGTATATGTCTAAATGTCTATGTGTATGTAAAATATGTACTTATAAAATAATTGCTTATATTTGTATACTTTAAAGATAGTATGTTTAATTTTTATTTCAGCCAGGATGGTATATAACAGTTCATGTGGCAGCTGTTCCTAAACATTTATGGGAAACGTTTACTAAAACAAAAGCGCCATTAATATTTTTTGGTTTATTGCCACATGAACATAAAATGTCTGTTTTAAATGTGGTTTTAAAAAGAACTAATATTTACAATTTACCAATAAAAGCAAAAGAGCGATTAATATTTCAGTGCGGTTATAGACGTTTCATTGTAAATCCAATTTTTAGTCATCACACTAATGGAAGTAAACATAAGGTTTGTTTTTTAATTTTGAAATTATATTTAATTTTATTAAAAATACATATTTTACTAGTATGAACGATTTTTTCAACCCAATACAACAATTGTGGCAACATTTTTTGCACCAATACAATTTCCACCATCTCCAGTTTTATGTTATAAGCAGACAAATAATGATCTTGTATTGGTAGCTACTGGTAATTTATTATCTGTGAATCCAGATCGTCTCATAATAAAACGAACTGTATTATCAGGTATAAAACAACTATTTTGCTATGTATAAATTAATAATATTATATTAATTCATTATATAAATATGAATATATTATTTATCTGTATCTAATTGATTGCAGGGCATCCGTTTAAAGTTCATAAAAAATCAGCAGTTATACGATTCATGTTTTTCAATCGAGAAGATATTCAATATTTTAAACCATGCAAGTTGCGAACAAAGTATGGCCGAATTGGACATATAAAAGAACCATTAGGTAAATAAAGTTTATTAAATAAAATAAAATACTTTAATTTATAAAGGATATATTAATTTTAAATTATTTAATTTATCGCTTTCTATAGGAACACATGGACATATGAAATGTATATTTGACGGTCAATTAAAGTCACAAGATACAGTTCTTTTGAATTTATATAAAAGAATTTTCCCTAAGTGGACATATGAAGATTGCATTGTATCATGTGAAGATGAAGAAATGGATACAGTGGCAGAATAGATTATAAATTACATATTGTTAAATTTGATACATTTATATGTATATATACGAATATGTATGCATATATATATATATATATATATATATATATATATATATATATATATATGTATATATATATGATATATTGAAAAATATATTGTATTGTATAAAGTCCTTTTATTTGTTTAATTTTTTAAATAATTTTGTTATCATAATTTATTAAAAACAAAATAATTGTGAACTAGAAAATTATAAGAAATGAAAATTTAAATTTTAATATTTACAGAATGGTAGGTATGTTACATGAATTATATTTAATATATTTTTTACCTTTTAATATTTAAGAGGTATACGAATAAAACTAATAATTTAGAATGAGTTTTCTCTGGTAAAGTATTAAATGTTTTTATAATTTGTACCTTTGATTTGTATTATACTTCCTTAAATTTACTATTTTGCAATTATGTGATTTAAGTTATATTTTTTTTAATAATTTAAAGGTATTTTTAATTGATTAACAAAATGATAATATTTTCAGGGTATGTATTTAGCCATAATATAATTTTTAATTTAATTATTGTTTTCTTTCTATAATTAAATCTAATGTTAAATTTGAAAAGAATTAAATTTAATTTATAACCCTATTTAATTTAACCTCGAATTCATATTATTTAAAAAAATATAATTCGTTATGTTACATAAAAAAACCTGTATGGAATAGGCAAATAAAAATATTTTAAAGTAATAATTACATTGATTGAATATAAAATTTTGTTATTAATTATTAATTTCAGATTATATATATATATATATATATATATATATACATAAATAAAATAAAATTATCTAATATTACATGTAAACATAAATCATTCAGTTCATTGATATTTTTATATAATAGATGTATAACTTTATTACAAATATACAATAATAAGATAACTTTGTACTAATATGTAACATTATGTAATAATAATTATTTAACAGCAAAACTTGTTCCAAAATATAATATAAAAAATAAAATTGCTTTCATTGAAGTGCTAAGAGTCGGGACTTGAGTAAAGTGAACGTAAGTAGATGTTTTTCCATGTTTCTTTTTGTTATATATTTTGGTACTATTACTTTTCGTACATCTAGAAATTTAAATTGATTTGTAATAATTGCTATGAAAAATGATAACGAAATTTTTGGGTATAAGAATATAACCTTTTTTAAACATATTTTATGTTTAAATTCTTCTAGTAAAAAGAATGATTATTCTTTATAATTGATATCGATATCTTGCTTGAAAGTAAGTTCTAAATCGATCTTGTTTATACCTGGGTGTTTCTAATGTTGTTTTTTGTGGAGTTTGTGTCTCTTCTATTTGTTCGAAGACATTATTTGTTATATTAATATCTTGTTCTGGTTTGTTAAGTATTTTTTTTGATAAAGACGATTCTAATATTCCAACATTAGGTCCCGATCCCGTATTTTTTTGCGGTAAAAAGTTTCTTAGGTAGAAAATCGGTTGATTATATCCATTTAATGATAAATCATTTGCAAAATTAGTTTGAATAGATTGATCATTTTGTAAATTAACAATTTTACTATGATCATGTTGATGTAATCGTAGTGTAGGAGTATTTGTTTGTAATGCAGTTTTGTCTTCGTGTTTTGATTGATCTGTTGTTGAACTTGTATGCACTGAAAATATTGATGGATTTGTGTTTGAAGTGTATCTTGAATTGTTTAAAAATCTTGACGATGATGATGATGGTGAATGTTGAATATCAAATTTATTATTGTCTGACATTTTAGTATTACTTAAATATGATCTGTGAAATTCCGGATATGAAGATTTGAAGTTATTTAACAAAAAATCTTTTTTTTTATTTGTTTCTATATAAGGCTCATATGTCGTCTTTTCAGGCATATTTGCATAAAGTGTAGTTGGAAAATTATTAGATTGGAATTGTGTTTGACCATTTAAAATATAAAATCTATGTTCTTGATTTATGAATGGAAAACGCGAGTTAGTATTAATTGGAAAATTTGGGTTTCTATCTGCTTCTGCTAATGTTTCTTGTTCTTCAGTTATAATTGTGTCGTCCAAGTCATCATCTGGATTATTATCTGTCGATTTTTCTATATCTCTAGGTTCAAAATGTTCACGTGTACCTGATACTGGAGTTGAAGTTTTTACATTGAAGTCATTATCTGAATTTATCGAATGTGGTGTATCTGTAAAAATATTGATATTTATTGTCGATATATTTAAGTATTTTTATTTAGATAGATTTGGGTTTGTTGTGATATATGATAAATTTTTATAATAAATATAAAGTTGTAATGTTTTTTTTAAATACATCATTACGACTTTTTCTTAAAAAGGAAATAAAATTATTCACTATTTATATTATTGATAATGTGGTAAACTTATTTGAACAAAAATGGATCACTCATCTTAACATTACAACATTTTATTGAAATGTTTAATAATCACTTATTGTTTATTTTATTCACTGATGTACATTTCGATAGCCATCGTTACAGAAATTTGTGATTTTTTTTTATAGAATCTTGTGGGTTTCGAATAAACGATTTATTTCATTAAAATAAAATTCTTTTCATTTGAAATACTTCATTGAAACGTATAACAAATATATAAAAGATTAATACCTGAGTTAGATTTTTTTAATAATGAATTATTCATTTTTAATTACAGCGAAAGACAGTCCAGGATCGTAATTGATTCCCGTTTTTGTTCGAATAACTGAGTTCATCTTTTGACCATTGCATATCATGTAGACTCAGGGTAAATAACTGATAATTTTTCATTTTTTTAATTTTTTTTTCGTCTTTATGTACTTTATCATTGGATGGCACTTGTGAAAAGTTAGTGCCTCATATGATATTTGATTCTATTTTAATATTTGCGAAAAAATATGTGGATCGTATTTGAAATTTGTTCTTAAATTGCTGAAATATGTATGCGTATACTACAGTAGAAATATTTTTTAAAACCATTTTTTGCGCATCACACTTTTATTTTTAGTCGAAAAATTTTTATTTGATTGTCATTATTTCTGTTTATTTATTTTTATTTGTGCTAATTTATTAGTATTACTAATAGCTAATGTGTAAAAATATACCAATCTCATTTTGAAATACGTTAATATTTAAAATATAAATAAACTATGTATTTATTTTTGCAATAAATTGATTTTTATGATTATTATATATGAAAACAAAAAACATATCGAATATAATTTTGTTTGGTACATGGAATTAATATATTACTATTTATAAATTTAAATTATAATAAATTAATTTCATGTACTGATAAAATTACCAGTTAGGGGAAATTTTGTTTACAGGGTCCAAAAAATAGAATTTTCAGAAGTCATTTAGTAGCTAGTAGCACTATCTGAGAATATCCTTTTAAAATTTATATCGAAATTCAAAGTATTTTTCTAGTTACAGCCTCGAGAAGAATCGAGCGTCAAATTTTTTCTTAGCTATGTGACATGTATATTAAGTAATGACATTGTTTTCAATGATAATGTTAATATTAAGAAAAAAATTAGTCAGTAGTAAGTATAAGAAAATATTGTCGTAAATAATAATAGATTCTCATTTTCGTAAATAATGTGAGAAATCAATGTTTATATTCTTTTTTATATGTAATAATTATATCTTTTTTGTTCAAATAGGAAATAAGCCCAAGAATATATTTATTCGTATATATATATATATATATATATATATATATATATATATATATATATATATAATCTAAAAAATAATATACTAATAAGTAAAAGAAAGCCTTATTTCAACCCAGATAAAATAAATAATTGGTTGTATTGAAAGATTATAAAATTGTTTTGACAAGAGTTTTTTTTAATATCAGTAATATAAAATACAGTTGGAATTAGAATTTTTGAGTTTTATTTAAGATTATAGTAAAACAAAGAAATTTAAAATATAACCATATTTTTTCATACCAGATTTTTTCTCCTATTAGTTTTTATAATGTTCTGTTTTATAGATGTTAAACAAATTTGAAAATAAAAAATTATTATATGGTGAAGTTGTAAATATTATATAAATTCTTATATTTTTTTTAATGATTTTCAATCAAATTTATTTTTATAAAAACTGTTATTAATTTTATACATTTATTGCTATAGGGGTTACTGAAGATAGACAATTGACTTTTGAATTCGCCGTAGGTACCATTGGCAATTGGTTTTATCGGACTTATTGAAAACACTTGCTAAATAAATTATGAAATAAATAAATAAAATTCGGATTTTTTACGCCTCGGAGGTTATTGGTAAACTTCGCAAAAATAAATACACCGTTTACTCCGATATAATTTAATTATGTAGGTGATCAAATGAAACTGAAATAAATAATCGTAAACAAGTAAATGTATGTCTAAATTATTCAGTCTTATTTGAGCCACTCTATATTAGTGACAAAAATTTTACCTGACATATACGGTATGACGTAAAAAATTCACTGGGCTGTTAAGGTGTTAATATAATCCAATATGTAGTTATTTATATAATTCATAATTTCAAATTTATGTTACTATTAAAAATTGTAAGTAAGTAAATTTAAGTATTATTTTCATTTAAAATTTTCAAGACAAGTCTTAGACATAAACATTGATGGAAATAATAGAATTTACTACATTTTCAGGATTCAGTTTTCGTAAAAAAATTCTAAAGTTTAATTAATAATTAAATTATTTTGATGAAAAGAGAATTTGTCAAACTTGGAAATTAAATTGTAGTTTTCTGGAAAATATTCAGCGTTTTACTATTTTAGTATTTTTAAGGCTATAAGAAATTAGCGACGATTAAATTTTATTAAATTCTCCTGTGCTTTGTATCTATAAATAAAATGTATCGTGTTGTCACAGCATGCATTTCGTGTGTCGTATTTATAGATAGCATACAAATCAAAATATTTTCATTAGATTAACGTAGCACGTTCTCAAATGTATTGCGTAAGACATGTCTTTGACATGATTACATTAATCGTGATCTTAAACGATAAAATCTTACGTGTAACAATCACAAAAAGATGACTTGACGTTTTTGTTTACAATTCAGTTAGTTTTGCCTATGCACAAAATTTGCATATCAAAATTTGTTAACAGTTAATTTTGTCACAGCTTTATTATTGTGAATAGTTTTTATATCATGGAGACTTTTTCAAAAATATTGTTAAAATTTCATATTATAAATAATCTGATTATTCTTTAATTTACTTAAATAGTTTGATATATAATAAAAAAAATGTTAACATTGTTTATTATTCAGAATTTTTTAAATTCTGAACAGATATTTATAAAATTTAGAAAGTAATGCATGTTTTGATAAAATTGTCTCCATTATCCCAATTTGATATACATGTATAGTGGGTAATAAATAATCTATTTTCAAATTATAATTTTATTGACACAGAAGACTAATTAAAAGTATTTGATTAGTCTTATATGTTTTAATCTTTTGTAATTTAATTTAAACATATTACTTTATATTATATTACAATCTAAATTTCATTTTTTCCAGTTAAGATGAAAAAATAACGAAATTACTTTGTGCTTAAGCAGTGTACAGCTTAAATAATGTACCACAAAAATTAAATTTTGTTTCCTTTTCTCATTTTTTATTTTACTTGAAATAGATTCTACTAATGTGGGTGTACATTTAGCATTCGAATTTTTCTACTATGTTCATAAAATTCGGAAGATATATCTTTTTACAAAATTAAATACCTAAGTTTTTGGATTTGACTTATGTCTATAGACGTTCAACAAAAATGTTCATTGTGTATTAACAGTGCTTTGCCGAATCGTTCATCTTACATTATTAATATCTTTGATTGACCAGTTTTTGTTTTGTAATTAAAACTTGAAAATGATTTTCGAAATTCGTATTATTGTAATTATAAATATTAAACTTCATTAATATTTTTATTTCTTTTAATAAAATTATTTTATTTCGCGAAAATGAGTAAAAAAAAAGAATGAATTATATAGAGTTAAAAAAAAATTCTTTTATTTCGGGTATCTAATAAAATGGAATACCAACATAAATTACCCAAACCAACCACATGTCATACAAACGACAAGATTCAGATACATAATAAAACAGTATCTGATATAACTAATAATACAGAAGGTATCCTGAACTACCAGTAGATAATTTAAGAAAACTTATGAACAAAATAAAATTTAAAGTTTATAATTAATAGTTTCATCATAAACAATTTTGAAATTTAATAATTGATAATAAATCTTCAATGTTACATGATTCCTGGTTGATTGTATTACAAAAGAACCGAAAAAGTATTTATTATATACATTGAAAAATGTATGAGAAATGCTTGTTTTCAATTTAATGCTTCGATAAATATTTAATGACATGTCTCTTCGATTAATATTACTTTTTTATGTGTAAATATGTGAATATGAAATTGATATGAAAAATACTTACATCTATAAGATTGTAGAAAAATAAAAACTAAAGTATTATTTTGTTCAATTTTCTGTAAATTTATATTACAAAAGGTTCATATTTTTATATATTTTTTTGTAAAAATCAACTTTTAATTTCTTTTGGCATTCTTTCAAATTAGTAAACATTTTTTTTTGTTCTGATGAGATTTTATTTGTAAAAATATTTTTTTTTCAATATTTATTTTTTTTTGTAGTAATCTATTAAAATGATTACAATATTTTAGATATAAATGTAAGTAAATTTTATAATGTCAATTTTTTGTCAGTTTGATAAATAGACAATGTCCTTAATGTCATTTTTTTTATTTTATAATATGGACATTTCTAATTGTAAAATATTTAAATTTATAAGATGAAAAACAAGAGAGTGTTTAGAAAATTTTAGTAACAGCAGTAAAAACAGTAAGTATAAGGAAGAAATTAATTATTTTACTTATAATGATCAAATTTCATAATTGATTAAGAATATATTCAATTATTTGAATATTTTATTTTAAAACGAGCAAATCTGAAGATATAGAATGTCGTATAACACTTCAAAATATAATTATATAGTTCTATTATAAAAACTTTGGTTTATCTGTATGTATATGTTTATGAAAGAAACATAATTAATTTAATTTCTACCTTTTTACTTTGTGTCTATACTTCATATAAACATAAACACACATACACAAATATATATATATATATATATATATATATATTCTTACCTGTATTTGTGAAAGTTGGTCCTGTAGGAAAATTTCTTTGCCAAAATGTCCAATTTGGTCCACGGTTAGTTATGACGGGTTTAGTTCCTTGATGGAATGTATTATCTGTGGGCAATTCATCTTGAAATGGATCGTTCGGTCGAAAATTTGATATTAAAACTGCATCTGGTTCTATTTCAGGAATGTTTGATTCTGGTTTTGTCGGAATTAGCACTGCATTTGGGTTGATTGTTGGAAATATTTCATTTATGTCAGGTGATTCTGGAAATTCTGCTTGATTTGGATGAGGGGGTGGATATAGTACGAAGAGTCCATTTTCGATGCTCGGTCTACAATTATATATATATATATATATATATATATATATATATATATATATATATATATATATATATATATATATATATATATATATATATATATATATATATATATATATGTACATTCATGGAAAAATTATATACTTTATTTTAAAATTTTATTTATTTCAAATGATTTTTTATTATTATGTTTCATTATTTAGTAAGATTCTTTGAAGTGTAAGTATTGATAATACATCTATTTGATCTTTTAAAGTATATAATAAAGAAAAGTTTAGTTGATAAAAAATTGAGTATTTTTAATATTTATTTTTTATTTTTAAAGTCTATGGAAAATTGTTTAAATAAGAATTTTTATACTTACAATACGAGATAAAAATATTTTTTAGAATAACCTTATTTCTTTAAAAAAATTGTTTGCAAATGATTTTGAGATTAAAAAATAGTAAGATTAAATAAAATAAGCTTATTAGATTCCAAGGGACGTTATTTAAAATTTGTCATATTTATAATAAGAATTTAATTTGTATTTTAATAGGTGTTCATACTAAAATTTGAAAAATGGAATACGTTGTGAAATATTTTGTGATTATTATTAGATAATAATAAAAAGTGAACATGCGTTTTATAAAAAAATGTGTATTAATTGGCGAGTTATTAAATAACGTTTGAACATAAAAATTGAGTAAAATTATTTTATTTTCATTGATAACTTAAATAAAATATTATAAACAATAAGTAACATTAACTATATATTATGAAAATTAAATATGTTTGTAATTTGGGTTTTAAACTTGATACAGTTTTATTTTTTTAGCTGTGTTTCAATTTATTCCAAATTTTTAGTCGTTGATTTGATATGTTTCAATGTGATGATGAAAGTAATATTTTCATATATAAAATATTTAATTTTTTTATATCCGGATCGAAAAAATTTGCTTATATGAATATATTTGTTACATTTTTTTGAAAAATTCTTGACTAATAATTATTCTATGATAATTGTGTAGGAAAAACATTGAATTGCGAATATATTGGCAATTAAAATTGTCGTTTTCGAGTAAAGTAATAAGTGAGATATTTTTATTTTACAGTATTTATTAGATTTGAAAAATTATAGACCATTATGAGGTTTAATATTTGCACTATTTTATAAACTAATACAATACACCTTACATAAAATAGACACAGAACATCAAATTGTGATTTTTTATGATTTCATAAATTTTACAAAAAATCAGATTTTAATTTTTCTCAAAAACTCATTATTTAACCTTTATACAATTTTCATTTTTCGTTTTTTGTAGTAATTTATCAATGAATATCATTTTAAATAAATTTTCTTATTTTTTTAGTTCATTTAATTAAATTTGGAAATTTATTTTAATAAAAATGTTTTGTTAATTTCTAAGTGTATTTTAGTAATCAAATGTCATTAATCAATAATTGCCAATGGACTTAATTTTAGTTTAATTAATATAATATTTACTTTGATGGTGTGATTTTTTTCAGGTAGACGATTAAAATTACAATATTTATAGTACTTAGAGATCGTTTTACGATAGGCATCTGCTGCTGCTACTACTACTACTACAAGTAATCATTCTTAGCAATGAAAGGGTTAAATTTAGAACATCTTTAATTATAAAGTAGGATACCATTTAATTTTCTTTATTTTGATGTTTACTAATTTTACATAAATTATTTTTGTAACTTTTTTCTTTATAAAACAATTAATATATTGTAAAGCTATAAGGAATGATAATTGTTTAAACAAGTTTTTGTTTGTCAACGAAATTTTATGATATTAAGTTACTAGTATATATTTGTAGTATTTATTTATACCTTTTTATTAACATAAATCTATTTATATTTAATGATATCTATATTAACGATTTATATAATGTTTACATATATTACTTTCTATAAAATTATTTTTTCTATTTGCTATTCAATTGTGTGGTTTTTTCGTCTTATTCACCGAATATATATATATATATATATATATATATATATATATATATATATATTTGTATGTGTGTTGGCTAATGTGCGTGCATATGAGTATGTGTTCGTTGTATAATGTAACTCACGGTCAAAATCCTATAGTACATATTCAAAGAATTTAAACTAAAAACAAATTTAAACGGGGGTATAGAAAAAAATTGGCACATGGACAGCATATATTAACATTAATTTTCTAGTAATAATAAATATTACTTTTAAATACAAAAAAAAATGTGGTTTAATATAAAAGTCATATCATAACGAAATCATACAGTAGTAATAGTGAACTAGTAGAAATGAATGTTTGAATTATTTATCACATTTGCGGATAAAACACCTAAGGTCATTTACTTAGTTTAACTTACAGAAGGGCAGAATGTAAATCTGCTGTTTTTGAAATAAAACAACATTTTTGATTAATTTTTCGAATTATTCAAGATAGATTATTTGTTTTAGTTATTTTTAATATATTAGTGTACTTTTTATTTGTATGGTACTTTTTTAATTCATTAAAAAAATACGTCAATATCATCGAAATTACAATTGTATACAATATTTTTCTAACTCATTTGAATTATTTTGTACGTAATGAAATTAATGCATTTATTAATAGAGATTAAAAAATATTTGAATGATATTTATTAATGATTTGTGGTCAGAAGAAATATTTTATATATGAATCAATATTTATTTTGAATACAGAAAAGAAAAAATCATTAGAAAATAATATTTCATTATCAAGTACTATTTATAGATTTCAATG
>CP092087.1:32497786-32642786 GCA_029203775.1 Neoneuromus ignobilis
TAAATTTTATTATTCTGCTATGTCTGAAACTCACTAAAAGTAAAATTTTTCAACTATAGGAGGTAAATCATTATAGGTAATATTATTCATGTGAATGTATATGTTTGTGCGTGTGCGGATTATTTTTTAAGTATTCGATTTTCTAAAAATACTCACCTTTTGATACATCCTATTAACAACGACAAAAACAGTGTAACTAAATAACGACAAATAATATTATAATGGATTACGTATTTATTACATGCCCTTATATACTCCTCATGAATCGTGTCTTGAAAGATGAATATAAAAATCATCACGTTTAGTTCTTCAATTGATTTGTTTATAGCGTAGGGTATTTGGTGGGGATGATAAATGTACACACTACATCTATAGGATTAAATGCTTTTTTTATTATATTGCACACCAATTCTGTACTTCGCACAATAGTTGAGCTGATGGTACTAGGTGATAAGAAAATTTAATTATAGTAGGCTTCATATGTTTCTATTTTTTAAATTGTGATGGAAATTATGTGCGATGATAACAAGAAAAGTTGCGTATTAAAAATATTTTTCATTTCATTAGTACTTAATACAATATAATTATTGTAACTTGCTATCAGCATATTAAAATTACAATATTATTTATAACTTTGTTGCTGCTGAATAATTTTTAAAAATTGAATGAAATATTTAGTAAGTCTGTATTATAAATAATATTTTTTTTATTTCATTACAATAGCATATATTAAACAATTAGATTTTCATTTCAAATAGTTAAACGAACAATATATATTTTAGTAAGTAGTCTTGTATAATTTAATTTTTAACGAAAAAAAATTATAATTATTGGTGTATTTTAATGGTTTGAAATAAGCAATATTCATAGTTTTAATGATATTTAAAACCTTATAAATTATTTTAAAATGTGTTTTTTTATAAACTAAGTAATATTATTAGAAATGCTATTATTTATTATAAAATAATTTTTTAATAGGAAAAATATTTTTTTAATGTACTAATAATTTTTATTTTTGATCAATAATTTAATTAAAAAACCTATTTATGATTATTATGCACAGTTATTATTAAAGACAATGTTTTCTAGAGAAGGTATCTACTACAAAAAAAAAATAGATTCAATAATAAATTACGCACATTATTTCAACACTAATCAAAATTAGTGCCGAAGAAGTCAGGAAAATCATAAAAAAGAGCAGAAAAGTTTCAACACTTGCAGATAAACGACGTTCGGGGCGACTTAGAGTCACTACTGCCAGTGATGATGGCGTATAGTACGACAGTGCAAAATTAATCCGAAAATTATAAAAAAAAGAGAAATTCGAGAGCAACTGCATGAAGCAAGGACTTCAGTTTCTGAAATCATTATTAGAATAAGTCTTCACAATGTTAAGTTGAGGGGTTATGTGTCCAGAAAGAAACCCTTATTGATATCCGTCCATAAAAAAAGAAGATTAAATTTTGCCAAAAAATATACGAATAAACCATTGGATTTTTGGAAACCAGTAATATTCAACGACGAGATTAAGTCTGAAATATTTGGAAATCGTCGACGCCAAACAGTGTGACGAATTAGTAGTGATAATGCTTACATTAATAAGTTCCTACAACCAACTTAAAATATGGAGGAGAAAGTGTTATGGTATGGGCAGATTACATATTATTGAGGAAAAAATGACAGCGAAAATGTACTGTAATATTTTACAAGAAAATTTATACTAATCCATTGAAAACATTGGGATTGAGTCGAGCATACGTCTAGAATAACTAAAGAATTTTTCACAAACAATGAAACACATGTACTTAAATGGCCATCGATGTCGCCTGATTTTAATCATATTGAATATTTGTGTTAGGAATTGGACCGCAGAATCCCCACATCTTTATATATATATATATATATATATATATATATATATATATATATATATATATATATATATGTATGTGTGTGTGTACTTTAAATGAATTCCTACAAATTAACTTTAAACTATGTTAAATTAAAAAACAACATTCTTAAAAATCTGGTTATTGTTATTAGATTAAATATGTATTTAGCTATTTCATTGACAATCATATGTAGTATCGAGAGATTTATACATAGTATCGGTGTGGTTTTGGTAATCTCTTTCAAAAAAGTTTTTAGTCAAATTTTAATCATAACTTTATCTTAGTTGTACGTTATTGTCATTAGTGTTAAATTATTCTATTTTTTTTATTTAAAAAAGAAATGAATATCAATGTATGCCACAGCGGGGTTATAAGGTAGGTGTTAATAGAGTGCATATTTGAATCAATGGATCAGTTTCATAACTGTAATGTAGTACGTGACCTCGTATTGTCATAAATAAAATCATTAATGAAAATATTCTATAAAATTCTAAGAGAATTTAGAAAATAAAAGTGGATAAGAATAAAAGTAAATAGAAGTAAATATCCGGTGTTTCAAGTAGTTTGTCATAATTTATTTAGTTCACAAAAAACGTTAGTGGTTATTAATCTTTTTTTGATGCATGAAATCAATGAACAAATCGTAATGTTTGGTATATTTGGTCAGTAATTTATCTTCTATAATTTTTTATATAAGTAACCAAAAATGTATCAATAAAAGATATGTTTTCTGATATTACAATTTAAAAAGGTTTAAAATATTAAATAAACTGAATATAAAAATTAAATGAAAACAATTTTTAAAGTAACTATTATTTCAAAAAATATTTTAAATATTTTTTTTAAATATTGCTTGACGAATTATTTTTTAAAAATTAATATATATATATAAATAAATAATATAACATTTTTTAAAATTTGTAATTTTATTTTTTGTTTTTTTTTTAATTAATTAAAATATTTTATGATTTATTTTAATAATAAATTAGATTAATTTGAAAAATTATTTTTTATCTACCAGCGCATTTTATGATAAAATAATGAAGTTTTACGATTTAAAGTTAAAAAGTGATATTAATAAATTGTATAATTCAATAAAATGTAAGTATGTGTAATTCAAGCATTTAAATTGTATGAACTTTATATAAATAACATATTTATAAACTTTACTAATAAGTGAAATTCTACAGTTTTATTATATTTTCTTATTAGAATACAAGTAGTGATTATTGATTCGTATATTTATTTAGAAATTATTACAGTAATTTTTATCGTATGAAAAGAAAATTAATATTGAAAATATTTAAGGAATGTAATTAAATGTAACAAAAAGCTTTTCTTACTAAAACTGTTAATAGAACACTCTAGAAGTATATAGGATTAAAATTCTGTAATTAGTGTGGAAGTTGGATAATCTAAGTAAAATGAGAGAAGAAAAAGTTTACAAAAAATGAAAATTTGTTAAGATTGTATATTTAAAATATTTTTTAAACCATTTAATATGATATTAGAGTTTAATCAATGAATACCATCTTATTTTCTATATAAATAAATATATTAAATGTTACAAAAAAGTAGAATATTTTTTTATTGAGCCACTATATTATATTGAAAATAAGCAATTTTCAAAGAAAACATTTGAAAATGCCTCCAGGAAAGAAAAAGTAAAAAATAACTAATTGTTTTTACTGGTTTGTCACTGTGACAAATTTATTTTTATTCAAATGGATTATTTATTTAAATACCATAAAATGATATAAAAATGTTCAATAATTATTGTTGACTTTTTCGCCAATACGTATTTCGATGGTTGTATTCTTAGAGTGCGATATTACAAAAATTTTACATTTGTACGCTTTGAAAATATTAATGTGACAAAATATATGCTGGTACGAAAATGAACATTAAATAATTATCAAATATTTTAATAAAATATTTCGATTTATCTTTGGAAAAAATAAAATTTTGTTTATTAATATCAGACTTCTTGCCTTAATTATTTGTAATCTTAGTTAGTATTATAATATTTTATCTTAATTAAATGATTTTTATTATTATTTGTTTATCGTGGCAAATTCACTTTTACATAAATGTATTACTCACTATCAGCATCATAAGATTTTATAAAAATATGCAATCATTATGTATTGTTCACTTAATTTTTTAATACATATTCCAATGGTTGTACCATTATCGCCAGAACGATGTATTTTAAAATCTTTCGTTTTGAAGATATTTAATGATATGGTCATAAAAATACGTACCAGAGAATAAAGTGATCAATGAATAATGCTTGAATACATTTATAAAATCTTATAGTGTTAGGTGTGTGTGATTCATTTTTGATAAAGTGATTATATTAATGAAAAATATTGACTTAATCTACTTTAAAAATATTATAGATATAAATAAAGTAAAAATAACCAATAATTGAAAAGTAGACTTAATGTTTTATGATTATTTTATTAATTACATTAAATTAGAGTAAAATTGTCGTTCCAAAATTAAAGTTAAAGTATTTATATAAAAAAAGATTTTATTACAAAAAAGAACAAAATAAAAATAATATTTAGAAATTATTGATCTAAAAAAACTATCACTATTGCATATGTAATATAATATTCAAAACAGATTGAATTAATTTCTAAATCGTATTATAGCTTAACAACTACTTGTTTATAATACATGATACATATGTACAAATATAAAATAGATTAAAACATAGTAGTTGCAAGTAACTGTTCTTATTTGAATAAATCTATTAATCTGATTAAAAGTAAAAAATATTATTCTCAAACTTATTTCTTTTTTATAAACAACGAACAATTTTGTTTTTTGATACTATTCCATTTTTAGATTTTTTTTGGAAAATAAATATATATATATATATATATATATATATATATATATATATATATATATATATTCCGCAACAATAATAGTTTATATATAAAAGTGACTTTATTAAAACAAGTTTCGTTTTCTGATTCTTTTAAAAACATATTCGAATTGAAGTCGTTACTTGCAAATATTTTCATTAACGGCAGTTAGAATGTACTGATTTTATTTTCTAGTACTGTTATATTGTATTTACATAATATCAATATAAGATATTTGTTATTTTTCAACTTATAATATAGTCGATACTGTTAACATTAATCTAAACGTTAAATTTGACAGTGTTCTAAATAACAACTCGAATAAAAAATTAACATAAATTCCAATTTAACAAGATATATCTATCGTGAACTGTGAATGTACATATATGTATGTATGTAAATATATATATATATATATATATATATATATATATATATATATATATATATATATTGAGTAGTTTTTTGATTTTAAAATATATAAAAAGTGTTCAAAATAAATTTTATGATAAAAAATTAAATTTTCTAACAAGATTAGAAATAAATTGATTTAATTTTTGATGTATCAATTACAAGATAATAATTTTATTATAAATAATTTATTTTTTGGAAACGTAACATCAACACTGATGGAAATAAATCAAATGAGGTAGTATAATTGCAGATTATTAACATAACTAGAATTGAAACAATTTTAAATACTAATAGACAGATTAATTACAATAAATTTTGTACTTTTATTTTTTTAACTTATTGTTTATTCTTTTAATATTTTTTAAAAGATATTAGAAATAAATTATTAAAATTGTATCATTTAATTATTACTGATTTTTTATTATATTTTATACAATATGTGATGTTTTAGTATGTACATTGTTGCATTTATTTCAATATATATATATATACACCTATACATATACGTGTGTGTGTGTGTATAATTAATGTAGAGTTGATTTCAGTCATTTAATATTTTTCTCTTTTTTAAACATTGAGTGAAAATATCAGCTAATACTTTTACCATGTTTTCTCCTATTAATATCAAAATTTCTGCTGTAATTCCATCATTTTTTATTAGTTTTCCCATTTTTCATACGTATGAAGGCAATTGAAACCTATTTTACCAGAATTGTTGGAACGTTTGGTTCTGTATATCTTTTTTCTTCTGTATAAATTTCTTTATTTACATATTTATTTAGTTCGGTGTAGATTTCTTCTATTCTTCTGACTATTGTAAATATGTTTTCTTTAAATTTAATTATATGTCTTGTTTCCATTTGTTAATTATAGAACGATGATTGTTTTTTCTGCTATTAGAAAATTTGGTTTTATTTTTCGATAGTTTTCATTTTCTTTAATAGTTTTTTCTATATATTTTCGAATATTTCTAATATCGTTCTTATATTTCAGTATATCTTCTTTTGTACATTTTCTTAATATTTTACTTAGTGTTAAATTTTCATTTTTTTGCATGATCTGTTATTTTTATATTTCGTTTTTTATTAAATGTTTTATGCTTTCTAATATCTTACCGCTCCACTTTATTTTTATGTATTTCACTCTTTTTCAGCAGTGTATTTAATAATTTGGACAATTTCATTTTCTATATTTTCTACTTCGTCTTTTAGTAAAGCAGTAATCAATTAGTCAATTCTAATTTGAAATCATCTTGTTTTTCTCTTAAAGTACTATATATTGATAACTTTTCTCGGGGTTTTAAATAGTCTTCTTCTTTCTAATTTAGTTTTTATATATATTCTGCTTCTTATCATATAATGATCACTGAGTGTTGAAATGATTCAAAACTGAATAGTTTTTGACTATAGATTTCTTATTAACAAGTATAAAATCAGTTTTGTTTTTAATTATATTAGGGCCTTTCCAAGTGCTATATATATATATATATATATATATATATATATATATATATATATATATATATATATATATATGTAGTCGTGTGTATGTTATGATATTGAACTGTCATTTTTTCAAATGCAAGTCACGATTAAGGGGTCGATATTATATTTAATCATATAATATTTTGAAGGTAAGAAGTGAAAATACATATGAATCAATCAATGTTTTTTGTATTCACTTCGTGTTACTTAACATATTTGATCAGTATTCGTTTGTAATACGCACAGTGTTTAATCTCGGTCACATTTGTTAAGAGTAAATGTGCGTAAATTAATGACTATTTATAAAAGTTTCTAAAAATAGTTACTACCATTTCGTAAATTTACTAGAACAGATATTCATTCATTTATAATAGTTTTAATTATTTAATTTAATGAAAAATATTGAATTTTTTTATATAAATTTATTAACATTCTAGGTATTTGTTAATTTGGTTTTATATTTGTTGTTTTGGAACTGTGGCTGATTTACTTTAACACAAATGAATTTTAACCCGAACACCACAATGGTTGAAAGTGTTCAATAATCATCTATTGTTCATTTATTATTTATAAATATATCGGCTGATGAATTTCGATGGCGACGCCATCATCGTCAGAGCCTTTCAGAAAGGCTCTGAAAAAGTCAAATTTGCATAGAATGAAAAAAATGTTATATAATATAGCGGGTTTATTTCATTGAAAAATATTTTATTTATAAATTACTAACTGCTTATAAAGAGAGAAATGAACAGAGATTTTTTAATCACTTTGTATATTCTAGTGTATATATATATACACATAAATTGTTTTTGAAATTATATAACAACTGAAACACATAATTATTACTTTAGAAGACTGACATAAAAAAATATAGAATTTTTAGTAATATGATACTAATTAAGGTACATAATTTTCTAGAAACAATAAATGATTGATTATTATAACGGGTTAATTATATTATTAGTTGAAATTATTTTATTTTTGAAATTACTTGAATTATTCAGTACTTAGTTTAATTATCAATAAATATTTAATATGATTTGCTAAAAATTATGAAAAACTATCTGATACTAAAAAGTAGCGCTTAAATACAAATTAACAAAATTGAAAAAAATATATATGTGTATTTTTATTTCCTAAGTTGTCTGTTTTTTTTTTAAAAAAAATGTTAATAACTTTCTACTTCAATAACGTAAACAAAATTTCCTCATACATTATTAACAATAATAAAAGGTCTATTAAGTCTTAACACGTCGTTCTATATGACAAGAATGTGTAAAAAGCATTGAGATAACGGTTTTATATATATATATATATATATATATATATATATATATATATAAATCCTTAGTATATACTTTTTATATTATTAAATAATTGGAAATATATTACTTACAGAAAATATTTTAAAATATAACATTACGATCAAATAATAATTTTGTATACGAGAGTAAGTTGAAAGTATTTTTGTCATTTATTCGTTTTAAATACAAACAAAAAAGGGTATGTGTACTTATACACATGCCAGAAGTGAAACTTCTTTTCAGTAAAGTAATAAAAAGGTACACGGACAAGCGCATTCCTAAAACTCGTAGATGAACAAATTCTTCAGGATAAAGCAAGTAACAAAATGAAGAAATGTAGTAGGGAGAGAAGCGGTAAATACACGGGATAAAAATTTAAGTAGAAAATGATCAATGTATTAAATAAATTACATTTTTACAATTATTTCATATTAACACATCGTAAGCGGACAACGCGTCTCGACAACGTCTTTCGTGCTCTAGTAATAGTATGCGAAAGACGTCGTCGAGACGTTGTACGCATACAATGTGTTAAGTAAGATTAATATTTATTTTCAAATTAAAACTTTTATAAAATTATGAATTATGAAAATTTATTCGTTTTCGTTTGGAATTTTTTCGATTTCCATTGCTTTCTCCGGTGGTGACTATCGTTTATAGGTATAAACGATAAAATTGGTTTTTGATATGTAAAATTTTTGCGCATTGGACTTTACCATCTTAAAGACAGTAAAAAATTTTTTTAATTACTATTATACGAGTATTACTATTGTATAATATATAATATACAATTGATCAATGTTTTAAAAATAAAACAATTAAAGGAAATACTCATAAATAATATATAACTGCAATAAATAGCATCTATTTAGATATTATTTATAGATAATTGATAATTTTATAACACCACATAAAATTCAATAAACTTTCAAAATGACACCTGAGAACTACTCAGTCACCACCGGAGGAAGCAACGATCCGACATTTTATCGGTCCGACATTTTATCGGTCCGACATTTTTTATCGGTCCGAATTTTTTTGTCGGTCCGAATTTTTTATCGGTCCGACATTTTTTATCGGTCCGACATTTTTTATCGGTCCGACATTTTTTATCGGTCCGACATTTTTTTATCGGTCCGACATTTTTTTATCGGTCCGACATTTTTTTATCGGTCCGACATTTTTTTTCGGTCCGACATTTTTTTATCGTTCCGACATTTTTTTATAGTTCCGACATTTTTTTATCGGTCCGACATTTTTTATCGGTCCGACATTTTTTTATCGGTCCGACATTTTTTTATCGGTCCGACATTTTTTATCGGTACGACATTTTTTATCGGTCCGACAGTTTTTTCGGTCGGTCCGACATTTTTATCGGTCCGATCGGTCCGACATTTTTTATCGGTCCGACATTTTTTATCGGTCCGACATTTTTATCGGTCCGTCCGACATTTTTTATCGGTCCGACATTTTTTCGGTCCGATTTTTATCGGTCCGATTTTTTATCGGTCCGACATTTTTTATCGGTCCGACATTTTTATATCGGTCTGACATTTTTTATCGGTCCGACATTTTTTTATCGGTCCGACATTTTTTTATCGGTCCGACATTTTTTTATCGGTCCGACATTTTTTTATCGGTCCGACAATTTTTATCTGTCCGACATTTTTTTATCGGTCCGACATTTTTTATCGGTCCGACATTTTTTTATCGGTCCGACATATTATTGGTCCGACATTTCATCGGTCCGACATTTTATCGGTCCGACATTTATCGGGTCGACATTTATCTGTCCGACATTTTGTCAATCCTACAATTTATCAATCCGACATTTATCGGTCCAATATATATATATATATATATATATATATATATATATATATATATATATATATATATATATATATGACATCCGACATTTTATCAATCCGACATTTTATCAATCCGACATTTAAAATCTCTAATTTTGTATTATTTATACGTGAATTCTTCATTAGAACAGTCGATAATAGATTAAGAAATTTGCTACAAAGATAATAATATCAACAAGAATCTGTTATAAATTTTTCGAAAATTGCTGAAATAAACATCTTTATTACAAATTTATTTTTATTCTAGGTTTTCTTGTTTTATTTTTTAGAATAAAATGAATATTTTTCAGTTTTTGATGTTACTTGATAATTCAAATTGTAAAAAAAATTCGCATTTCATTTTTTAAGGTAATAATGATATTTATAGAAAATATTTGTTTACTGTCATTCCTTGATCTACTATGATAATCAGTGCATTAATAAACATGCCATTTACGCTGAAAAAAATTACTAAATATACACTTGCATTTAATCAATGCGTAATCAGTTACAACTTGCTTATATTTAAAAATAAAAAATTAAACTTACTTTCTGATTTCCCTCCTAGTTCTTGAACTTGACACGTATTTTAAAATACAGTAAACTTAAACAATGAACTGTTTATAATGCAAAACCCGTAATATGATAGTCGCAAGTACGTTTACATTAATGTGCAATTGTTCATAATGCATTTCTTTATATAAACATAAATTTAATTTTGGTATATATTTTGGATTTTGAATTCTGAACATACAGATAAACGCACAAATAAACAAACACACACTTATATATATATATATATATATATATATATATATATATATATATATATATATATATATATATATAAGTTTGATAAGTTATTTTGCATATATTTTAAACTTCTATGCATGAAATACAAAAATGTTTGATAATAATAATAATAGTATTTAATTTTAATTATTTTAATATATATATATATATATATATATATATATATATATATATACACGAGGATTGTTTGATAAGTATGGTAAATTTATTTATTGTTTGATAATTTAATTAATTTTTTTAATTCAGTTTTTCTTAATTTTTTACCATATTATCAAACGACTCTTGTATATATACAAACTTTTTTCTACCTATTGTTGGATGAAGGCCTATCTTAAAATTAATTTTCCAGTTCAGCGGTCTATGTCCTTTCTCTTCCATTCAATTCCGACGATTTTTTAAATAGTAATACTCAGATTAATAACTTCCCAAACTACAATTTCGTGAAAAGTAATTAAAAAAATATTCATATTTTATTTTCTTTTGTATAGAATTAATGTGATCCAATAAAATTATAATTAACATGTATGTATGTTTGCATGTATGCATGTATGCATGCATGCATGTATGCATGCATGTATGCATGTATGCATGCATGTATGCATGCATGTATGCATGCATGTATGCATGCATGTATGCATGCATGTATGCATGCATGTATGCATGCATGTATGCATGCATGTATGCATGCATGTATGCATGCATGTATGCATGCATGTATGCATGCATGTATGTATAATATAAGAGCAAGTGCCAATCTTAAGATAACTCTGTTTTTAAAGTAAATAGTAGCATGTTTTAATAATAAAATATAGTTCATTATCATTGACCTAGAATATTTATAGGTATTTTATATTATTTTAGACAATAGCATTTGTATGCAAATCAATCAAATTTATGCATGTCATGAACATGTTGCGTATACAAAGTCGATGAAGACGAGAACACTGACCAATATCTGTTTCATGAATTTTTTGAAGAAATTCAGCAGCATGATTTATATAATACTGTCAAGGTCAGTTTTTTATCAAAGGAAAATCCTATTAAATATTAAAATTAATTTAAAAAAAATATGACTCTAATTGTGTTCTTAGTACTATATTGTCCCATAACTTTTGTAACATCGATTTGTTACTTTTAGTTGTTTAAATTTATTATAAAGTTTAAAAATATTTTTTTCCTTTATTTTTGAGATTTTTATGTTTGTTTATAGTTGAATTTTTTAAATATAATGTATCAGTTAAGCTTATTTTATTATCTTTTCTAAGTTACACAGGTAATCCTTGACTTGTGTGACTTACTGCATGTGTTTAGTGATCCACAAAATTATTTTAATCTACGTAGTAAATATAGAGGGTCATCCAAATGTGACGCCTAGATTTGTGTTTTATTAAAAAGAAACTATACATAAGTTTTCCTATACATCATCTTATACACATGTTTATTTTTAATAAAACGCAAATCTAGGCGTCACATTTAGTTGATCCTATATTTATCTCTTAAAATAATTACGCTAAAAGCACTGATAACATACTTTTTGTATATATATGTACCTATATGTGCATAAAATTGAAAATTTTTACCAAATAAAAAATAAGTATACTCAATATTTATTACAAAAGAATTTAGAATAGACAATACAAAATTATCTTAACTTTATAATAAGAAAAAATATTTATATGATTACTAATTCATATTTTTTGGTAAATATATTTGTTTGTTTACAGATTTTTTAAAAAATATTTTTGGTTAAATTATTTTTACGTCAATACTAGTTTCAGAATAAATGTCCAGGAATTTCGTTTTTAATCTATCAATATACGAAGATTAGTTAACCTTTAGTTCACAGATTTTTAATTAAATTTGCATATATTGGATCGTTATGAAAATATAATTCATAAATGTAAAAATAATTCAACAGTAAAATATCTGAAATTTATTATCTTATAGATAAAATTAATTGGTTTTTGACTTTCAGTTTTGTTGAGCTATTATTCAAACATTCGTGTAAGATATGATTATATTTTATTTTTTTTATACAATTTTCAATTGAACATTAGATATTCGACGTAATACTAGCTATATGCGCTATATGCGTCCAATTATTGTATATTATAATCAATGTTTAACTGTAAACAATTTTATATAGTAAACATTTTCTATTTAATGTTTTCTTATTTAATATCTTGTATAGATTTACACACACACACACGCATGCACGCAAACGCGCGCGCGTGTGTGTAGTGGATCTTAATATTTTTCGTACCTCATACAATAAAATATTTTAAAAATATATTAAAAGTAGTAATATTTTTTTTGTGTATATACGCACACATATGTCAAATATAATAAATTTCAGAAAAACATTCTTAATCAGAGTATAAGATTTTTTTTACCAACAAATACAAAACGCATTCTACAATACGGTTTAATCAGTAACTATCTATATCAAATCAAATTGATTTATAATGTAATTCTTCTGGTCTACTCTGATTTGTTAAAATATGTTTTAGGAATCTTCCTTTATTTATGCTACTTTATTTAGTTACTTAAAGTTATTGTATTCATGTTGTATTAAAGAAGTGTAAGAAGTCTAGTAACGAATAACTTGTTATTAAATTATACAGTGAGAGTAAATTATATTTTAAAGTAAAAATATTAATTGGAAAAATTATATTTACCTTGGTATGAAAAAAGTTAAAAATACGATTTTTTTTCAAAGAAATCAGCTTATTACCGGGAGATCTAATATACTAATTGAGCGCGATAATAATGTTTTTGAAATAATAATAATAAAAAAATATAGCAGTATAGAAAAATTAACAGTAACATTTAAGCATTACTTTCATAAGTATTTTTTTTTTGTAGAAAATGGACAGGGAATTATTAATATTTTTGTAATAAAATTAAAATTACTAAATTTTGATCTAATATTAATACGACTTTGTGATTATATCAGTATTTAAATTGAAGAAATATATTAGTCTAAAAATAACCAGTGATTGGTTATTGTAAAATTCTGTTAATAGTAAGATTTATTCAAAAAGTTAATATTGTAATAAAAAAGTTATTAGCATATATCGTAAGAATAAAATATGTTTTGACCAATTATTGTTGTTTTAAAATGTTTCTATTTTCTTATATATTTTCAAGTATGGATTGAATACTAAATGACGGTTAAAATTCTGTATATTGAGAGAAAAAGAGTTGGGCAATAGTTATTATAAGAATTTATAAACTTATCTAGAATTTGAAATAATAAAAATCTTAAAATAAAATACATATAGGTATTATTATCATTGTTTTTGAAAAGGTTATAAAATAAACATTTGTAATTTAAGTGCGTTCATTGTTGTATATATGTTAATTATCAGATTACAATTAAATAGTATAAATATTTAACTTACAAAATACTATTTAAAAAACATAAAAACTTAATGTTAGTATAAAATGTATTTTTTCATTATATTTTGACAAGTATATTTTATCACAAACATGACTATACAAAACTGTATGGCATATTTCACAAATTTTGACTAAATAATTAAATTTCTGAGTTAATTTAAAAGTTATATAAAAAACTTAATTTATATTAAATTATATATGTGTGTAAACATCACAATATTATTAGTAAGTAAATAAGCTTTTCTTGTAGTGTATTTCATCAGTCCATTATATTTGTGGCAAGAGAACTTGATGTGGTTTATATTTTTGTTCATGTAATACGTATATTGGCAATTGAGGATTCGAATTAATTGCTCTTATTTGTGGCGAACCTCCTGTGTTTTGTATATCAAGGAAATGTTGACCATTTAGTGATATTTTCTGAACGCTCGATCCAAAATCGTGGCTTCTGACTGAAAAATTTAGTTAAAATAACGTTACTACATTTAGAATTTGTAAATCATGTTGAATATAAATAGATGCGCTAAAAAATTAAATTTTATTTAGAGTTAATATATTTTTAGATTATGATGATTTTTTTTGATTAAAATAACCTAATAATTCAAAACTAAAATAGTATTTAACATATATATTGTATGTACGTATGTATGTATGTATGTATGTGCGTGTGTTTGTATGATTAATACACATATGAAATATGTCAATTTATTATATTATATAATGTAAATGAAGTTAATTCATCTTTGAAAAAAAATAAGTTCATTAAATAAAATTAATTACAATAATTCTTCTATTTATTCTATTGATATTAGAGTATCTATTGTTGACTTATTCATTTATGTTAGTTATCAAATAAATAAGTCTGTACAAATACAAATCAATTGTTTAACATTAAATAGATTTTTTTTAAAAAATTATAACATATCTGTTACAGTGCTTTTTTGTATATATGTATATACATCATATATATATAGTTATTTCTTTGTTTTATATAGTTAATTTTTAGTTTGTTTTTAATTTTTTTATTATCAACTTTTATTTTCAAAATTGATTTCTCTTAATTCAAAATAATTTTATCGCGTAGAAAAAAAGAGGTAATGTGTTTTTAAGATATTTATATTCTATGTTTATTGACATTTTCGATATAATATTGCTGCATGGAAATATTTTAATGGGTTTTCATGCTATAGTTAAATATTTACTATAATTAGCATATATAATGGCTTAGCGTAAACTTTTTTTAATGTAAGGTATCTTATTATTTCATTTATACTTTAATCATTTGAAATAATTTATCGTTCATAAATATCTTCAATTGTACTTTAGTTCGCATTTTTTGTTTATAGAAATGTACAACGAAATATCACATGTTATCTATTAGTATTTATTTAAATATATATGTATATATATACACAGAATGTTTGAAAAAAGTTTTATAGTTTTTGTATAAGTTCTGAAAATAATTTTCGGACATTCTTTATACAAATTAGTACAAATCTGATCTTCTAATGAATATAAAAACATATATATATATATATATATATATATATATATATATATATATATATATAAGTATGTGTAATTCGCTCAAGTTAGTTATTGGTTCAAGTTATGGGCGTAGAGCTAATAACCTCCTCTCATAAAAAAACGTAATCATCATGGAACTCTGACAAAAAAGCCCTACTGAACCGGCATTGTCAGAGGTATAGGCTCTACAAAAGTAAAAAGGCTTATGATTATGTATGTTAATATATAGATTAATATTCGTAAAGAATAAGGCATCCACACAAATGTAAATGTGGTGTTTATTTATTTAAATATGAATGATTGATGAACATTTTCAATCTGCGACATTTTTTACATAACAATGTTTAAACATTGGATAAATAGATTAGGTTTATACTTTGTACTGCATGAAATATATTTTTTAATATATATATATATATATATATATATATATATATATATATATATATATATATATATATATACACAATATTATTATATCACTTTATTACTGGATGAAATCCTAGATAAATATTACTATACTCTGGTATTTGGTCGTACTCACCACGCTGGTCAGGCGGTTTGGTGAGGATTTTTATTTAGGATTTACTCCCTTCACTGCAGATTTCCTTCACTAAGGTTTAAAAGCCCCGCCTGACTTATGAGTATATGACTGAAGGATGTAAACCGGAATTGAAGGTTACATCCATTAGTCTCATTTTGTGTGAGTGTATATATGTATATATATATATATATATATATATATATATATATATATATATATATATATATATATATATAATATAAATTATATATAATAGTTTATATAAATATATATATTAAAAAAAAATTTTTAAAAAAATATAATAAAAAAATTTTTATTTTTTACATTTTTTGACAAAATAATAATATTAAAAAGGAGATAAAATATTTGAAAAACTGAGAGTTTTTGAATTTTGAATTTTAATATGATTTATATGTTTTAGTTTCCATTCCTAATACTATGTATGTTATGTGCACATTATATATATATATATATATATATATATATATATATATATATATATATATGCATGTACATATTTATAGACATGCATTCACAAATACACAAAAATATTTAATTATTAAATTAATACTCAAACATTTTGTATTAAATGTTTGGATCCACTACAATATTCTCTTACTGTTATAATCAATTGATAAATTGCTTTCTTCATCATCGTCATCGTCTTCAGCATCTTGTTGTTCTTTCTTTTCCTTCTTTTTCTTTTTCTTATCTTTTTTATTTTCTTTTTGTGAAATATCTGGTTGTTTAAGTGTACCTAATGGAAGTCCAACTTGACTTGGTGGCACACCTGAGATTGCTGTAGCAACAGGTCTTGCAATAGCTAATCCACCATTACCAACAACAGCTGTACCTACTGGTTTGCTAACTGCTACTCCTCCCGGACCTTAAATATATATATATATATATATATATATATATATATATATATATATATATATATATATATATATATGTATATATATATATATGTGTGTGTGTGTGTGTATGTGTGTCAAAAATATTTTATGCCTAAAATACATTTAAGTATATATAATACATATATACCTGCAACTGCTATGCCAATTGGCTTAACTTCGGCTACAGAAGAACCTTCAGGAGGTAACTCGACTGAAACACTTTCATTATTTTCTTCTTCTTCTTCTTCAGCTTGTTCGTTCCCTTCAGTATTTTCTTCTATAATTTCTTCTTCGTTCTTTGGAGCAAACTGAATTTCTGAATTTTCATCACTTCCTAAAATATGTAACTCTTCAGTACAGACCCACTAGCCACTCATTAACACAAAAAATCAGAGATATGTCACTGTTAATATTATTTCTAAAATACAAATAACAGTAATTGGTATAAAATAAAGTACAGAAATTAAACCATATTTTAATCATTATTTATAGCCATAAATACCCAATAATAAAAAAATATAGGTGTTTTAGGATTTTTTATTTTATATATATATATATATATATATATATATATTTATATCGCAAATATGAATAATTAATATTTTCAAATTAAATAGTTTTGTAAAATAGAATGTCGCAGAGAGAAATATTGATGATTAATGAAAATGTTAGTATTTAAAGGGAACATGTTTATTTGAAAATTATGTGAAAGTGAATTCGTTTATACTTGTTTAATGAACGTAACATATTACCTAATTAATATTATCAAATTATTATTGTCATGAAGTTTATAAAAATAAATATAATATATTTATTTTATTGTCGAATAAGTGTAGTTTTTATACGAATTGTTAGATTTTAAATCATTGGTAAGTGTAACATAAATTGTAATTGTGAGTTTTTTAATTCATTCATTTATATTTTTCAACTTTATATTAGTCAATAATATTTAATTGTTACTTAAACATACTTACCTTTACATGACTAACTTTTTCATAGTTTTTAATTGTATTATTATTGAAAAATAATAAATTGACATAATAATATAAAAAAGGAAAATTAACATTTTTTGAATAAAGTTCAAAAATTATTTTTGTATATTACTAACTTTTCACCGGAGTTAAAAACCTTCTTAGTGGATCTTGTGTTTGTGGTGTAAGTAAAATACCATAAGAAAGAGGAAGCGCAACTGGAACTATATTTTTATCAGCAACATTTTCTTGAATTTTAACTAAAAGTTTAGCAACTTCATTGAGTTCAGACAGCATTTGCTTATATATTAAATCTTCTTCTAAGTTTAATCCATTCTTTTGTGCATTCATTTGCATAGCTATTAAATTTGCTGCTATCAAATATAATTTCTGTAATGTGGTATTAAATTGATTTAATGTGTTGGTTGGTACAGTGATTTCATCTGGAGGTGATGCTGGTTCTGGATTATTATCTATCACATTTATCTGCTTAATTTGTTCAGATATTATTTCACCTTTTGAATTTTTTTTAATTTCTAGTACTTGCCCTTTAGCTCCACCATAATAAGGAATTTCCTCTATTTCTTCATCAACAGTTCGATGTTGTATTCTGTAAATAATAAAATACATAAGAAATTTTATTAATAATAGCATTTCAAATCAATTCGTTATGTTTCAATTTATTTTTATTAATTGTTTGTTTGAATTTGGAAATTAATTATTTTTTTAAATATTAGCATGCATTTTATTTTTATGCTTTGCATTTTTCATAAATATGTATTATTATATATAAATCCAATTTTTTTTAGTTACCTATCTTATATAATTAATGTATGTATTTCAAATTTAATTTTAAGGGGTGTTTTAATAGAATAAAATAATTAAGAAACACTAAATTTTGAAATTCTGAAAAATTAATTATAAAAATCGTACATCTATGAATTAAATAACTGATATAAATCACATTTATATGAATTTCTATAAAAATAAAGTTTGGCTTTTCATTAAAATCTATCATTGTTTCAAAATAACAGTGTTGTAGTAGTGAAAAAGTAACTTAATACTTTCAGTTTGAAGATAGAAATATTTTTAAGAGCTTTGCACGAATAAAATATTAAAAAGATGCAAACTGAATTCCTTTATATTATAACAGATTGAAAAATATGTTTTAAAGATATTGCAACTTAATTATTGGTAAAAAATAAACAAAAATGCAAAATATTAATATGAATTACAATACATTATAGAGTATTAAAAAACAGTATTTTTTTAGAAAATCGTTTTATTTCAATTGATAAGAATAATTAACTATTGTCCTAACTTAAATAAATAAATGTCATAAAAATACACAAATAATAACTTCTTAAAATAATTATATTCATATATATATATATATATATATATATATATATATATATATATATATATATATATATAGAAATACATTTTTATTTTAATAATTATGCTACATTTAATTTAAAATTATAATTATATATTATAATATTAAAAGTATATATTAAAATAGTAAATAGAATAATAATAATTAATTTTTAATATTTTAAGAAAATTATTTAAAAGAAAAAGCTTCTCAGGAATATTAAACTGAAAATTTAATTGGAAACTTAAAAACAAGAAAATAATAAAGAAATGTTGTATTTGACGACAGGCTTGTATAATTGTATGAAATTTGTGGTATATTATAGCTGGCCTAAATAAGAATAAAAAGTTTAAACATACATTTACTTGCTTACTATCATGTACTATTCTTTAGTCTCATTAGGGCCACTTATATAAACAATAATAATTATTGAAACTAATTTTGTATTGGCTCCCCACCAACAAAGATAAAGATCAGTTGTAGTTAGAATGACGGGACTAGTATGAGTAATATTACCCAGTTTTATAAAACCGTTATCGTTTATTGTGTTATATGTGTTTGAAAGAACCTGCTATATAAGTGAGACAAGATTTTAGGTAGAAGCATTCAACTAATCTGTGTTTTTTTTGGAAGTTACTTAATAAAATTAAAAATATTTATTTAATTCTTCGATACTACTTAATATTTTTATTAAAATCATGATTTTTATAGATAAATTTTCATGTGTTTTGAAATTTAATATAATTTTTATGTATTGTACAATAAGTATATTGTTATTATTCTTATGTATTTTAACATATTTTGTATAGGTTGATGAAGATTATTGTTATTGCTATATTATTTAAATAAGTAAACTATTTCTTTTTTATTAATTTTTTACTATATATATATATATATATATATATATATATATATATGTATGTATATATATATATATATATATATATATATATATATATATATATATACACATACATACACACACATACACACACACACACACATAAGTCCCTACATGCATTTGTATATGTATATTTTTGTAGCTATTTTGGAATGCACTGAAAGATAATGTTTAGAGACTTTTTTTTTTAATATTTATATCCAAATTTATGATAATGATCATTATAATTTTTAAAATTATAACTGCATATATATCAATTAAAAATTATGTTTAAAATTTGAGTAAATTAGTGAAATAATTTAAAAGTAAGTTTAAAAATGTGTAATAGAGTATTTTAACTGAAGTTGAACCGAATATTTATTTGTTAAAAATTTTGTAAAATATGAAAATTTACTGTGTGCATTAGTATTATAAATTTTACTCATAAATTACTTACATTTTTTATTTAATTATTTACTTATAATTTTTTTGTTATGTTTTTATAATTAAGTATTTAATAACTACGGTTTTTGTAATAATTTTCGTTCAAAACTGACATAGAATTCAACATGCTTTTTAATAGTTAATATTATTTTTTAATTTAATAAAGAGATATGTGCATTTTCAAATAAATATTCTAGATTTATGTATATTTATTCAATATTTACATTATTTTTATATAAATTAAACAATAAAATACATTCAAAATATTTACAATTATATTTCATAGCATAATTTTATACTTAATCGAATTTATATAATGTAGAGTTTTCTTAAGTTAATAGGGAAACTCTTTAGTGCTACAATATATTCAAATTATTTTGTTTTGTAAATTGGTTTATTGTTTTTTTTACTTTTGGAGTATTTTTTGATTGAAGAATTCCATCAAATTAAATAATTAATTAAATATAAATTATAAACTAATAATATTGATTAAAAAATAGTTTTCTTTTTTACTACACAAGTATTTCAAAAATAATTTCTAATTCAGTGTTAGTTTTCATTAAACGTCGACCATACACATATATTGTTTGTATAAATTTTTAGTTTTAAAAACTGCTATTAATATATAAATAGCGTAATTTTTTTAGTTTTTAATGATTTTTTATTAAAAGTTTATTAAAAGGAATAAAAAAAATAAGGAATAGACAAATTTAAAATGTTTTTATAAATATTTAATATTTTAATTTGTAATAATTTATATAAAATGTTATAATGTGAAAATAAATTCATTTAAATATGTTTTAATACTTTATTTATATATGTGCAGTATGAATAATTGTAAATTAGAATAAGTTATTTGAATTTTTACATCTTTAAATAACATATACATACGTGCAAATATATATATATATATATATATATATATATATATATATATATATAACGTTATTAATGTAAACCATGTAAAAAAATAATCATAAAAAATATTTTTCATATATGTAAGTATTTTTTTTAAATAATAATTATTAAAACGATAGAAATTCTTAAATGAAATAATAAAAGGTCTTTTATGTACTTTATATTAATAAGTTAATAAAAAATTAAACATGTAGTTTATTTACATTATTATTTACAATTTACAAAAATATATACAATTTGTGTAAAATATTTGAATTTATAAAATACAATAACAAAAATTATTGTTGGCTATTGATATCGTAACTTAATTCGAGTTCACTTTGTGCGTGTGCTATTCCACCCGGACCGGCAATGGCAAAGGCCTCAGGTTCGAATAGTATGTCAGCATCAGTTCCAGGTTGTAAAATTGCTCTGGCTACTGGGGTTGCAATTGCTGTTCCTTCCTCGCCTGCTACAGATTTCGCTTGAGGTCTCAAAATTAATGTTACTTTTTCTCTTTTATTTTCCTTTTTGATGTCAGTTGGTTGTTTAACGATCGGACGTTGTGTTGTCGACGTTTCTACGAGATGTTTTTTATACGTCGGCACAATTGGTATAAGTACTTGTTGTATGGCTGGTACTATTGGTTCTTGATACACTATTGGTTCTTGATATGCTACATGTTTAGCATACAAAGTAGGTTGTACTACAGGAACTATTTTCTGTGGCTCTATTACTCCCAGGGAAGGTAAATTATAATTAATATTTTGTGTCTGTAACGGTATGATTTCTCTCTTAGAGTTTTGCAGCTGTTGGGGATTAAAAATATCTACGCCAAACAGTTCTCTGTTTTGAAAATTTTGTTTTTCATTTAAACGTTGATTAGTATTGACATTTGAATGAGTTTCTTTTTGTATGTTATTTGAAGAGTGTACGTTGTTTATTATTTTTTCTGGTTTAGGTAAAACCTTTACTGTATGTGTATTTTGTTGTTGTACAATTTTGTTTTTTACTGTTCGCTCTGTTGTAACCTCATTATTTGACTCAGTGTCATTTACATGTTCTTTATTTATTTGTATAATGTAATCGAGATTATTTTGTATTTTTTGTATAAGTCGAGGGTTGGTTTGTGTCTTTTGCAATTTTTGTAAATGTTCATATGTTTTTCTAGATAATGGAATAGTAAAATCGATAGTGTGAGCGTTTAGTTTTTCAATAACTATATCTTGATCTGATTTTGGTGAATATCTATTTTTTGTTATTGGGTGTTCTTTGTTAACATGGTTCGTTTGGTCGATTCTATGTTTGTTAAAATGCGAGTTTCTAGAAGTCAAGTCGGATCTAAAAATATTTGAATGCAGTGCCCTAAATTTATTATTTGATCCAAAACCGAAGATTGGCAAAAGCTCTAGAAGAATCTTCCGATGATGGTACTGTGGCGATTGAATGATCGGTTGAGCGAAAGGAATCAATCTGAAGAAATATTTTTGTTTGTTTACTTCAGAATATGCGGTTGATTTATTAGCGGTATCTGTTAGTACACATTTTTTCGAAAACTCACATGCATTCAACATTCGACATGCGCAGTTATGATGTCAGTTACATTATAAACTGTAGGATAAACAATAATAATGAAAAATGATACAAATGTATATAGATATTTACTAAAAAAATACTTTTATTTTTTTATTTACATCACAATTTATAGAAATATTTCTTTTCAATGTAAATAAATATTCAAACGTAATTGTAATATGTTTTTCTATAAATTAAAATTACAAAACTTTCTCACTCAAAATACATACATTTAACATACACATGCTTTGTTAATCTGAAAATTTGAGTCGAATTTAAAATTATTTTTATAGTTAATAAAAATAATTATGAATATTTTGTTATGCAGATCAATTCGTTTTTACTTTTGATAATACTGGTTTGCTTGCTGTTCTTGTCATTAACTTTTTATTTATTGTATATATATTTTCTAAAAAGTATTTTAAAGACCAACGGCAATATATCGCAAACTTTTGTATGTAACTTAGTATAACGTAACAACAAAATTAAAACAATTAAAAACATTTTGTACAATAATCAGTCAAAGTTTTTAGTATACAATATCCCATTTGTATCCCATAAACAAATCAAACTATATATTTATATATATTAACCACATAATAAGAGAAGAATCAATTCTGCCGTGAATCATAATAAACTATTGGTCCTGTTGCTACTAATTTACCACCAGCTGATAGATATCTGGCTTCAGCAGGCTTATTTTTATCGACGTTGATAATGAACTCTGTCAAATCAATATCATCAGGTACAGAAATCACACGTGCTCCAGGACCAGCAATTGCTACTCCATTCTTTTGTGTCAATGCAAATCCGTTCGGTCCAACGATTGCTGTTCCACCTCCTCCAGCTGTTGCTATTCCACCAGGACCAGCAATTGCTACACCTCCTTTTTTCACTTTGATCTTATCGATGAAAATACCGTCACCAATGTTATCACTCGTCATTAATGGCTTTTTGTGAGCAGATAATAATGCGGCTGCGGTGCCTAATATCAGCTTGGCAGGTTTTTCGTGTAAATGTGTAATTTTTCCATTATGTTCATCTTCCATAGACACATCATCGTTATCATTATCGTTATCAAAATTATTTTGATTCATATATTTAATTGGCGGATGATTTGCTACTGGAATTTGTTCAGTCTTATTCTGTTTTTTGGTGAAAAATCTTCTTGATTCTTCATAGTCTTTGTCAAATTCAAGCGGTTCCAATGCTAACAGAGTCGGATTCACGTTTTTTTGTTTTTCATCAATGTGTTGATTTTGTCCATTTTGAGGAAAATTTTCAATCTCTATCGATTTTCCGGTCCTAAAATTAATTTGTTTATAAGGTCTTACTCCATTAGGACGTATATTTGAATATTGAGGTTTATTGCTTGGTGTGCGAGTGGGGGTTTTTCCTTTGCATATGTCTGCTTCAGGGCCATATTCAATAAAATTCGAAAATCCATTTTGTATGGCTAAGAAGGGATCATTTATGATAACTGGAAAGTAATTACTAAATGGCCAAATAGAAGGAGCTTTTGTCATTATTCCTTGATATTTAGGTGCATTCGTATTAGAGTAAATATTTAATTGTGGCGACGTTGCTACTATATTTGGAATTGAAAATCTTTGAAAAGAATTCAGCGCATAAGCGTTTAGTGAAGGAAATGCTTGCGTGATTTTATTTTGATATTGAATATAGTTCCGATTATTCAAATTTTGATAAATATTGTCTGATGACTGTGAAATAACAGCCGGAGTTTCGTATATTTGAATACGTTGCGCTAAATCTGGACGATACAAGTTAACATTTTCTGAATATTGTGCTAGAGGCGAATTTGGCAAGTAAGGCAAAACATTACTTGGCATGTCTGTTGGCATTACATACCTTTCGATTGGCGTAGTTGCGAAGTATGGAACAAAAACTAATTGACGATAAAACAACCTTCCATTTTGTAATAGGTCTCTGTTGTCAATACGCTCTTCTTCGGCATTTTGGTTATCTCTGGAATCTGTTTCATCATCATTAAACATTTGTCTGTTTTGATAATTATCATGCAAATTGTTTGATCTATATTGGTTATTGTAGTGTTCATTATCTAGATCATGCGATTTTAATACATCTAAAAGCTGTGATTCAGACATAAGGTTTGGGTAATCAGCAGAAGTATGAAATAATTGTCTACTTTTATTATTGGAAAGGGTACTATTATCTTTAAAGTTCAAAATTTGATGTGTTTCATCTTTCACAATATCAGTGGGTTCTTTTTTTTCATGCATACCTATCTCTGTGTTGACATTTTGCGCTTGTAATAGATTTACAATATTACTTGTATCGTCGTTATTTAGCGGTGATAAAATAATAGGTTTTAAAGCGTGTTCTTCATTTACTTCAGATATTTTCTTTAGAATCTCTTCTGTGTTATTATTAAGATTATTAGTTGAATCTGTGTTGATCGGTAGAGGTTGGGGTTGTTCGGTATGGAATGTATTTAAATTAGCCAAATGTTGAGGTAATTCAACAACTACTTGTCTTTCGATTCTGTAAATCGAAATTAAAATTAAACAGTCTTAAATTTTGAATATTTTTTTAAATAAATTATTCAGTATAACATGATTAGATTTTTAATTCGTTAATTAAAATAATTAGTATAAAACTTACCATTTTAATATTTCCAGTATTAAATCACTAATTTTCACATTCCTTATATCACTTATATATTAATAATAATCCTTAAATTATTTAAAAAATAACAATAATATACTAAAAGTATAATATATTCTTGCTACGCTTTTTTTTTAAAAAAAATAAATATTAATCAATATTATAACAGGGCAGTTAGTCAAGGTAAATACACCTTATTCCAAATTAGAAGTATATTACTCTCAAATTTAAAATACATGCAATAATTACAAATTATGTTGTGCGATGTTTTTTAGCAGCTAATTATGCATAGTTAAAATATGAAACAAATATTATTAAAACTCACTTTACATCAGCGTCTTTGTTGATTTTTCTTTGTGGCAATGCGTTGGCAGCCGCAAATATGCAAATCTGTGAACATATTGAGTTTGAATATTTAATAATGCAAACAAAATATTTTAAACAACAAATATAAATAAAGTGTATTTATCTAAAAATTTAATATAATCTATCAATATATATATATATATATATATATATATATATATATATATATATATATATATATATATATATATGTACTTTCAAGTAAATTAAATAAAAAGTCTTTATTATATTTTAATGTTAGTAGATAATTTTACATAAAATATTTTTCCAGAAATATATAGTAAATTATTTTTTAACAGTTCTTAAAGGTGGTAATGAAATAATATATAATTTTATTAAAATTGTGTTATTGAAATTTGTAAACGTTGTTTATAATTTTCTTAAATTTTGTTTATAATAATTTTAAAATGTCTTTGGATCTCTTAATGTGACATAAATGATACTTTAAATTTTTTAAATAAATTTATATTTGTTTCAGTGGTATGAAATAATTAATTTAAAGTATTCACATACAGATTAATGCAAAGCTTTCTATTAATGCTATGTTTTACATATATATATATATATATATATATATATATATATATATATATATATATATATATATATACAAAATACACACACACACACACACACATATATATATATATATATATATATATGTGTACCTACATATTGTTTAATATATTAGTTTTTATTATTTTTAAAGTTCATAGTAAGAATGTTTATCGGATTTTGAAGTTATTCGTATACTATGTTTTCAAAAATTATGGTTTTTTATATTTGATAATGATTTTTTTAATAAAATAATAATAGAATCACACGAAACAATGTACATGTAGTCTCAGAAGTAATTTTTAAAAAATAATGAAATTTGTTGCCTTTCAGTATGCAATTATGGAAAAAAGATTGGTGTTCTATTTTTATATGTATGTATACATACGAGTATATATATATATATATATATATATATTATATATATATATATATATTATATAATCATCATTATCAACTGTTTAATTATCTAATTATTGGTCGAAAGACTTATTGAATACTGGTTTTTTTAAATGTTTTCCCGATACATATTCACTTTTTCTGTTCGCCATTAATCTAATCAAACTCGCGCTTCTATTAAACTTCTTATTTTTTCCTTTTTACCTTTAATGAAATCTCGTTTCTTAATTTCTTTGTCTCTGTTCTATAATCATTTTTATTATACATATATAACACACACACACATCTATCTATCTATATTATATATATATATATATATATATATATATATATATATATATATATATATATATATATATAAGTAAAATGGTTAAAAAATAATAGGAAAAAGATAAAGTTATGTATTTAATATAATTACAATGACAATAATTTCATTATATTTGTTAACTTCGTCGATAGTGCCAGTTTTTATATTAAAAATACAAATGATTAATATCACATTATATTAAGATTAGTTTGAATATATTATATATACGTATGTTTTAAAATAAGTTGTAGGACGATACTCAAGGTTGATAAATAATTAATAACTAGTCTAATTGCATTGCAAATTAAAAAAGACAGCATTTTATTTGATAAAAATACATAAGCTCTTACACACTTACTTTCGGCGATTGAATTGTTTATATTATATATAAGCTGTATGGAAAACATACAATAGAAAATATTGTGCTAACATATGTTTTTTAAAAAATATATTATAAATTGTTAAAAAATAATTTGCATCGAATGAATTTGCTAAATAGTGAAATTTTATATAAAAAATATAAAATAATTTAATTGTGGAATTTTTAATATAATTTTTTTCTTATACTAGGTGAGAAACTATATTATTTGAATTTTTGTCAGAAAAATTGTATTGAAGTATTTTTGGATATAAATGAAGTAGTGAAAAGTAATTAATCTTAATGTACATTTGAAGTTTTTTAAAAAATGTTAAGTAAAATATATGGTCACTATAATTATATAATCACTATGGATTTGACACTGAGGTTAATTAATTTTTATACAAATGTTTTACTTGTATAACCAATAGATATAAAAATATTTTGTAATTACTTTTCATATAAATCATTCGTTGATAAGCATTTAAATAGTATAGCGTTATTGATAGTAAGACCATTGAAACATGCATTAGAAAAACAAATAAATAATTATTAAGCACGATTTTAAAATGTTGTGTCTTTGGTAGAATGGTAATAAAATAAAGACCATAAAATTCAATTGATTCCTCTTTATATAATATATATATATATATATATATATATATATATATATATATTGTATAAAGAGGAATCAATATATATATATATATATATATATATATATATATATATATATAAACAATAAAATATTATGGTAAATGACAACTAACATTTTATTAATATTAATATTTAGAATTTAATTTTTATTCGACACTTAAGGTATAGAATAATTGATTTATTATCTTTAACCTTTCTTTCGGTTTTTATATTAGTAAAAAATATTATTATGGACATTTATTGAATTTAAAATTGAGTAGATTTTTATATTATTAAATTCAAATAAACTTTTCAAACCACTGTAGTATTTATTTTTAAAATATTTAAGTTATATGCCAAGAAATAACAAAAAGTTAATATTATTTTCAAAGGTATTTATATACATATATTTTATATTTAATCTTTATATATATATATATATATATATAAAACTATTTTTGTAACTGACTTGTTTTACAATTTGAAAATATAAATAAAATAAATCTAGCTTTTATATTCAGCATATCAACTAAATCGTAAATATTGTCAAGTTTTTTACAGATAATTTATTTATACTGAGAATTTATTTATATTAATAAAGTACTATTTGAAAATAAGTATTATATTTATATAAATATATTCGATTTTTAAAAATTCAATAAAATATAAGAAAATAATGAAACGAAATATTGGATTTAGATTTTCTATGTGCAAATAAAAATAATTTTATTTTTTAAACAAAAAATCACAAAAAAATATATTTTATGCATAGAATAGTATTAAATGCGAATGTATCTCCTTGAATTTACGAAATATAAAATGAAAAAAAATAAAAAAACAAGTACTTATTCTTGATCTGATTTAATTACGATGCCTGTTTCACTTTCATGTTAATTCGTTAAATTATTCGAACAGGATTCAGTGTCTTCAAGGTTGACTTAATGCCATTAATGTATCTCGAAATATATTTTTTTTTGGAATAATAAATTTACTTTATATATATATATATATATATATATATATATATTAATATATATATATATATAATATATTATATATATATATATATATATACCTTAAATAGTTGTATTTATGAATGAATATATTTTAAAATAATAATTATGAATGAAAACTCGAATAATGAATTAAATTATGA
Organism: Neoneuromus ignobilis; assembly: GCA_029203775.1. NCBI lineage: Eukaryota > Metazoa > Arthropoda > Insecta > Megaloptera > Corydalidae > Neoneuromus > Neoneuromus ignobilis. Next base: position 32,527,363 of record CP092087.1, read on the forward strand.
TTTTAATTTCAACCGTAATTTTCTAGTTGCATTTAATTTTTTTATTTGTAATAAATAATGAATTTCTATTTTATTATTTTTTAATATGAGATAAGCTATTAAAATATTAAAAGCATTATATATATATATATATATATATATATATATATATATATATGTGTGTGTGTGTGTGTGTGTGTGTGTATGCGTGTGCGTGTTTATGTATAGTGTCAATTTTATACCCTACAATATATTTAATAAAAAGTATTGTGTAAAAAATGTTGTAATGAAAGAATGTGAAGTGAAATAAAATAACATCCTATTATTATTATTTTTAATTAATATTATTTAGTAATTAAACAAAAAAATATTTTTTATGAGTGATAAATAATGAGAAAAAGAGTACTTTTTAAAACTATTAAAATTCACCGTCTCTTAAAATTTTATAAAAAATATTTTTCCAAAAAATGCATTACTAAATTTTAATTCAAATTTAATATTTTTTAATTAGACATGTTAGATTATACTAAATAAGATCTCTAAATTTTACTTGTGAGATATTATTTTTGAATATGATAAGTTTTAGTAGTTGATTTTTCTATTGTTTTAGTTCGATTTTCAAAATACCTTGTTTTTCAATTGTTATTACTTAATTGAAATAGTTTTCATCTTCTTAAAAAAAATATTAAAATGTTCTTACATGAACTCATATCGATATATGATGATATATAGCTATTAAATTTTAATTGTTTAAAAACATTCATTTAATTTGACACAATAAACTGTCTTCAGATGATTTTGTTAACGATTTTGAATCGTAAATATTATTTATTAACATACTTTAAGAAAGTATTCGGAATATATTAAATGACATAAATTTGTCATTTTTATAATACATATTATTAAGAACTATATGATCGAAACACCATTTATGTTTTTGATTTATCAATTTTATCTTGATTTTTATATACCGGTCAGTCTACTGCACTTTACTATAAGTTGAATGAGTGACATTTAGTGACGTCATTTTTAATTTGAAAAATTACAATGTGGATTCTCAAAAAAGTAGATCATTTATTGAATACATACATACATACATACATACATATATATATATATATATATAATTATGTGCAAATGAAAAAATAGTTATATTCGTTATTTAAATAAATCTTTTATTAATAATAATTATTCATCAAGTTTTTTTATAAATTAATTTTTATAATTGTTTATTATTTTTCATTTTAAAGATCATTTCATATTTCAGTAATTCACTTTAATAAAAATTTCAAAACAGATATGAATAATAACAAATAACAGATTATTATTAATTTTTATGCTTAATTTGTTTCTCGTTATAATTATAGGTAATTATGACTGTCGACATATTATTGTATACTAATTGATGTTTTATACAATTGAGTAATTACTTGTATTTTATAAAAGAAGCTTAGTATTATTAGTTTTATTTTCGTCAACTGTTTCATTATTAAAATTAGCAATAAACATAAGATATAATTATTACTATATTTGTTATTATTAATAATATTTGTTTTCGTTATATAAGAACATAATAATAACAAACAAGTTATATCTGTTCTACATCTGATACAGATTCAAATGCTTATATCAATTATAGCAAAAATCAGAAAACCAGTCTTGTTCTTGTTTTGTTGTAGCTATTATAATGAATGTCATTGAACTTTTGTGACCTTCAATGTCAGCAAATCTTTAGCAAGTTTTTTTATGTATCAGGTATCTATGTATAAGTATTAGGTGGAAATATATGTTAATACAATATTTACGGCTAGTTTTCGTGTAATATGAATTCTTGACAGGATATTGATCTGTACAAATGTAATATTACATGATGTTTAAAATATTTTATCCTTAAACACTTTTTATATTGATTAAATTGATTTTTGTCCTCTTTATGTGAAAAGGTTATTAAATTGTTAAATATATCTATTATAAAAATATGTTAACTTCTATCAGATAAATATTTTGGATTAAAATTATATGTTCTTTTAAAAAATATATTGCGCGTATAAAAGCTGACAAAGATATAATTATAAAATTTTAAAAAAATGTTTTTTTTTATTATTAATTTATTATTTTTTTATTACCACCGTTCCTGTTGTATCTTTTTACGACTAGTTTTTTGTATTTTTATTTAAATAGCATGTAAATAATATGAGTATACTATTGAAAGATGGAAGGAAAATTACAATCGATATTGGTAATAATAGTCTTGAAATTTGATCTAAAAGAGTTAAATTGTTAAATTCATATTGTTACATGAAAAAGAAAACAGTAATTATTAATAATAATTTATTTTATATAATATATTTGAATAAAAAAATATTTTGAAGTAAACATGAAAAGTATATGGATATATATATATATATATATATATATATATATATATATATCCATCAATAAAATACATTTTCTGAATATAGTAAAATGTTAAAATATGAAATGATTCTAAAATATTCATCTTGCTACAATGACAAAATCATTTTAACACACATGGAATATTCAATCAAATCACAATATTTTATAAAAGATTATTAAATATTTTTATAAAATTTTTAAATTATGATTAGATGTTTATTTATGCTGATATTAAATTTTTTTTCTTGATTTTAGTCGAGTAAAAAATTAAGAATTTAGTCGAGTAAAAATATAAATAATTTCTTTGTAGTAAAATTTATGAAGATTTGCTAAAATTTAGAATTATTAACATTTAAATTATGAACATTTGCTATTTTAATTTAGATTACTTAAACTATAAAATATTCTTTTAAAATGTGCGCTAGATGTTTCATTGAATCAAATATTTTTTTGATTACAAAAATCGTAATTTAATATGTCTGGAAAATAGAAAAAAGTAATATAATTAATAATTATCTAATAACTGGCTTAACGTTAATTACACTAGATATTTACGATTTGTATTTATCATTTACTAATTTATGATTTTTTGAATTATCTTTTTCTTCTTAGGGATGTTTTCAAAATCGAATAATATTAGTTTTTAATAAGAATAAAGTTATACTTAATTTAAATTTATTACAATAATAAATAATAAAAGTGCAGAAAAGTTGTTAATAATTTGTATTTTTGCATTATTTTAAATTTAATTAAACATATCAAAAATTAGTATACAAAAGTTAATATACTTCTATTTCTTTGATTTAAAGTTCTCTGTTTCGAATAATAATTCAAAAATTTTATAATTCAGTAAAAAAATGGGTTGCTTAATAATTTTCAATAAATAGGAAATTATATTTTTTTGATAATATTTATTTATAACGAAATAATTATATAATACATAATTAAAATTTTAATTTTTTAGATACCGTACTTATTCTATAAATTTTAAATTCAGGTTGTATTTTTGCCATCTAGTTTTATTATAAATATTTAATACATACATTAATATAAATATTGCTAACAAATAATTACAATTTAAGCTTCGACGTCCGGTGTTCACAGGATCTGACGTGGAGTATTTTTGTATCCCAATATTTCATTAAATATGAGGATTTAAAATATAACTAATATATTAATAAAATCATGGGGTACAAAAATTTTCCAAGTCGAGTGGCTTGGGTGAAATAGTATTTAATAATTCCATTGAATGTTTTATTTTCAAATATTTTTATCTAGGGATATACTTAAGTATAACGGAAATATTAAAACAAATATAGATGAAAAAAAATATTCTGAATCAATTTAAGGTTGTAATATATAGTGTTCTAAATGAAATTAAAAGGTTTAGACATATATTTACTTGATTAATATCATTTAATTCTGTGCTACCCTTCAGTGTCATTTAGACCACTATATATATATATATATATATATCATATATATATATATATATATATATATATATATATATATATCATATAGTTTGGTTTTAAATTTCCATATTATAAATAATCAAATTTTCATATAATATTTTATTATATATAAAAGTGTTTCTGCTCAAAAATTGATTATTGTTAAAAATCGATAACATAAATGTGTGTTTTTTATAATAAATTAATATTATTATAAATTTCCTATATAATAAATAGTTAATTTTAAACAAATTTGTTAATAGTATTCTTTTATACTGTGTATCATTGTTAGTTAACATTAATCATGCTGTTGTAGGTTAGCGTAAGAAAACTGATACCTGTTCTTGATTAACTGTAATGTTGTAATTACTATTTCGTAAAAGTCATACTATCGCAAAAAGAATTTAGATGAGCTTTGAAGATTAACGGGGTTTTTCCACTGAAATCTTATATAGTTATACAAAAAATTAATCGAAATGAAACTTTTTATAGAAAATTAAATAATTTTTTCAAATTTATTTTACTTTCTTTGAATTTATATTATTACATTAACAATAAAGACTACTTTCTGAAAAATAATTTTTAATATAATATAATTTATGTATATTTATATAGCTTTATTATATCGTAATATTAAATTGTTTATTCGTTGCATTACAAAAATATATTCCTAGACCAATTTTTGAAATTTTTCAAGTTAGCTGTAATTTATTAATATATCAGAATATGTGTTATAATCAACATCGAATTATGCTCAAATTCATGTTTAGTACTTGAATTTATTCCATATAGAATCCATATAAATTTTAATATTAGAAAGAACACATTAATGATAAAAATAATTTAAAATAAACCAAATATGAGAAAATATTTGATAATTAAAAGAAAATATTTGATAATTAAATTTAAAAGATAATTTCAATTTTTTATATGCTGTATTTATTCTTAGAATTTTATATTTTACCTTCAATAATTATTTTTTTAATTCATAATTAAATGATTAAGTATAGGTATTAAAAATATCAAAATATTTGAAGTAATTAGTATTAAATCTCTCTCTCTCTCTCTCTCTCTCTCTCTCTATATATATATATATATAACATTATTTTCTGAATAAATATTTACTAAAATATGATTAAAAAGGCTTAGATAATATATAAAATATAATTATTTCCAATTAAAACACATTTTTAAAAATTGACATCACACATAAAATGTTTCATTTAAAAAAAATCTCTGCAAATATTCAATTTATATTTATTAATAGCTTAAATTTTCTTTATATAGTATTAGAATAATTTTATTTTACACAAATGAATTTTAACCCCAACACCACAATAATTTAAAGTGTTCAATAATCACTTATTGTTCACTTGTTATTTATAATTATATAATTTATAATTATATTGGCTGATGCATTTCGATGGCGACGCCATCATCGTCAGAGCCTTTCTTCGATGATGGCGTCGCTATCGAAATGCATCAGCCGATATAATTGTAAATAACAAGTGAACAGTAAGTGATTATTGAACACTTTAAATTGTTGTGGTGTTGGGGTTAAAATTTATTTGTGTAAAGTGAATCAGCCACAGTTCCAAAACAACCAATAAATAATTTTATTCATATTATGCTTTATAAATCATCAAATAAAAATTAAATATATATATATATATATATATATATATATATAAAATTATTATTGGGTAATTATTGTATTTTTATAAATCATTGATCCGCATTTTGATGGCCGTCGTTAGAATGCTAAATTATAAAATCTACTGATATTATATTGCATTATCCTGACGATGATGACATGGCTATTGAAATATATATCACTGATAAAGTAAATAATAAGTAATGTTAAAGTGAGTGATTCATTTGTCTTAAAGTAAATTTACTACAGTATAAAATAAATAATAAAATATATTGAACTAAATAAAGTATGTAGGACTTATCATACAAAGCGAGGATCTTTTTTTCATTAAACAATTTTTTTTTCTTTCAAATCATTTAATAGAAATATATATATATATATATATATATATATATATATATAAGTATATACAATAAAACTACAATATTAAAATTTATTTAAAAATTAAAAATAAAAGAAATAAATCTATGAAAATGAAATTAATATAAAAAAAAATTATCACAAATATTGTAATTACTATTCTTAATATACAATGGATAATTGTTACAATAATATTGAGATGTTTATAATTTATTAATGTATGATATATTATTTATTATGATATTTAAGTTATTCATATATATATATATATATATATATATATATATATATATATATATATATATATATATATATATATATCGACTGGTATCATAATGGTATGCATCACCGCTTTTTATGCGAGAAGAGTGCGTTCGAATCCCAGTGGGAGAAAATCCCTCATTTTCGATGGTTGAGCAAGGAGTTGACAACCTCATCTTGTAAAAATAATTATCATGAAACTTTGACAAGAAAGGCTCTATTGAGCTTCATTGTCAGAGACCATTGCTCTAAATAAGAGCTGTTAATATGATCTCTATCTCTTTCTCTCATATATATATATATATATATATATATAATTTGGTGTATAAGTATGAAAATAACTGAATATTAGAAATTATAACAATTTACAAAAAATCACTAACAAAGTTCTGTAAAACCCTTTTTCATTAATAATTTTTAAATTTTAATTATCTTTTACTGTAATAATTTTAACTATCAAAAAATTATATGCAATTGTTGATTTGTACACAGTGCATTGATACTTATTTTATAGTAGTATTATATATTACTTTATAAAAATATGATATAGTTAGTGGTTATTTTTATAAACTTAATTTTTTCTTTAACTTTCTTATTTTATTTTTTGTTATAACTACTAACAATAATTTTAAATATGAATTACTTATTTTGTATTCAGTATAATATATACATAATGTTATTTTTATTTACAATATTTTAGCAAAAACCAAGAAAAGAAAATGGTATTTATTACATAGTGATTAACTTTATATATATATATATATATATATATATATATATATATATATATACAAAATTATTAGACGATATTTACTAATTTAATTACATAAAGGTAATTATAAATAATTTATACTTAATTAATATTGAATATCATTAATCAAATTACTTTCCTATGTTCATCTATTATATAGTAGAAGTAGGAAAATTAATGAGTAAAATTACTTTCTAAAGCTTCTAATCATTTTAGTAAGAATGATAAGAATATTATAATGTAAATGGCATAAAATTAAAAAGTTTCAAAATAGTAAAATATTATCTGATTTAATAGATTTTATTTGATTGAAAAGCTATTTTTTTGTTATATATAGTTTATCTGCTATTTTTGTAATTCAAGTATTATTCACTAACTCTTAAAAAGTTTATAAAATTATTTTTTATAATAAGGATACATATTTAATATTATAGTTATGTAAATAAGTATTATATATATACATATATATATATATATATATATATATATATATATATATGTATTGTACATATATACTTTTCTAAAAAAAAAACATTATTTTTATATTACTTTTAATTTTTCTTATTAAACATCTTCTTGTATAGAATAATTAAAATAAATATTTAATTATATCTGCTGTATAATTAAAACTTTAGTTATTATTTAAGCATGTAGATATGTCATTTAATTTTTGGTGGTTATATCTCTAAGTGAAGATCTGCAAACAGTCTTAAATGCTTTGATTAAAAAGTTAATCGAAATTGTAACAAAAAAATATTTTACAATGACATGAGGTCATTCACAGGGAGCAATTCAGCCGTGTAAAAGATAATTGCCTTTATTATTTTTAACTTTTAAGAATTTCGGATGACTAATCTACATGCCTAGGTGTAAATAATACGTGATATATATATATATATATATATATATATATATATATATATATATATATATATATATAATATATCAAATGTTCTCAAATATGATTAAAGTGTTTAAAAATAAATTTCTTGCTTACTATCAATGACTATTCGTTATTATCCTTCAGTCTCATTTTAACTACGCTATATATATATATATATATATATATATATATATATATATATATATATATATCAAATTCCCAAAAGATAAAAATATTTTTAATAAAATTTAATTAAAAGATTTATTTTATGTTAAAATATTTAATTCTCTACTATTATCAATGAAGCAATATGATATTTGACTTTTTAAAACTTTTTAGTAAGTTTGTGGAATGAAATTTAAAATTATATATATAAATTTATATATATATATATATATATATATATATATATATATATATATATGTAGTATAAATAATCATATAAATTCTAAATTAATCTAATGTTTGTAAAAATTAATAGGATGTTATTATTTAAATTATTTATCTTAATTTGATATTTTTTATAAATTATACAATAATTTATAAATTAAAGTTATATATAACGATTTCATTTATTTTAGATTCAATTGCTTTTTATATAAGAATAAATTGGATTAAATGTATCGATAACTTTATTAGTTGTAAATATAATAAAATTATTAAAATTAAATATATATCTATATATATATATATATATATATATATATATATATGTATGTATATACATACATATATGTGTGTGTGTGTGTACATGTGGTATTAATAATAATTACTTAAATGAAAAAATCGATATTTAAATATTTTTTCGAATTAAAAATATCAGAAATTTACATAAAAATGCAAGTTAATAATGAGATAAAAAGTAGTTTATCAATTTAAAATATTATTAGTACTGACAATTTATTTGTGTGAAAAATATTTGAAATACATACCAAAACAAACACATTCATTTTGAGTAACGTCCAACAATGAATAGTGAAGATCAATATGACTTTATATTCTTCACGCACTGTTACCTATATCTCTTAACGTGGTACACTGTCGTTCTCAAATTTGATGTTACACCTTTTTAAAACTTATAGAAGACAGTTTTGACTGTCATTCAACATACCGTATGACAATTTTATATTCATTGGTTATATCGACAGATAATGTGGTAAGATGCAATACTTCATTCCTTGAGTAAGTGATTCGTGCCGGCATAATATCACACAAAGTGGGGGTCTGGATACTGTTATTTTATACTGGGACGTACAAGTAGCTATTCTATTTAATATGCGTTTTGAAACGATAAAAACAATCAAGGAAATAAAAAAATTCGTAATCTTCATTTTTTTTTATATTTTTTTGGATCTATCGATGTAACGGAATACAGTTTTCGTTTGAAATTGTTTGGTTCATTTTATTTTATTTGTAAATTAATTAAAAACACAAATCTGAAGAATATTAATCAAAAAGAAAATAATGAATATTAAAAAAAATTATAATTAGTTTAAGAGTTAATTGACATGTTAGTTTTTGTACCATTGACTTAAATTATTAGTATTCTCTTATTAATATATATATATATATATATATATATATATATATATATATATATATATATATATATGAGATTTTTAAAAAGTAGATTTGAGTTTTAAATCTACATGAAAACCACATTTTGAATATTATTTTTTATTATTTTAATAATTGACTGTATTTAAAATTAATTACCTTATAAAATAATTAAAATGAATAATTTTGATGTTGAGAGCTTGAACAATAAAATGTTTATCAGTAAATAAAATATAAGGTGATAATCAGTTATAATGTATATAAAGAAATAGAAAATGTAGAATTTTGTGAGTTTAGAAAAGCAAGTAATTCTTTTATGCAAATATAAAAAAAAACTTTTAAATAATATAATTATTTAAATATATTTTAAATTCAATAACAATGTTTGTAGAAAAGAAACGGAAAGACAAAAATTAATATTTACAATTTCTTGTTTTAAAATCATTAATAGATATTTAATATAAACAGAATTTCTATTATACATTAGATAATCATATTTTATATGTGTGTAAATGAATTATATATATATATATATATATATATATATACATATATATATATATATATATACACACCTACATACACACTATTACTATTTTTTTGCACTAGAGCCTTTATAAAGTGTTGGTTTTTTGAGAATTCTAGCTCAGTAGATTTTTTCTGGATAAAATTTTCGGCATAATTTTATCTTTTAGGAGATGAGGTTGTTAACCCTAACTCTTGACTTAGAAGATTCTCTGGCTATGGATAGATATAAGAATATATAGGCTCTAAATAACATAAAAGAGCATGCATATATTCATATTAGAAATAGCATGAAAAAATAGAAAGACACATGATTGGATCAGAAAGAATATAAAAGTTAAGGATATTATTGTAAAAGTAAGAAGTTTGAATTAAAAATGGGTCGGTCATATAGCAAGAAGAGAAAACACCGATGGACAGAGGAAGTTATTGAATAAGGGGGAAGTTATTGAATGTAAACCTGGATATATAAGAAGGCCCAAGAAGAGACTAATGGGTAGATGGAATAGAGATATAAAGAAATTTTTTGGAATTGACTCGAAGAGAAAAGTACTGGATCAGACAAGGCGAATGATTTTGGAAGAGTTTTTCATTCAACGATGGATAGAAGAGGCTGATGATATATATATATATATATATATATATATATATATATATTAGGTTGGCAAATATTCCCTTCCGCCTTCTGGTCTTTTGAATTTCGCAGCTATGTACAAATAAAAAAAAGAGGCTTATATGATATATATATATATATATATATATATATATATATATATATATATATATTATATAAAATTTTGGTGTAATTCTTTAACAATAAACAATTTCTGTATTGAATATAATAAGAAATAAAAATTAACCATATGTTATCTCTCTTTACTATCGCACTTTTTAAAACGAAAACACATTTTTAGAATAACTTTTCTATACAAGTGTGTGTTAATATTGATAATCCCGTTTCGAATATTGCTTTTTAATTAAGTTAAATTGACTGGAGAGTTAACGTAAATTTTATTTTTTAATTGCCCCTAAAGGAAAAAAATACTGAATTAAGGTTTGGTAACTTGATTGGATAGGAGAAGATATCTTTAAATCTCAATACCAATCGATCTTTGAAAATATCCTCACCATTCAATTTGACTCTCTGGGAGTATGTGTTATGAGTTCGTCTTTTTAAAAGCAAGTATTTCAGTTGAAGCAACAAAATGATTGTAATTTTGATACAAAATATTCCCGAATTATAGAACAGTATTTAATTTAGGTGCGAATAATTGCATTATCTTGTTGTTTTTCAAGAAAAACAGCTTTATGATTTTTTTAGTTGACATTACATTTCATTTAACCGCTTTTAGACTGTTTATATTTAGGTTTCGTTGGTGCTTAGAATAGATATTTTTGTTTATTCACATTTTTATTAAGTTGGGAATGCACTTAATCCGTAAAATACGTTTTCAAGAACATAAATTGACTCAAATTAGCCAATTATTATTTTTTTAAAAAAATTAAGTTATTCATAATCAGTAGCAAATATGTTGATTGATTTGAACTTTGTTGAAATGAAATTTTATTAATTTTTTCATAATTTTCTATATACATGTTTAGTAAATCCTTAACATAATTGTATGTGTGCAGATCTACTGACGTGGATTTTTCAGAAAAACCTTTCTAGTATAATTATGTTTCCTGACAATTTTATAGCACGTGATTGGACTCGGTGAATGATTGTTTATGGCCGATAATGTTGCATGGAATCTTTCGACCCACGATTGTATCAGTTGAGTATTTGGCGTATCATTTAATCGATGTAAATAAATTATATACAAAATTGTCTTGGGTGTATAAGTGAATCATTGGGCTCGAAATAAAATCACGGTATTCTACTGGCCAATGCTCCATGGCTACTAAAAATTCGTACGTTTTGTCGATCGTTCACATGCTCTTTCCAACCGTTAATCCTAGCTGTTTTTGCGTTATTTAGTTTCAAAGTTAAACAAAAATCCGTGTGTGGCTCAAATTATATTAAATTTTTAAAGTTATTTACTGATTGCTTTTATAGATATGTAGTAATAAAAACTTTAAGATAGTTATTGAGTTCTGTTATCCAATTTGTTGTAGTATTTTTATGTTTTTTAGATACACTCCATTTTAATGTAATTTATATCGCCTAGTTTAGATTTTTGATCACTGTTTTTTTTCTAGAACAGGTTATTTTTCTATCATGTACATATGTCGTTATAATTGTGGGCACTGTTAGTATGGCTACACTAATTGCGATTTTGCTCGCGGATGCTCCAGCTAAATAAACATTGTTTTTTTTAAGTTTTCGAAATTGCTTTATACGAGAGCTTCTAGTTAACATAGTCTATAATACATTACGAAAAACGTTGTACAGCATAAACGAATGAAGTAAAATCAATAAACTTATATGGTTAATCTTTCTAATAATAAAAGTCAAATATTTTTAATACTTAGACTTCAATTAATTTGTTTGTTCCCTGTATATTTTATACAAAAATATATTAACCATTGGAATTTTAATACACTTCTAGTTATTTTTTTTTAAATATTAGGTTGGCAAGTATCTCCCTTCCGCTTTTTTTTTTTTTTTTGTACATAGCTGCGAAATTCAAAAGACCAGAAGGCGGAAGGGAGATATTTGCCAACCTAATATATATAATATTAGAAATAACTTTTAATACAGTTTGTTAAAATTATGCTTTGACCATGAACTTATATTTTTTGGAACTAGTATTTTCTTTATAAAAAATAATTTAATAAATAATAAATATTTTTCTATCATGAATACGGTAGCCTTGTGGTGTGAAAAAAATTAAGAGGTTTTACTGTAAAGTACAATAACATCGTTTAAGAAATGTGTTTAAATATGTGTGCCTAATTTCAACACATTTTAAGAACTTGTAAACATTATTTTTACTAGTGTGTTAACTTTGAATTAGTATATACTTTAAAATTGTTTGAAGATGTCTATTTGTAAATTAAGAGTTGGTGTTACTGATACTTTTTCAAGAACATAATATAATGATAGTACAAAGTAAATTGATGATTTTTTTGAAGTAATACAATAATATTATAATTTATAATTAATTATAATAAGTACTAAATGAATTTTCATAATTTTTACTTAATAATTATTTGCTCATTTTGTGCATTTTTAAAATGATAAATACTTTTATTTAAATGGTTTCATTATTTTTTATTTTCATCGGAAAAGGCTTGTCAGTTATAATATATTAGGTACTTTTTTAATATGTTGCTAGTGTATTTGAATTCTGTACTGATGCGACTTCTTCAGTAGTCAGATAAATTGCTTGAATTAATACCAGTTCTTTAATAATATGGTGACTTTTTTTGTATTTTTATGAATTTTATTAACAATATTTTTTTTATTAATTTTTCTTGTTTCTAGATTGATATTATAATATTTACTGAAATAATTTTATTTTTCCCATTAAGTTAACTACATTATAATATGTAATTAACAAAGATATAAAATTGTGTACACGGTTTGGAGTTGCTTTCAATCACATGTCAGTAATACTATCTTAATTATTATCTTTGATCGACACAGATATTATTTAGAAATATTTATAAAAAAAAATAACTGTTACATTAATTTCAGTTTAAGAATTTATATTTAATTTCAATAATAAAACTTGTCAATTATTTATTAATTAATTCATTATAAATAAATAGTCTATAAAAATATATTTAATATTTTTTAAAAAAAATATTTCTTTTATCTTTTCTTTATTTATAGTTGACAAAAAATAATATTCACATTTTGAAATATAAGCTATATAAATATCTTATTTACCAATTTGTTTAGTAAAGAGGACTAGGAAAAGATAAATAAAAAAGTAATATTTTTACTACATGATTTTTTCTTATTTTTTAAATTTTAAGATGAATGTACTAAGATTTTAAAATAATATTAAATACTCTAAAAATTATTCATCTTACATAAAATTATATATATATATATATATATATATATATATATATATATATATATAAATATATATATTAGGTTGGCAAATATCTCCCTTCCGCCTTCTGGTCTTTTGAATTTCGCAGCTATGTACAAAAAAAAAAAAGCGGAAGGGAGATACTTGCCAACCTAATATATATTATTACGTAATAACTATATAATTTTTAAGCAATTGTACATATTATTATTTCTGCAATTTATTTATAAAAATAAAATAAATTTATTAAGTAATTTCATTAGAAAACTGATTATTTGAAATATTTATCAAATTTAGAATTATTAGAACAGTACAATAATTCGTACAAAAAACAATAATTTATTATATGAAAAATGATAGTTCTTGTATATCATATTATTTTTTTTATATTATTCATTTTTATTTATAATTCATGGTCATCTATTTTTATGACTCTTTTTTTAATTATTCCTGTTACTTAAATAATTTGAAGGCTATCAACTATAGAAAAAATGTTGTTCAAAAATGAGCTATTTTTTTGATTAGAAAAATGAATACAGATACAAAATTGATATTATTGATTATTGATATGATTGATTAAAATGTGAAAATTTGAATAGTTAATTCAAAATCAAAAACGAGTCGAGATGAAAAAAATATTATTATAAAGTGTTTATTTTCGGCGGCAATACTAAGAAGATATTTGAGGAAAATGATTATAATTAGGTCGAATAATTTATGTCTGCATTAAATCAATTTAAATTAATTTCGGTCAGTAAATAAATAATTATAATTAAGTATTCATATTATTTATCTAATTTACTATCGTAAGATTTTAATTCCATAGAGAAAATGTTCAAAATAACACTTTACTGATATTATGTTGTACTCACAACGCTGATCAGGTGGACTGGTGAAGATTTTTTATTCAGGAATTACTCCCTTAGGTAGGTTGCCTTTATCTCGATTAAAGAACTCCACTTGTTCCATCTCTGACCGATGATTGAATGCACTTTTCTCAAATGATATATAATCACCTACTGTTCGCTTTTGACTGGTTTTATGTATTTTTTTACTTCTACATTGCATATTCAATATATTCATATATATATATATATATATATATATATATATATATATATATATATATATTTTTGATTTTTGAAAATATTTATGATTTAAAATTTTATTTAAAAATAATTTTCTACTAGCTATTTTGAATTTTAATAATAATAATCATTTTAAACGTATCGTTTTATGATTTTGAAAAATAAAAAAACAAAGGAAACTATACACATTTTTTCCTGTACACCACCCTATACACATGTTTCTTTTTAATAAAACACAAATATAGGCGTCATATTTCGATGACCCTATATATATATATATATATATATATATATATATATATATATATATATATATATATATATGATTTTTCTTTTTCATTCAAAGTCTATACAATAAGTGTATTTTATTTAAATTTATTTTTTTTGACAAATAAAGAAAGGAGAAAGTAGTTATTTGATAAGAGGCCAAAATCGAATACGTATATAAAATTTTGATAATGTGAAACACATGCATTATTTTGATTTTAAGTACACTGCATTGTAAAGTGTGAAAAATATATTCAACTGATTTGAAATTTTAAATGTATTTTGAATATATTTTGACATATATAGTTGACTCATTTTGCGTGAAAATAGTTATGAACAATAAATATAATTTTTAGCCAGTTTTATTAATAACAGTTGACGTATTTTTCATTTTTGTATTTTTCAATATATATATGAGGGTTGTTTGATAAGTAAGGTAAAAAAGTATATATATATATATATATATATATATATATATATATATATACACACACACACACATGTGCGTTAATTATGTAACAGAAAGCTTTTGTAAAAAAACAATTTAAATTACACTAATGAATAGCTGTTATTTTTTAAATTATGATTAAATTAGTTTAACCTTTATTAAAATATTATTTTATTCTTAGTTTATTTATAAACTGTTAACATTGAATTATGATAAAGTTAAAAGTATTTTTTTCTTTCAAAAATATCGTTTTCATTACGTTTGTTATAATCATAAGCAGTATTTAATAATTCATTTTAGAAATATCAAATTAGATTTTTTTTTAAATTTTTTAATGTTTGAAAGTATATTACTAGTAAATAACATATTGTAAATCTTGATAAATGAATCTATTAGTTTGTTGATAATTCCATAATCGTAATTCTCAGATTTTTTTAATTTTATGGTACAAATAAAATTATCTTATAGTTTTATTTTCTATTTAATTCATTAAATAGTTGAATATGATAATTTTATTTAAGGGAAATTTTCAATTACTGATTTTTTAATAACATTATAGCAAATATTGATTAATATTCTCAAATTATTTAACTTATGATATAGACGACTGACTGGTTTGTTCGTATGTTACCAGTGTTGTAAAATTATAGAGTTTAACATGATATTAAAGATTTTATAGATATTGAATAATTAAAAAAACCTTGAAATAAACTTCAGCAATTATAATTATTATATTCTAATGGTAGATAACGTTTGAATTTATATATACGCTTGGCGCGAGTATTTTTTATTAGAAGTAATTATAAAAAAACAAGTTATAAGTAATGAACAAACAGCGTAAAAATATTCAATTTATTATTATTGTTATTTTAAAGATTATTTAATATCCTAAAGTTTAAATTTATATTTAACTTTGATTAGATTTAGTTTAAATTAATAAAGATTAATGTGTTGGGTTTTCGCGAATTTTGAATCACTTATGTCAGTAAAATTAAAAGATTACATATTTACACGCAATTATGAATTAATGAATCATTGAAATTATTCGTGTATCGTTTTATAATTCACATAAGTGTTAAATTTAAACTAATGTGTGATTTTTTTTAAATGAAGAGTAAAATATTATTCTTTCAAAGAAATTAAATTTTATGAATACTTTCACTGTATTTCGCACGTGTTTTAATGAATTAAAATTTATTCAAAGTGCTAAGTATATTAATGTCAATAATATTATTAGAATACTTATTGAGCTAATTTAAATGATTAATAAATTGGAAAGAGTAACTATAAATTGAAAATTTAATACATATTAGATATCACATGGTTAGACAAGTGAAATAGTATACAATATACGAGGATCGTTTGATAAGTATGGTAAATTTATTTATTGTTTAATTTAATTAAAATTTTCAATTTAGTTTTTCTTACTTTTTTACCATACTTATCAAACGATCCTCGTATATATATGTAATTGTAATATGATACAGTTTTTTTTATAAAAATTAAAAGTAATTGTTTGTTTTAAAATATATAAAACAGTATCCAATAATACACTTAATTCTAAATTATAAAAAAAATATAGATAGATGATTTCTATTATATAATTATAACTAAAAATAAATATTAAAATTTGAATAGAATTAATGTTTGAAAATTTAAATTCAATTTTTATCATTCAAAACTTTGACAAGTAGGTTGAACGAAGTATTATCAAGAATTCATAAAAAATAATTTTATGTTTTAAGGATTTTTATATTATTGAATTCTATTTTAAATTTATTTATGTTTATTTCATGAAATTATTTGAATTTTTAAAGAATTGTTGTTGGAAAATATGTTTATATTTTAAAGAAAATTTTTTTCTATTGTGTATATTTCTTAAATATTAATTTTAAAAAAATAATAAGTAATAAATAATCATTTTTGAATTGAAATTTTTTAGTTTTCTATACAATGTTATATATTTTCCTTTTTAATTAATGAAACGAATTTGATTTTTATATTAATTTTCAGATCAAAAAATATTACGCTATTTGTTATATGTGTCTTTTTGAAGAAATAATTACTTTTTGTAATTATATTGAGAACTATTTTTGCTCTATACATATATTATTACATTACTTATTTAACTTGATATTATCTATTAATATGTGCAATTTGTACAAATTACTCTATGATGTTTACTTTTTAAAAAAGAATATACAATATAGATCAATAGAAGCATTGTTTTATTTTTGTTGATTTTTTTGATTGAAGTACTAGTAGCAATTATTAACTTTTAGTAACTTATAATAATTATTGAATTAACTTTAATTATTTTCTTAAATTTAAATTTAAAAACAAATTAAATCATTTAAACTCGAGAGAAGATTGGAAATAGAAAATAAATATATATTTTTTGGAATATAAAGTCGAAATTTCAATAGCTATGAATCATTTATGTATTTTTTTTTTTAATTTATAATTCAAGTTGAAATCTCTTGTGGTCACATTTACTATATCAACAAATACTATATGTGTCATAGAATAATTGCAATATAGTCAATGAATCACATAAAAATGACTGCATGACAATGATTTTGAAATAAAAAAAAAATCGTATAACTGTAGAATTTAGTAAAAGCACGTAGGAAAAAGGTTCGATTGTAACATAGGTTAAAAACGTGGTTGATTTGAATTGATTTTTTGATTGTTATATAAAACATGCGTGTGCAAAATGTGCGTTAATAGTAAATAAGAAAGTAGATCATTGGACTATTTTGTTAACTTATCAATCTAGTTACTTGTACTTTAAGTAGTTCAATTGTCAATGAAATCACTAAATACGACCATCTACTACAAATGTACTAATTTGGTATTCTTAGGCGCAGGTGAGAAAGTTAAATGTGAAATAATTCAGAGTATTATAACAGAACAATAGTGATTGCATAACCTGCGTATACCAAACGAACTCTTCGAACATCTGTCTTAGTATGAGATACGTGTATGTGTGCAATATATATTTAAATATGCCTTATCTTTCTTCACATCCGTGTGCAATATTGTTTTTATAGTAATTAGAGTACTACTACAGTCCATTCGTCAAATTGTGACATTTATAACTAGATATGGTTTGAAATCAAATTAGATCACGTTATTGTATTATGATCATATTATACGATGGATTCTACGTATGTGTTGAATGTTAAACGGAAATATAACAGATTATGTTGAGGGAAAACAAAGAAACTCACCGAATGAACAATTACACCTAATAAACATAAAAATTACATACTTATTTCATTTATTACTACTGATTGATATGCAATACATCTGTTAATACTAAAAAGCAATTGCAAGAGTATATCTAAGAAAAATGAAAGCAAATATGCGATAAAGTAATATTTTTAAAACTGGTTCGTGTTTTTTTAAAAAAAAAATTAAACTGTTTTTTAGTGAAATACAAGAAGCTTTAAATTTTCGTTTAAAACTTCTGTTTGAAAAGTTATTAAAGTTTTATAATTAAATTAGACAATTTACGTTCAATTAATTAATTGACGTGCAATTTAATTTCTTTAATAGTTTTAGTCTATAGTTGTATTAATTTTTTTTAAACTGCGTTCTGAACACCGAATTTGTATTTGTAATTTAAATATATTTTTAAGTGTGAACAAAATATGCTTTTACAAAATAATTAAATTTTATTATTGTGTGATAATTACATTATTTACAAAATTATTTTTTATAACCATTTATAAATGATCAAACTTTTTTAAACATGATAAATAACTATTTTACATAATCATATAGTGGTCAACTATCATCAATAAAATGCTGAAGAATGTAGAGAAATTTATTGAAAAGAAAAAAGGCTGCAATTGTAAAAAGCTCATTAATAACTATGTTAACAGATAAAATAAAAAAATAAACAGGACCAAATGTTGATGAGCACTGTTAATTTTTATGTGTCAAATATAAATAGATATCGTTGGACAACATTTTGTTAATACTTATTAAACTGATTTGAATTGCACTCTTAGGCGTATCGAAACCGGTTATGAGACTTGATTTTACCACTACGATTCTGAGAACAAACACTAAATTTGAAGATAATACTGTGGACCTCAAATATTCGTCAAAGTCAAGAATGAATACAATACCAGCAAAATTATTATATCAAAGAATGTGGAAAAATTTTTGCTACTTTTTCACAGAATTATTATTACAAACTTTTATTTTTTATACGTAAAATTAATAAACAATTTATATCAAACTGTCATTAAAAATAAATTCTAAGAGTATTGAAAAGTTTTTCAGATAATGAAAAATTAATATTGTATAAAAATAATTAACATTTGATATCATTGAAAATTTTAGTTTGTGTTTAATTAGATTCTAATAGAAAGAACATTTTTGATTTCTCTTCTATATTGTAATTAAAAATGAAAAATCTGTGTATCATTTTTAATACTTAGTCTATTCCAAAAAAAATTTTTCTTAATAATACATATATACTATCAATAATAGTAACAACTTGTTTTTATCCAAAGCATGAATATGAATGCCTCTCCCAAATATTTCCACTTTAACAATAACAGTACCTTTCTATTTCACTCTATTTCGATGAATTTTCTTATGTTTTTGTCTATATATATATATATATATATATATATATATATATATATATATATATATATAAAATTTAAATCCATTTTAACCCGGTATTCAGTGACATACTCGTATTTCACAAGAAAAATTCGAAGGTTTGTAATTTTGTTATATTTTAAATATTTTACTATTTTATTTTTCTAATAATATATTTATTTAAAAAAAAGAATAAATTTCTCTTCATGATTTTACTAAATATGTTTATAATCGAAAGCATTCAAAACTAAGATAAGATTAAAAAAGTATTAGAATATTATTACTATAAAAATAATTAAATGTGTTTATTAAATCAGGTTTTAAAATGTAATTTGTAAACAAACTTCATTCTAAATCTATTACTTAAATCACTTACATCTTTTTGTGATAATTTATTTCTCTCTCTCTCTCTCTCTCTCTCTCTCTCTATATATATATATATATATATATATATATACATTATATACGAGGATCGTTTGATAAGTATGGTAAAAAAGTAAGAAAAACTGAATTGAAAAATTTAATTAAATTAATTAATTAATTAAATTAAAAAATAAATAAATTTACCATACTTATCAAATGACCCTTGTGTATGTATATATATATATATATATTTAACTAGTTTCACTGTTCTTTATTGCAAAATTGTATTGCTGTTCTTATATTCACATACAATACTGTTTTATACTTAATGATGTTTTTGATTTTTGACTAAGCAGTAAAAAATATTGTAACGCAAAGGTACCGGAAAGTTAAAACTGACATATATATATATATATATATATATATATATATATATATATATATATATATAAAATAATGTAATTTTATCATTTATTTTCATTTTAGTTATCTTAATTGAGAAGATCTTCTCACTTTACAAAAGTTATTTTAAAATTATTTGGTTACGATTCATTTTTTACGAATAAATTAATTCGATAAAATGACTTATAATATAATATATAAATAAATGAATTAATAATTAATCATAAGATGTTTTTGAAAAATTCTTTCTTTTCCCATTAAATTTGGTTGAAAGTAAATTAGCAGTTCAAATTAAAACTATAATTTATTTTCGTATTAAAAAATAACATGTATTAAAATTAGGGTTACAAATTAAAAAAGAAATATGAACAAATTGACGTGCAGGTAATTTAATATGTTTTATAAAGTACTTGGGGTTTCTGCTCCCTGCTTGCTACCCTCTTCGAACCCTCTGATACTACATTTCCCGTTCGCTACACTTGCTCTCCCCATGAAACTTGCAATCGTGAATGATGTTTATTTGCAATCCTTAAACTTCAAAGGTAATTGTTCATGATTGGAGTAGAGTAATGACATTAATTTTGCGATTGAATTATTTTATATATGATATAAAATGAAACGTTGTCTTATTTTAAATATCAATCTTAAATATTTGTCAGTTATTAAATAATATCTAATAATACAACATTTAATTGGCAGTATTGTACTTCATTTTTTAATAAAGTCGAGATAAACAGAATTTAATCTTTAACATTAAGTTTTACAATTATGTAACACGATGTTGAATAAAATTGTACTAAGTTATATTGTTTGCTTATATTTTTATTTAGAATATTTACCTCATATTGTATATTTATTATGTTGAATCTGTATGAACTATTCATTTTTAAATTTCATTCAAAATGTGTAAATTTCCATCATGAAAATTGATAATATGAATATAGTTCATAGTATTACTCACCAGCAAGTTTTTACAGTAATACTACTTTTACACTTAATACTTTTATTAGATACTTAGTATATTTAAGTTTAATATTGATATATTGCACATAAAATTACAAAATTTTATGTGCTAATATCTACATTTGAAAAAAATTATTATATAAATTTAGCGAATAGCAAAAACATAATAAACTATTTTAATTTTATATTGGGTTTTTAACTAAATAGCCGGAGGAACAAAATAAATTTTAGTGTTTTTCATACACGTGCTGTACTGTCAATACTTTAAATTCTATTTGTAATTAAATAACATAACCTAATTTTTATAGCACTCGAAAAAGATGTTTTAAAATGTATTACAAGTTTTTATAAAATATAACTGTTTAATTACCTAAATATTTAATAAATATGATAAATAGCAATTGACACACCTTTTAACATTATTTATTAAGTAGGATACTAGAAAAGTTCGATTATGCATTGAAATAACTTAGTAAACAAAGATAAAAGTATTTATCAATTCATACATCAGAGATTTGTATTAAACAAATAAAATTACAATGTTTTTCTTTAATAGGTATTAAGTATTCATTTATAAAAAAGGAGAAAACGCTAATCATGTAAAAACATTATTATTGAATGATTATTTATTAAATTTCTAAATATTTACTTACAGTTGAAAAGTGATAGAGATAGCTAAGCTTTATTCGATTAATGCACTTTTTAAAGATTGTAGAACGCTATTTTAAGAATTTTTAAAATGATTGATTTGAGAGAATGAATTAAATCTCGAAAAATCAGTGGAACCGTTAATTTATGAAAGCATCATTGATATTCGAAATTTATCCCAATAAAGTCGACATAAATATCAATATATACTTTACAGACAATCAAAATATTAGCTTTGTATTTTGTTCTAAAAATTGTTATAAAAAAGTAGATCTTTACAAAAGCTCAGTAAATTGTTTTTGGTAAATAAAAACTGATGAACAACTGAATACCAATGACAAATTGTAGTTAAAACTTAAATCACTTTAAGAGTGAAATTATGTCAGTATTGCTTTCTAGATAAGCATATAAACCGTTAGGCAAATCACATGAGTGGGATTTATAATTCGAAGAAAACATCAATATTGTTGACCTAATTTAAACAGTGTCTTCAAGGTTTCCGTTTTTTTGCTATTAAATAATGTTAATGTCGTTGAACTTGTGCACCTACAACTTTTTTGTTATTATCTTAAATATTGACGGAAATTTTATTTTTATTTTTAATGCGTTAGTAGTAAAAACCTACACGCTATAACTGTTTGCAGTAATATCATAATCCATATTTTTTATTGATTTTTATTTTTTTCCATTTTGTTACTTAAAACGTTATTTAAGGTATATTATTCCAAAATTAGTTAAAATACTTTGTGATATATATATATATATATATATATATATATATATATATACACACACACACACACACTCGTCCCTCAATTTACGCGGAGTATCCGTTCTACGTGGATTTATTTTACGCGAATGAAAATCGCGTAAATTGAGTCTTGTTAGTGCAATACAAAAAATATTGGAAGTAAAAGTTAGTAAAGTTGAAGAAACACATATTTATTTCACATAGCTTAACAAAAAAATAATGATGTTTTAGAAAACAAAAGTAGATAAATTTGATTCGGTGTCACTATCGCTACTGCAATTCAAAACAATCAACCTTTTATATATTTATATCGTACTTTTATTCGTTCAAGTAAGAATTTGCGTCACTCTGATATATAATAAATTCCATGAAAAATTATATAAAATGAAATCTATTTGACCGCGTATAAAAAGTGCCGTGTAAATCAATACCGCGTAAAAAAGTCCCGAATAAATAGAGGGGCGGGTGTATATATAATTGTATGCATATGATTATACAGGTGGATCAGATGAGACTAAAAAGTTTAGACATACATTTATTTGCTTATTATTCTTTATTATTATTTCAGTCTCATTTGGACTACCTATATATAAAATGATGAAATTAAATGAAATTGACTATTCTTTGTTTATCACTTCAAATTTAAAATAAACATTATTACGTTTTGTTGTTAATAATGTCAAAAATTCAATTAACAAAATTTTTTAAACTGAATATGAATTGAAAATTAAATAAAAAAATATTATTTATAATAATGAAATATACTGAATTGTAAATAATACTTAATTTGATGAGATAATTGAAAAATATGTCTAACTCTTGTGTGTGTATTTTTGTATGTATATTTATCACTTCAAAATCAAACTTTAATCATAATTATGCATAAACAAAAAAAATAGTGTAATATGTAGTATATTTCAATATATATAATATATCTGAAGAGATAGAGAAATGTATATAAAGAATAAAATTATAATTTCTTAAGAATATTAATTCAATAATATGAAATAGTAATGTTTCAAAAATTTATTATATTTGTAGCTATTTATGCGATTAATTGTAATAAATAAAATATAAAATTCAATTTTAAAGTCACGTATCGACTGATTGAATTTAAGGACAATAATTACACAATAAAATGTGAAATATTTAAAAGTTCACAGTAGTAAAAATGTAATACATTTATTATCAGGTTTTTATTCAACATTTGTACATCGAAGATGACTTCCTAATTCACACCATTAGAAAAACATAACACGACAGTCAATTTACAGTATGTTAGTGAATCACGTTTTTTAGTAATACGTGCAGTCACATTGCGTTATAATAGCTATGAAATTCCAAGTTCTGAGGAATTATATAACCTATCAATGTTAAATCAGATCATATCAGATATTAATAGGTATATGACATTGGATTATTATAATTTTAAAAAGTAAGTATTTTAAAAGAAGAACATTTTCATAAATATTTAAATTTATTGTGAATCATTTCATTTTTTGTGAGTAGGATTGTTATTTATACAGTTGACTGGACTTCATGCATGCGGTAATGCATCAGTGCCCTCCAAAAGTTAGTTGAAAAAAACATTTATAAGTTTTTAAGTAACAAGGTTTAACAACTCGGATTCTCATCATTGGCTTGTATAGTCATGATTTATAATTACAAACCGTCATTGTTTTTAAAAGAATATTTTCTAAAATTCATATTGTTCGCGTAACTAAACAATAAATAGTAAGTAATAATAGAAGTTAGTTGAAACTGAACCCTCGCACTACTTGAATTGGAGATAGGCGTATTTGTTAAGGTTTAATAGATTCTTGTAGATATTTTACAGTGAAGTCGTAATATTTAATCTCCAAAAACATTATTATTGGTCATTATTAGTAAAAAATGGCTCTAAAGTGAAAATTAACTATAAAAGAAAGATCAAAAGTTGTAAATGAATATGAAATATTGAAAAATTGTAGTGTGGTTGAAAAAATATTCAAAATTAGTGCCGAAGGAGTAAGGAAAATCATAAAAAAGAGCAGAAAAGTTTCGACGCTTGCAGATAAACCACGTTCGGTGCGACCTAGAGTCATTACTTCCAGCGATGATCGACGTATATTACGACAGTGCAAAAGTTAATCCGAAAATTGTTTTAAGAGAAATTCAAGAGAAACTGCATGAAGCAGGGACTTCAATTTCTGAAACTACTATTAGAAGACGTATTCACGATGTTAAGTTGAGGGGCCTTGTGGTCAGAAAGACATCGTTATTGACATCTGCCCTTAAAAGAAGAAAATGAAATTTTGCCATAAAATATGTGAATAAACCACTGGACTTTTGGAAACTAATAATATTTAGTGACGAGACTAAGTTTGAAATATTTGGAAATCGTCGAAGCCAAATAGTTTGGCGAAGTAGCAGTGATAATGCTTACATTAACAAGTTCTGCTACCAACTGTACCATACCAACTGTAAAACATAGAGGAAGAAATGTCATGGTGTGGGCGTTTTTTTTTGTGTGGTGTGGAAATATTACATATTATTAAGGGAAAAATGATTGCGCAAATATACTGTAATATTTTACAAGAAAATTTACACCAACCAATGAAATAATGGTTGGGTTAGGATTTTACTTTTTAACAGGACAACAACCCGAAGCATGCTACTAAAATAACTAAAGAATTTTTCACAAATAATGAAGTAGATGTATTTGACTAGCCATTAATGTTGTCCGATTTTAATTCTATTGAAAATTTGTGAGATAAATTGGACCACAGAATCTTCATATCTTCAAAACACAGCATTACTCAATTTAAAAACAAACTTTTGGAAACGTGGTCTAATTTGCTTCTTAGTGCTTTACACAACTTTATAGAATCACTGCCTAGAAGGCTTTAACGATTTTCCGGGAATAACGGCGGTCATACAAAATATATTTTTTTATTTTTGCATCATTTTCTTTGTAATTTTCAACTAACTTTTGACACTAGACCTATAAGTAGTTTTTATATAATTTATGATTCGTGTCAAGAATCATGATTGTTAATTCCTTATTAAAATGATTATTATTAATTAAAGATTATCAGTGTTTAATATGAAGATATTTTTATTTTTCGCAAAAATTTTCATTTTTTATGTCATTTTTAATTTCAATTAATTTTAAGGAGGCACAATATATATATATATATATATATATATATATATGTGTGTGTGTGTGTGTGTGTGTGTGTGTGTGTATGTGTGTGTGTGTGTGTGTGTGTGTGTTTGTGTTTGTATTTAGACATGTTTGAAAGAGTTTATAAATTATTATATTTAACAAATTTAAGTTATATTCTTTTGGAATTTGATGATTCATGCAATATGTAAAAAATAAAACTATTTTTTATATCTCTTTTTAATTGTTTTTAGTATCAAATGTTTTTATTATTTTAAATATAAAATTACATTTGTTCAAAATAATTTTTAACAAAATACTTAACAATTTTTTGTAGTGTTAAATATTTTAATATACAAAATTTGTAATTATTGAATACAATTAACGTTTAGAATAGAAATTTTAATTAAATTATATAATTGAACACCTATATATATATATATATATATATATATATATATATATATATATATATATAATATATATATATAATTAATATAATATATAATTATCAATGAATTATTTGTGTAAATCATTGAACATTTTAAATTTTTGTGTTATTTTTCTATAGATATATTTTAAATATATTCAAAATGAGAAGAAAAACGAAACTCTAAAATATACATATTTTGTTCAAATTATTATTTTTATGAAGTTGTTAAAAAATTATGACGTTTTTTAATTACTAAATTTTATAAACTTTTATTAAAATTATGTAGTATATTTGCTAATTTTGTAATTCTACGTGCTACATATATATATATATATATATATATATATATATATATATATATATGTATATATATGTTTAAGTGTATTACTTTATTTTATATTTTTATGTATATTTTCCATATTATCAAATTTATAATTAAAAAATATTCAAATAATCTACAGGAAATATTTTATGTATAGAATTTATTTTATCCTAATTTTCAAATAGAATATTGAGAAATAAATAATATTTTGAAGAATTATAGTTATAAAATAGAACTAATTTTGTTTTCAAACACGGTGTAAATGTTTCTGGCAATATATCTGAATTTAGATATGTAACGGTTGGGTACTCTTCTTCCGTTATTCTACTATAAGAAACAAAGCACATATAGGAGAATCAGTTATATGCATATTTTTTTAAAAATATAATATTCTAAAGAATTTTCGTGGTAAATAATATATTTTAAAAATAAAATATTAATTTTGAAGCTATTTACAATAAATAATTTAAAAAAATATTATTTTCTAACATAAAAATTAAAAAAAATAATATTCTAGAATAAGAAAAAAAATAGCAATTTGCTCTTCTAGATTAATATAAGGAACTGGATCTTATAGTTTTTCCTAAAATATTTTTATTTGTTTCACGTTATTCATTAGTTCAGAAAATGAATTTGTTTCAAATTTAAAATAAATTATATGATAATATTTTATTAACGATCACTTTTATTCCAATTTGTTTATTAAAATATATTTGTTTTCATAAAAGAATTAATAATTAATTATTATAAGATTTTATTAATAAAATTTCACAAATTGTTTATTTTTTTTTTCTTTAAACGCTTTTAATGATAATGGGTTTATCGAAGGTAAGATGCATTATGTGACTTAACAGTAATTCACTCCTGAAAACTGTATAAAAATGGTTTTAAGCAGTATGAAATTATTTTTTAAAATCTATTGTATTAGTATATAGCTTGCTAATTATTTTTTCACATACACACACACACACACACACACACACACACATATATATATATATATATATATATATATATATATATATATATATATATATATATATGTGTGTGTGTGTGTGCTTATGTATTATAGTGTAGTAAAATTATCTTAAAATGTTTATATGATTTTTATAACTGAAATTATATTTAAATAACTTTTTATTTTATTTAAAAAGATTACCTTAAGTTTAAAACATGCAGTAGGATTAAAACCTACAATAATGCATTATACACGTTTAGTCCATCGACCTATGGATGACGTCAACTAAAACAACTAGTGACCTTATATTTAATAAATTATATTTACGCTAGAGGTGTTTTTTTGTATACTCAAAATAGAAGAAACCTACGCGTAATTTTGACCACATAATAATGATTTCAGTTTGTTTAATATTGATGTGTTGTACAGTTAATATTGTCTTTTGTAGAGAATATTATTGGTCTATATATAAATCTGGTAAATTTGTATTTTTACTGCTGTTATATTTAAGCAAGTTTAAAAAATGTTTTATACTGAGAAAATTTTGGATTGGAACAGAGTAATTTATTAAAATGTTAATTTAGTAATGAAATAGAAAAATGAATTTTAAATGATTGTTTGTATTATGTTCTTTCTTCATAATAATTCCAACGATAATTTATTATCTTAGAATACAGTAAAAATATTTTTATTTTGAAACATTTCAATATTAGCTGCATTTATGAATTATTATTGATAATTTATTATTGATATTTTATGATAATTTAAAATCAATTTCTAAATATGTAAGATGATAAAATTCATTTCTCATTCTAATTATAGTTAGGGATGTCTGTATGATTTTTTTTCGGAGGTTATTTGGGTTATTAAAAACATATAATATTTTCAGATCAAATATTTTGTTATCATTGTATGAAGAGACTTATAAATCTTCTTTGATTTAGATGTGTTTTGCTGGAGCAAGAGTGAAAATTTATTTTGAATTGGTATTATCCTATTTTTATTTTCTTCGTCTATAAATCTTTTTTCTGGTTTTTGGTAATAAGCTGTTCTTTTAAATGTACATCGTTTTTAATTTCTTCTATTTTACATTTTTTGATTCAATTTTCTTCTTATCTATAAATTCATTGTACATTATTTTGATCTCAGTATAGTTAATCATAATACCTATTTTTCAATTGTTATATCTAATTATTCTTTTCTTTTCAAGTTCATTTATGCTTGTTGAAAAAATAACATCATCTGCAATTTTTTGTGAATAAGCATTTCTCTATTTATTTTTATTCTTTCGGATTCATATTTTATTGTCTTAAATAATTATTTTAATGTCACTGTAAGTAGCTTTTCTGATATCGCAATTTTCATGATTTTAAACATTCTTGTTTCTTCAAATACTTATACAGTGGTTTTAGTATTTTTATAAATGTTTCTGAAAAACTGAATATATATTATTTCAATTCTTTCATTCTTCAGTGCATATTACGTTCGATCCCTGCTAGAAGAAATAGGACAGGCGGGGTTTTTTAGCTGAAATGAAGGCAATATGTTTAAAGGAGTAAACTTTAAATAAAAAAATCCACCATCAATGTAATATTCAATAAGGTGGTGAATATGACCAAGTACTAGTGAATAGTAATATTTAATGAGGCTTTTGGTCAACAATAGGTTGATATAAGTTGATATGATATATTTTACACACACACACACACACACACACATATATATATATATATATATATATATATATATATATGTATTTACTTTTAATATATTCTTTAAGTTATGATATTTTTTTATATTAAAGATCAGTTAACGTTAATTTTTTAATTATATTATTTTATTATACTGAAGGTCAATTTTAATTTAGTCAATATTTACAGCTATAAAAATAATCTAACTTTTTAAATTTATTATCTTGATATCAAAACTGAAATATTTATAAATATTTCTGTAATTATATTCCGAATTATATTTTATTATAATTTTTTTTGCATATAAATATTTTATACATATTAAATAATTGTATTTTGTAGTATTAGTAATAGATTCTGTTTTAAATATTTTCGTGAAATTATTAATCATTGCAATAATAATACCTATAAATCAATAATAAACACATTAATAGTTGTGTATGATATATAATAATTATTTTAATTTATAATTATAATTTAAGTGAAACTTTTATTTCATTTACCGTTATACATTTATACATAATACTTAACACTTGTTTATCTGTCAAATGATAGTAAGTTTTCTTCAAAGAAGTATATTTATCAGTCACACAAGTTGAATGAACTTATTTTGAATGATTGAATAAATGTGCATAATATTAATCTAAAAAAACGAACATGTTTTTTTTACCACAACTAGATATTAACTGTATTTCTATTAATGCACTGTCAATTAGGTGCATAATTACAAAAAATACCTTTAGGATATTGTTTATATAACGACTGGAGTAATTGTCAATCTTATAACTGACATTGTCTGAATTATTCTGTCATTAGATCTATGAGCCTCTTTGGAATTATGAAATGTGTATAATTTTTTTTCAATTTCAATTTTTTGCATAAATAATATTTCAGTTTTTCGTATTTATACTATTTAATT
Source organism: Neoneuromus ignobilis (assembly GCA_029203775.1). Taxonomy (NCBI): domain Eukaryota; kingdom Metazoa; phylum Arthropoda; class Insecta; order Megaloptera; family Corydalidae; genus Neoneuromus; species Neoneuromus ignobilis. Next base: position 32,558,191 of record CP092087.1, read on the forward strand.
GAAACTATTGTACATCAGTGCGTTTAAATAAAAATAAGTTGTACTTGTTAATAGCGTAAATCTTATAATAATTATATTTTTAGATGTGTTTTTTATATATAATTCTTGTTTTAAAATCATGACACAAACTATTTGTGTATTTGACAATATATTTATTCGCATACATACATACATACATACATACATATATATATATATATATATATATATATATATATATATGTATATATATAAATACACATCATACATATATACAAACACTATATACACATACATAAATACTCATATCCATGGTCATAAGTACTTTAACTAATCCATTTTGCAACGGCTGATGTAAATAAATTTACTATATATTTTATAATACTGAACTTGTAATAGATCGTGAGATGAGTTTCAAATAAAATGTGAGTCATTAATGTCCAGTTCATAATTATCATGTAAAACTAAATCTTGTTTTATACAGATGTATGAAAATATTGTGTTTCACACAATTACTAATAAATTATTAATAGGTAATAATTATATATATATATATATATATATATATATATATAAATATATATATATAATATGTATGTATGTATGTATATATATATATTATATATATATATATATATATATATATATATACGAGTATATACACAATATTGCTATAAAAATATATTTTTGAAAATATACGTTGTGAAAATAATTTTAACTTCTTTAACAACTATAATCTTTCATATTGAAATATATTTCATTTAGTCAAGTACTTTCTTATTAATTCTCCATATAATGAGACATTAGAAGTTTTTTTTAAGAGGAAGTTTATCGTTTATATATTATGTATATTTATTTTCAATAAATTTAAGTACTTCAATAAAAATAATATTTTTTATTATAAATATAGTGTTATTAAATATTTTATACTCATTTGCAAATTAGTCGATATTAATTTAAATATTAATGAATTATGAATTAATGAGTTATTTATTAATTGATTGATAAATAAAGAAATAATCCTAAGTAATTCATACACATAAACATATACACAAATATATATATATATATATATATATATATATATATATATATATATATGTGTGTGTGTGTGTGTGTGTGTGTGTGTGTGTGTGTATGTGTGTGTGTATGTGTGTGTGCGTGTATGCGTGCGTGCGTGCGTGTATATGAAGTATTAGTATGAATATAAGACATATTAGTATGAAGTATTTTTATACTAATATGTTATATATAACTAATCACAAGTTCATTTATTTGAATGAAATTGTAGGAAGCATTCACTGAGTATTGCCATGTCAAAGAACTACAATAAAGTAGTACGAATGAAGAGTTTTTATCATTTTATTGCAATTTATAAAAGTTTAAAATATTTACATACATATATATATATATATATATATATATACACGAGGGTCGTTTGATAAGTATGGTAAATTTATTTATTGTTTAATTTAATTAAATTTTTCAATTTAATTTTTCTTACTTTTTTACCATACTTATCAAACGACCCTCGTATATATAATGTATGTGTACGTGTATTTATATGAATGTATATAGTACTGTTATGTTTTAAGAAATGTTTGTACTGTCGATACACAAACACTCGTTTATTACCGAAAATATTAAATTTCGATTCATCAGAAAGTAGCAACCTATTCCAATTTTTTTATCACAAAACTGTGGCGAGATTGAAAGTTAATTAGTATATTATTTACTCTCCTAAGGAAATATATTTTTATAGCGTAATCACTTATACTAAATTTTATGTACATTTTTTAATTACTTCTTACAATTTTTGACAGGTTACATTTTTGAAGTTTTCTAATGTTAATGACTTCTATTAATTTCATATCACTTATACGAAATGTTTATTCCATTCAGAACAATTTTTACATTAAACAATTTTTTTTTCATTATATTTCTTTATTTACTTTTGTATAATGCGTCTAGACATTGTTGTTTTCTTTGCATTATTTGTGCGTCAAGCCTTATTTACATAATTATACAACTATTATTAATGGCTATTCTTATCATTTTTCATAACAACTACAAATAATAGTTGAAAATTGAAATATTGATATTTTCCAAATATATAGATTATAGACATTAATAATTATTTAGTTTTTTAATAATTCTTATTTATCTTAGAATTTAAAGAGAAAAAAATATGATAAAATATTAATCGCTCCAAAAGAATAATTTTTAGAGGATCATAAAATGCAAATTTTCCTGGTCATGTAATAATTCCTGATATTTAACTTAAAAAGGATAGAATGATTGAAATAACTTTTTTATTTCTAATATGCAGTATCCAAAAAGAGAAAAATACATCTTGCTTAAAAACAATAAAATATTATTTTATAATGATAATTTTTTAGTTTATTTAGTAAATTTTCAGTTTTGTCATATTATTGTTGATAATTTATTTATAAATGTATAAAAACTGTTTAGTTCAAATACTTGTTATACTATATTAATTTCCTTTTTATTAAGAAATTAAAAGTATATGAAAATAATTGTATATTTGCGTTTTTATTTCAACTGGTTTAAGTCGACCGATCTATATATAGCTACGTTGTTGCTACCTGCAACCATCGATCATTTTTAAAAAATAAAATCAAAGAGAAGATTACTGTATTTATTTTTTTATACTAAGTCATTTGTAGAATAAAAAAGACAAGCCAAAAACATTAGCATATCTGGATTGAATGAGTGCTGTTACATTACGGTCATTAATCTGTATAACTTATCTATTCAGTTTCATGACTTCGTCATGTTTCTTTAAATAACTCTGTATTGTTTTTTGAATACATTGTACGTTTTAAAGAATTATTTGATAAATGTAAGAGCAAGATTAAAGATATTACAAATAATTGATTTTCTGTTTATGTATTTTGTATGTAACACAAAATATGTCCAGTTACGAAAAAAACTGTTATATTGATAATAATTTTTTAGAGATTAACTTTCCATAATTTTTAACATACAACATTTATTTATTTGATTTAAAAATGTAAAATAAGGCTATATATGAAAAATTTGTTAAAGATTTTTATAAAGTATAGGTTATAAAAGACAATGTTGTTGAAATAATATTCAATATGATTTTAAAGACCACCGTCTAGAATGTCTATAATCAGTATACGGTGTTAAAGTTCTTTCTAGTGTTACTGTATTTTGTTCGTTTGCAGAATTCAAAAGAGATTGTAGTTTATTCAATAATGAAGTTAATGCAAGAAATTCAAGGACAGTTGAAATAATAAAAACTTTAAAATATCTAATTGAAGTAAACTACAGATGTACTTATGAATAGATAAAAAAATCATTTTTAATGAATCTACAACAATATGAAAAATTTAGCATTGTGAATTCCGTTTTTTAAAAGTAGTTTATTATTAGATATCATCAATTTAGACGCCTTTTCATAAAGTAAAATGTCTAAAAATCCATAAAAATACATTAAAAATGCTTTTCAACAATAGGAAAATGTGCATTTCGTTGGTAATGTCATCATCGTTAGAGCATTATGTTATAAAATCTAAAATAATATTTCGTTTAAAACTGCTCAAATAAATATTACATTGAAAATGTTCAAGAATCGTGCTTATTATTTTATTTTCAATATTAGAACTAATAACGAATCTTACATATTGTATTACAATTTTACAAATCGTTCTGTATATCGTTTAAGATCCATGAAGTTAATCTAACTTTAAATATATAAAAAAAGAATCAATATGCAAAAAAGATCTTTAATTTTTTTAAGATGCACATGATTTGAAATTATAATAAAATTAGACGACCTGGTGTACAAGTGCAATATACAATTATTAAACGATTTGTCATAAATTCAAAATTAATTACATCACTTAACCCTTATCGGACGTTAGCATTTTGTACTTAACTTTCTGCTAAGTCTGAGATATATTTGAGTGCTTATTGTAAGAAAAGAGTAACTAAGGTTACTTGATATAAAAATATAGTTTTGTGCATAAAAATATTTATATTTACACTTTAAATGTTTACATTTTATTAAGTGTAATCTTCAAGCTTAAATGTTATTTATATTTTTTCAATGTGTGGTATTTTTTTAAACATTTTCCTACATGAAGGAATGGTTTTCTGTTACAAGTTTCACAGAAGTATATAGTTTCCTCCAGGTATATTCTTCTCTTATAGTTTTCTCTTTCTTCTTCCAGGTAACTTCCGATTGGAGTATACAATGCAGTTATTATGTTTTCCTTGGGAATGAGGTTGCAAGATATGCAGCTTCATCATAAGAATTAAAATCACGTACCGAACATTCAAAATTTTTACATATTTCACTACAACTATCACTGTTACTTTCCATATTACTATAGTTTTCTTTATTCATTTTTGGAGGAATAAAATATTATAATATAAGTAAAATAATTGCTGAAATATGACAGAACGTGTTGTCTGCTATCGAGTAAGAATTAAACTGTAAAAACATATAGTGTGTACATTCGGCAATGAGGACGTTGTTACTTGTTTAGTCTTGTCACCTCGCACGTGACATACGACTGATAGTACAAAGTTGTAATGTCACGTCAGAGGTGACATACGACCAATAAGAGTTAATATTTTATTTTATAACAAAATTTATTGTTAGTTTTAAAATAAACAAAACAAAATATAAAACATTTATTTATATGATTTAGCTATATGTATTTTTTTCAATTAATTAGAAAAAGCATTAAAGTCAATATCTTGAAACTCAATATTCATTAGAATATTAATTTAATAATAGGACGTTATTAACTAATAGTTTTTGATATATTTCATAATTTGCATAATGCTTTTAAATTATATAAACAGAAATCAAGATTAAACTGCTGATATAAATAATAACAAATAATATTTTGAATATTCACATATAATTTTTTTTGAATCAATTGTTTAAATTTTGAAATATAACTTTACCTACGTCTATTTTACTATCATTATTTATCATTACTCGTATTTTGTTTGCTAATCTTGAATAATTTGTTTTATTTACAATTAATACATATTTAGTAAAATGTTGTGCAAAATAACATATTTAGTGAATATATACATGTATTTTTGACTATCATTTTTTAAAAAATCAGTCTTTTCTATTAATACAAATGTTACAATAATTAGATTTTTTACTAAAAATTATTATTTTAATTAAATACAGTAAAGTAAAATGAAATATTTTTATAAACGTACATAAAACATTTTTAGGGTTTGGTATTTATTTAATTAAGAAATTATTTTTTTTAATTTCAAAACATTTTTTTAAGCCACTGTTGAATGAAGTATTTAATAACATATTAGTATTATTGTGAACTTAATTATTCTTAATATGTCTGTTATCAATCCATAGTTATACTATATGTGTATGTGTGTGTATATATATATATATATATATATATATATATATACATGTGTTGTTGTGTGTGTGTGTGCATGCATGTATATATTATGAAGTATGTACATACACGTACACAACTATATATTATTAATGGTTTATACATTTCATAATTCATTACGCAATCAAGTTTATATAAAAAACATTAATTTCTATTTTGTTTAAAAAATTAACATTTTTAATAAAATACTCAATAACGTACATTTCTCTGCTTTTTACATGGCCTTGTTGTATGCATTATATTTAGTATACTTCAAGTCTAGACACACACGCTCACACACACACACACAAACGCACACACACATACACATACACGCACTCACATACACGCACATGCATACATACACACACACACACACATATATATATATATATATATATATATATATATATATATATATATATATATGAATCTGGTGTATTTCTTTAAAGATAGTCTGTCAAAAAAAGTTCGTTAATACAGTACTATATTGCTGTAAAAAAAGACAATGTGAAACATTTTTTATAGTAACTGGTAAATCCAGTTACAGTTCTTGGTATTCTTCTTTGTGTAAGTAATTTATTCGAAGTTTAATTATTGATCATTTAAATAGTTTATATACCATTGATTCTATTTCATTTAGAATTTAACTTACGTTATTATGGGCTTAGTAAAAAAATACTTTTTGGTTATTAGTGAACAGTAAGTAAAATTGTCATGATTAACTTAATAATTTTTAATTTTCAGTATGTTTATTTCTAAAACTATAAGAATATAGGTGATTTTATTTTCTTAACGTTTTATATTATTAATTTCATGATTTGTAAAAGAAAAAAAATATTAGCACAGCATGGGTTGCTGTTAAGATATTTTAATATATTAATATAGTGACTGAAAACATAATAGTTACAAGATGAAATAATCTATCACGCCAAAGTAGCATTTCATCTGTTTCAACCAACATTTTTTTGGTAAAAAAATATATAACTGTTCAATTTCCTTTCTACATTTTATTTCGAATGCATGACTAATAATTGCATAATTTGTACCGTGAATACAAATATAGTCATTATATAACTGTTCATTCAATTTATGCAGTAATTATTTATTTTTCATAAAAAATGAGAAAAAAGTAAGATTCTATTTACGGGTATTTCTTTTAGTACGTACGGGAGTAATGGGTATTAATTTCTTGAATTATAATTATATTTTTTCGTAGTTTTCATACGATTCATTTTTTTGAGAATCATTCCATAAAAATTAAATTTGAGACTATAATATGTTTACATATTTTTCTACTGCATACCGACAAATTTTCTCATATTTTTATTTTATCTATCCATAGGTCTCTTCAGATCTTTTTATACTCAAGTCCCAATCAATAATTTATATTGTTTATATGTAATTTTTCGGTCTTGCTATGTGAATAACCTATTTTCATTATAAACTTTTCACTCTGGTTTTAATTTGAATTTCTTTCGAATTCATTCGTTTCTGTTGTTATACTATTTTGTATTCCTAAAATTTATTATCCATGCTTTTGTGTGTTGTATAGTCACTGAATTATTCTGAGATTCCAGACTCATACTTTATTATCGTAAGTGAGAACGGGTAGGATGCATCAATCAAAAATCTTGTATTTTCCTAAGTAGAGGAATAATATATATATATATATATATATATATATATATATATGTTTTTATATTTGTGTGTTTGTGTTATTTAAAATATACATAATGAAAATTTTTGTAGAAAATATTTTTTAGAGTATTAGATAAATTCTTGTTGCATTCAAAAATCATTCATAGAAAATATTTTGAAGAAAAATTATAAAATATATTTTATCGAAAATATGTTATAAAATAATTTATAATTAATATATTACAAAGTCTTTCAACATTGTTATGTTATTTCTGACATTGTTATATATTATATATATATATATATATATATATATATATATATATATATATATATATATATATATATATATATATATAATGTATATAAATATGTATAAATTAATTTGTTTAATTTATTTATTTTACTGTTATATAATTTCTTTGACTAGAAAGAAGCTTTAGTTCATAAATATTCATGTAGTACATATATTTATATGGATCTTCAGAAAGTATCAATTTTATTTCTATCACGTAGATATTTTCGTTTTAAATACAGACACATCTGTGCAAAAATACACAGAATATAAAAACTGAGGCATTCATTTACACATACACACGTATTACAATTTACCATGACTGAAAGAATGATGTTTGACTTTTAAGTTTGGTAAATTATTTTGTATTTTTCAACAGATTATTTTGTATTTATTTTTAGGTATGTCGTTTTTAATAAACGTGCTTAGCGTTATGAATTATATTTATTCACTAATTTTGTTTTTTTTTTTAAAAAAATGGATATTAATTTCATATTTATAAAAAATATATACATGTACAATCCATTAATTTATATAAACTATGTAAGGGTCATTTTAAAATGAGGAATTATTCTCAAAAATAATTTTATTATAAATAATATATACATTTATTGTTATTTTATCAAATAATATGATATTTATATTTTTAAAACATCTTTGAAAATTTTCTTTTCTATTTTTTATAATCTCTTGTTATTCATTTCATAGCCCTTTATTTTAGAAATCGTTCACTGTAAACATTTTTTTAAAAAGAAAAGTTGATAATTACTCACTGTTATCTAAATTAAATAAAGTATCTATTAATTTCAAAAATTATCTTATCAAATTATATAGTGGGAGAATTTGTTTTCCATTTTTATCTGTCTATTTTATAATTTTCGCATGATTTTATTTACAATATCCATGGCTTCATCAATTTTTGATAAAAATAATCTATTAGAGTACTTATCATCATCTATTTTTTCTCTATTCTCTTTTTCCTATACACTTGTTTAAAATATATGAAAATTTTGTTTGTTGTAATAAAGAAAAAAAATTTTTTTTTTCAACTTTGTTGAAAATTTAAAGCCATTTCTTTATTTGCTTATAAGTAATATTTTTTGTTCCACTCAACATTGTCCATCATGTAAATATTTATAATGAGATAGTAGATACATATAAATTATCAATTTTTAACCTGTTTCATGCCTCATATACGAGGACATACATAACTTATTTAATAAGTTTATCTTAAAGAAAAGTTAATTGCAATAAAAACTTAAATGAAATGAATTTATTTATAATATAGCAGTTTTCAATTTTTATATTTTTGTGTTATTATTACTGACACACATATATAGATTTCGTATACTTTATGTAATATTTTTTTAGGAATATTTTTTAAGTTATATATATATATATATATATATATATATATATATATATATATATATTGTATATTAGGTGCATTCATTAAAAATGAGCTCATTTAAAAATGGCAATAGTATGTATTAAAAACTGACTTTCTTTAAATAAATGTATTTTTTAATATTTGCTTTCCTGCATAAAAGAATTAAAATTACATATTATTTTTGCTGACATTAGTTTTGTTTTAATGTGTTGGAAAATTGAGCGTATTAAAGAGCATTATCAATATGTTTTACTTTATATGTTCAATCAAATTAAAAGTGTTACAGAAGAATAAAAAATAGTTTATGACATTTATGGGAAAACTTATTATATCATATATACATAAGAATTGTAAATTTTAGTTTAAAAATTTTTAAAATACATATAAGAAAAGCTTTGGATAAAAAATTCAAAAGTGATGAATTGTAAGCTTTATTGGATGAAATTTCAACTAAATTGAATATTATTTTTTAAAATCGCTAAAAGTTAATCAATTTACTATTTTTAGATACTTACAAGCCATAGAAAAGGTATTTAAAAAGTAGTAAAATTGGTTCCATACGAATTATATAGGGTCATCCAAATGCGACGCCTAAATTAGTGTTTTATTAAAAAGAAACTATACACATGTTTCTTTTAATAATACACAAATCTAGGAGTCACATTTGGATGACCCTATAGATGAGAAAATATTGAGTATTTTAATATTTGCGTTTCACTGTTTTTCAAACAAAGAAGAAAAGTTTTGTATGAAATTGTAATTGGCAATAAAAACTGGGATGCTTTAACAACCTTAGAAGTAAAAAAACAGTGGATAGACTCTATCCAATCTTCCACCTCAACACCAAAACAAAATATTTACAATTTGAAGATTTTAATGTGTATTTGCTAAGATTAGCAGGGAGTTTTCTATTATGAGTTATTGCCACAGCGTAAAATAGTCATAACTGATAAATATATTTAACAATTATACAAATTAAAACATGAATTGAATAGGAAACGATCGTTAGTATCCAGTAAACGATGCAGTCATTCTGTTCCATATGTTTTATTTTGGGAACTTTTAATATAAAAATGACCATTGTAGATAAAACTGTATTATTTTACTAAGCAAATACATAAATATGACAGTCTTGCAAGTAATGGTTAAATAAAGAAAAACGATTGATGTATATGAATATCATCATTGATAAACAGGTGTTAGATCAGCTGTCAAGTAAATCACAGTGTCTTGAACGAATAAGATGTTTTAAATATTAAATAAATAAATAGTGTTAGCATTAAAAGCCGTTAACATAACGAAGTAACGTAACACATGTCAATGTAAAGAACATGTCTTGAGTACAGATATCAAAATTATGTACACTTAGTATATACGAGTATATATAGTATTAATTTATTTCGTTGCATTTTAAGAAAAATATTTATTTTCTTAATATTTAAATTTAATTTAAATATTTCAATAATTCCATTCCATATCATTGGTTTTTAATGAATGTTATGTTTATAAAAAATGTATTTGATTTAAGTATGTGCTTGAGAATTATTAGGAAAAAAAATTAAAATCATACATTTATGAACAACATTTATTATATTTATATATTTAATACAAAAACATCTTAATATCTAAAAATACCTTATACTGGCACGTAATTAAATTTATGTACTTTGATATTCAGAAAAATATGTTTTATGTTAAATTAAAACACATTTGATTGATTTTGAAACAGGTTGTACGTTTTTTTTAATTACATTTCAATTGAATGCAATTATTTATTGTATTGTTTTATAATATATCACATTTTATATAAATCATTTTTTTGTACATCATGATTTGTGTTCATGATGCGACTTTTATACATGCTTGAAATGCTCATAGTTTTGAACATATTTTTGAACACATCTATGTTAAATAAAATTGAGATTCGCTTGAAAAAGAAATCATTAACCGTGTATAATAGTTTAGTCATCATCAATTAATATTATCATCATCAATTAAATTTTACTGTGAATCGAAAACATAACCGAATTTATTTTTGTCATTGTGTGGTGGTAAATAAGTTTTCACAAATAAATTATCTAAACCGTAAGATATTTTACCAGATTTATCATCTGCAAAAGGAACAGTATTGGATTTTGTATTAAAACTGCTTCTTGATGTTAATACTTCAGGGTGTTTGTATTCTTCATTGTAGGAATTGACTTGAGCTGAAATTACAAAAAAAAATACACTTTATGTAAATGTATAAATATACAGATACGTGTGTATATTTGTATTTGTAGATATATGTGCGTTTATATTTAGACATATATATATATATATATATATATATATGTGTGTGTGTGTGTGTGTATGTATGTGTGTATGTGTATGTGTGTGTATAAAATTCGGATTGAAAATTAAAAATATTCAATTAAAACTGATCATAATTACAAAGGATAAGCAATATTTAACTAGGATTTTATAAGAAAGTTAATATTTGTAAATCAATATTTTTAATAAATAAATACTAATTTACTTTTTATTAATTAATAAATATTTTTAGTTATCATCATCATATGATAAAGGCGATTGTCTTGTTGACGTAACAAACAGTGATATTTGTACCAGGGAATCGTACACAATATTTTGTATATGTAGTGATGCATACCACTATGCCACAAGTTTAAAGTTTTAAATATTTTATATAAAAATTTAATAAATAAAATAAATATTAAAAGATCATTTATAAACATTAAAGATTGTTTTTACATCTGGAAATACATATCACTTCCAGTTATTACTAAAAAATAAAACAGGAAAGTGTAGTGTGCAGTCAGATTTGAAAATTTAATTGAAAATTTGGGTAACTGATATTACTTAAAAATGTAGTTTCTGATTATTTCAATTAACATTTATTACATATTAATCTAGAGAAACAATAATGAAAGTAAAGTTTTTATTGTAAAATATGAAATTATATAGTTCATAAATTTAGGTAGATTTCACTATTAAATCAAAAAGATATAAAATAAAAAAGATAAAATATATAAATTAATAATTTTTAGGTAAATTATTTGAAAATTTGAGTAATATACTATTATAAAATTATGATGTTAAGCTATATGTACAAATAATTTTATAAAAATAAAAAAAAATTGTATTGATAAAAAATTTATAGTAAAACATTTTTTTCTATAAATCATTCTAGATATAAAATATTATGATTCGAAAATGAATTGCATGAATAATTTTAATATTTAAAAAATAAAACTAAATACAAAAATGATTTCTTGATTATTTGTAATTCTTAAATATAACGTCATTTCTGTATTCCGTATTTTAATACGGAATAACATTTATGTTATGTTGAGAAATATTGATGACTAACACTATTCAAAATATAAATTTTTGATATTATATAATATATATGTATATATATATATATATATATATATATATATATGCGTGTATGTATGTACATGGGTATACCTTTTGATTTTGATAGATCTCCAGTGTTTAATTGCGCTTCTGTCAATCCAGGTGGTGTTTTTAATGATCCTGAAGTAGCTAAAAATCCAGTTTCTGAACCAGCAACATATTCCAAATCATGTGATCCCGCAGAATTTTTATACGAATAACTTCCTTTTACATTTCCTGAAGCATCTGAACTTTCTTGTCTAGAGTAACTGTCGGTATCAATCGAGAAACTGTAACTCGAATCGCCTGTATTTGATAAATCATCTTCTGAATGTTTTGAAGGATTTATTTCAAGCTGACGTTCTGAGTTCGGAAAATAAGATTTTCCTAGAAAGTTTGATGGTAATGCAAAAAAATGTTAATAATTATTAAAAACCAAACGGATTATGCGAAATAGATATTCTAATTTTAATTATATTAATGCAGAATTATATTGTAATACATTTATTTTCTGTGTCTAAATAACTTAAATGTATTATCATTTCGATTTATCCACACTTGTTTATATGCAAACACAAAAACACCCATTTATTTCAAAAATTTATCATTTAAAAAAATATAAAATTTCAAATTCGTATCTTTCAAAATTTATTTTGTATTGAATTTTAAATTCAAATGTTCTTTATTTTTTATGAACAGTATTATTTATACTGGATTGTATTATAAAAGTATATATGTAAAACGATTTCTATTGAAACTAAGGTTTTTTAAATACATATTAAAACGATATAATACAAAAGATACTGTTTAAAAAAGCATACTATAAAAGAATTATTTGATAATTTAAAAAAATATTCATTTACTAAATAAATAAATAATTTAATTACTATAAATAATTAATATTTCAGAATTAGAATTTCATTTAAAACGTGTTTGTAGGTAATTGTACAAATATTTGTATACTTTAACAAAAATATTGTTTTTTAAAAAAAGTGTAAAATATAAAATAAGCAATTTTTTTTATTTACAAGGATTAAAAGTTTTTCTATTAATTTTATTAAAATTCAAATCAAAAACTATTTTCAGTTATCATTTACATTATATACTAATAGTAATTAGCAAAATGAAAGTATAATTTTTATGAAAGTTTTTTATATATATTTAATATATTTATTTTTATATATATTTAATTATATATATATATATATATATATATATATATATACATATATATATATATATATATATATATATATATATATATATATATATATATATATATATATATATATATATATGTATATGTATATATATATATATATATATTGTATTATGTATATGCTTAATTATTAAACTAATTGAATTTATCTCAAAATAATAAATTCATGAAATACCTAATATTTGATGTGTTTTTAATTGAGAATCTGCAAAACCTGGTGGTTCTTTTAAAGAGCCACTGGTTGCTACAAAACCAGTATCAGATCCGGCTATATAACTTAAATCATGGCTTCCAGCTGTATTCGAATACGAGTAATGTCCTTTAACATTTCCAGCTGAATCTGATATTTCATGTCTTTTATAAGTATCAGTATCTATATTAAAAGCATAACTTGCATCTCCTGTATTTGATAAATCATCTTCAGAGTCGGAGTTAGTTGACAGTGAAGATTTAACGACTGGCATTGAATTTATAAATGGAATAATTGATGAAGTTTGACTTGCTAAAAAATATTAGATTATTATTAAATTTTACATAAATTATACGAGTAACGAACCTTTAACATTTGCATTAGATCCTATAACTCCATTTGGAATGGAAAGGGAGCCTCCAGTTGCAACAAACCCAGTTTCAGATCCTGCAACGTAATTTAAATCGTGAGTTCCGGCCTCATTTTGAAATGAATAACGGCCTTGGACATTTCCGGATGTATCAGCGCTTTCAACTCGACTTGAATCACCTGTTGAGTAACTAAATGAATATGATCCATCGTTGCTAGGACTATTTCCTGAAAAATCAACCGGATCAGTGTTTTTTTCATAATTATAAGCACTCGATGTCGGCGATGAAAGTGAATATGGAGTCACTTTAGATGATATTCCATTGGGTACACTTAAAGAACCGCCAGTCACAAGAAATCCTGTATCAGATCCAGCGACGTAACTTAAATCGTGATTTCCAGCTTCATTTTGAAACATATATTTTCCTTTCACATTTCCAGATTGATCTGAACTTTCTTCACGATTTGAATCTTTAGTAGAATAACTGAATGAATACGAACCGTCATTACTTGGATTAGAAGTGAAAACTGTATCTGAATCAGTATTTTTTGTTGAATATGCATTTGGAACTACTAAAGGTGCTCTATACGCAGAAGGATTTGTATTATGAGAGAGACCATTTGGCACAGATAAAGAGCCACCTGTAGCAATAAATCCAGTTTCAGAACCAGCTTGGTAACTGAGATCATGATTTCCTGCATTATTTTGATAAGAATATCTGCCTTGAACATTTCCATTTGAATCTGAGGTTTCTTCACGACTTGAATCACCAGTTGAATAGCTAAATGAGTAGGAACCATCATTTTTGAGGTTAACATCGACTGGAATATTATTTTCTCCGCTGTAAGTTCTTATAGATGCGGAGGGTTGTGTATAAACTGGATATTCATTTTTTAAGGCAGTTAGACCGTTTGGCAATGATAACGAACCTGATGTAGCAACAAAACCAGTTTCTGATCCTGCTACGTAAGACAAATCGTGGTTTCCTACTACATTTTTAAAAGAATAGCTGCCTTTTACATTTCCAGATGCATCTGAAACTTCTTGACGTTTATAAGTATCTGTATCGATAGTAAAAGCGTAAGAAGCATCACCGGTATTAGCTTGATCATCAGAATCATCAGATGAAGTTAATATCGAAGATTTTACCACGGGAAGACTAGTTTGATGTGCAGTTTCTAAAATGTTATAATATTTTTTTTACGTTAGAATGTTTATTATTAATCCATAGTTTTTTAAAAAACGTTTTCATCCCGATTTACCTAATGAATCGAATCCTTCTGGCCTGAATCCTTGTACTCCTGATGTATATTTTAAGTCAATTTTATCGCCAGTTGGAGCGGTATAAAAATAATGGCCTTCTACTTGGTTATCAGAGCTTCCAGATTGTTTTGCACTCAATCCAGTGCCTGTATCATATCTAAAAAATATTTCTTTCATTTCTACATGATCACAACACAAAACTAGTGGTAGTGATATATAACACTCATAATAGCCATTAGGTTTTAATAAAAAAAATATATCAGTAGTTCAATCCAAGATATTATATCATAAAAAATTAAAATTTACTTTCATTTTGTATCATAAAAATACTTTTTATTTTTATAAAAAAAATTAAAAATATTAAAACTTTATTGCTAGTTTTGAAATAAATATGTTAATTTATTCCTGTTTGGTATAATCATTTTATAAAATAAATTTTCGGTTAATTTTTTGCTTTGAAAATAATCATTAAAATAAATGACACTGAAAATAGTTATAATTTTAACAAACATGCAATTACATTATTAAGAACTTTTTCTTTATTGTTTTGTATTCATAAATGATTTCAATGCACGTCATATTTTTTAATATTGATTCAGTTATGGTCTCTTTGTATAAGATATTTAATTACCTTAATACATACATTCATTATATATATATATATATATATATATATATATATATATATATAAACAAAAATATAGTTTCATATAACTAAAATGTAAAATAAGATCGAAAACCAGTTATCTATCTATTGATATCGCAGAACAAAAAGTGTGTCTATAAAATTTCGCACTATCTACGAGTATTGCGTTGTTAATTTGAAATTTAATGAGTGTAGCAATTGTACGTGGCGATTACTATTGTTTATGTGATAGAAATGTTATTTGTTATTGCACTCATTTATACATATCAGACCTACAATCTAAATCAATTGTTTCGATATTGAGCACTAGATATTTGTAACATTGATGCGAATTGATTTAAAAAATAAAGTATCCTTAAATACGTCTCTAGGCTCTCTTAAATATTCATATTATATATATATATATATATATATATATATATATATATATATATATATATATATGTATAGGAATACTCAAATAAAATGTATAAAAATATTTTAATTGATTATAAATAATTTAAAAACAAATTATATAATTTCCATCGTGTTTCAAGTGTATTTAATTCAACTTTACAGTTTCGTGTAATTGATGGCATAAACAACTTATGTAATAGAGATATAATTTATTATTAACAAATAATAAATACATTTATTAATTAATATTTTTAAATTATATTGTTTCTTTATTTCAAAATTTAATTCAAAAATATTTTAAATCCCTTTAATTAAATAAATAAAGATTTGTATTTTTGAAACAAATAATAAAGATAAAATAGTGTTATTGATTTTATATACTTAATGAAATGGGTTTAAAATATTTACCCGTATTTATAAGCTCCATTATTTTCTACTAATGAATATTGTGATCTTCTTCCTGTTGGAATTTGAGGTAAATTTTCCCATCCATAGCAATTGTCGAATAGTATGTGTAGTAAGAAAATCTAAAAAAATATATGATTAATATTTGTTGGTAAAAAAAGTTCGCTTAATCATAATATGAATAATTTTGACAATTTTTATTTCCATTTGTTCTATATATATATTATAATTAATTTAATATATATATATATATATATATATATAATATTTGTATGTATAAATATTTCGATATTTAAAGAGTTGCATGTTTAAAAAAGTTTGTATCATTATTTGTATAGCTAGAAATACTTTGAAAAATTTGACGTCAAAAATGGTTGCAATAAAAAATTAATTTGATTTCAAATAAAATATTACTTTATACCTGATAGTATTGACAAGGTATTATCCACAAAGAACATTTTATGAACTAAACTGTTGATTTTATAAAACTGTTTAAAATGTACAATCTAAAGGGAAATCATCGAAAAAAATGCCTAAATTTCCAGAAAAAATGTGTTGCAATCCATTGTAACAAAGTCAAAGGACATATATATTAGACTGATAGAAATTATTAGTTCTGAAAATGTGTTTATGTTACTTTTTATATTTAATGTATTTAAATTTAAAAATTATCATTTTTTATAATTGCTCAAAAATAGTTTAAATAGAATAAATTGAGAGATTTATGACAGACAAACTACTTATATTATGTATTTAGTTTTACAAAAGATAGGTTGAAAACAAACAAAATAATGAATATGACATTAAATTGTTTTTGTTTAAAAAGTACAGACATTTTAATGTGATAAACTATTTGCAAATTAATAAAATTGTTACTATTTTGGTGTGCAAGTATTATTAGAAATAAATCTTAATAGAATTTACTAAAAAAATTAATATCTAAATAATATAGATATTTTTATTGTATTTTAAAAACATTTGCAATTATTTTTAAAAGAAATTAAGATGTGATTTTATATATTAAAATGAAATTTATGATTTTGAACTTTTTTTTTAATAATTATTGAAATTTTCATTTCACTAAATTTTAGACAATTTAAAAATATAATTAATATTGAAAAAAAATTTATGTACTAGTTAATTAATTATATGTTTAAAAATTCTTTCAATTTATATATTTTTTTAATTGTTTTTATCTTAAGACTAATAATTTTCTAAAAAATTTATAACTGATTATTAACTACCAATGTAAAAAAATTAATTATTATTTTCAATTTTAATTTCTTAGTTTTTAAAATGTAATAAAATAAATAAATGACTATAAAAATATTCCCCGCAGTAAAATAGTCATATGCCTATTTCAAGAAAAGATAAATATGTTTTTACATAAGCTTAAATACATTTAATAAAAACTTTCAATATATATAATTATATATATATATATATATATATATATATATAAATTTTGAAATATTTTGGGTACAAATTATTTTTTAAAAAAATATTTGTATGTTTGCTTGTGATAAATTAATTCATTTTCATCTAAAATAGTTTTCAATTTAGTTTTTGTGATGAAATTCTTATTTTTCATTTTATTAAAGAGATAATTTATTAATGGATGTTTCCATCTATTATTTTATAATATTGCATAAAATTTCTCAGAAACGTGAATATGAATCAATAGTAAAAATATATGTGAACATATTTTTTAGAACTCTATTTCTAATGGACATCAACTGACATGAATTATATTAAACATTTTAAATATTGCTCTATGTGTTTGTCTCAATAATAAAACTGTCTACAATTGATTTGTATGAATGTTGAAATATACATGTCTAACGTATTTAATGATATATATATATATATATATATATATATATATATATATATATATATTATATCAATGTATTTTATCTTAAAATTTAAAATTTATACAAGAAACATACATTTGTATTAAAATAAAAAAAGTTAAATAAATTATATATTCATTTTGTTCAATAATTGATGAGTTTTTTGTAAAATAAATATGAAATATTTATTAATGTTAATTAAATATGTAACAAAATTTTAATTACGTTTAAATATAAATAACATATAAAATAAAAGTAAAATTAATAAACATCGTTGGAATAAACATTTTAAAAAATATAATAAATATTTATTGTTCTTTTTACAATCATCAAAAGTTTTAACAACGCACGAACTCGATTCTGTTTAAACTGTTACGGATAACTTGCACGTATATCTTTGTTATTTGTCCATTTCTGCATACTAATGATTTATTCTCTTGCATATTTATTTAAAGTTAAAACGTATTAAACTATATACAAGTTTCAGTTTGATTTTTTGTTAAAATATATAGAAGTTTTTCGTCTATACATTTAATATATTACAAAATATTAATTTCGAATTAACACCTGGAACTCAACTTAGTTTTTTTAAGGAACATAAATATTTAAACATATGTAAATATCTTTTTTTAACCAGATTCAATATAATTATCGTCGTCTGTACAATGATGTGATTTGTTTAACAAATAAGGTTATTATTATTCAGAACTTATATGAAGTAAAACGTCGGTTTCAAAACACATTACGCTTGAATTTATTGTTGTCAACAAACAGACGAGATTGAGTGGACAATAAAATTTTATATTAATTCAGATTACATAATATTTGAGTCTGAAGTTTGCTTTCATAAAGACATATCTTGTGGACATTAAAAGTGGATAATATGTTTTTATTTTGCCTGATATTAACTGCTTTACTCATATGAAAAATATAAAGAGACGTGAATAAGAAAATATCTAAAATTATTATATGCAAAATTTTACAAAAATTTGAAGGATATATATATATATATATATATATATATATATATATATATATAGTCAACTATAGAAATAACATAGCTGCATGCATTACCGTCTATCATGCGAAATATTGCGGTCAATCTCTAGTTGGAATATCCCTCAAGCTAGAGGCTGGGCATGGAGCTGGCAATCTCATCTTATAAAAATAACCGTTATGGAACTCGGACAAGAAAAGTTCTAGTAAGCTAGCATCGTAAAAGAGATTAAGAGTCTACAAGAGGATAACGCCGAGGATTATCGCTCTCTCTCTCTCTCTCTCTCTCTCTCTATATATATATATATATATATATATATATATATATATATATATATAAGTTGGAGAGCCTTAGAGCAAATGAATAACATAAAACATCTATGAAAAATTATACGATATAATGGTGACCTATCGCAAGAGATTGAATCGAGAATTAGAGCAACATGAGCAAAAATGAAAAATATAATGAAGAAAAGGTACCATTAAACCTGAAACGGAAAACATATAACCAATATGTAATACCTGCTCTTATTTACGGATCATAAACTTGGTACTTAATACAGAAATGAAGTAAACACTTTTAACACACCAAAGAAGCATGAAAAAGATAATATTATGAATTTCTAAATGCGTTCGGAAAACCCATAAATAGACATAAAAACAGACAAGGGTATTTGATATAATTGAACAAATAAAATCAATGCAATGAATATATGGTAGAATAGAAGAAAATAGATGAATACAAATTATTATGAAGAAGTGACCAAGAGACAAAAAGAGACCTTATCAAAGATGGAGAAATGATATTGAAAAATATTGTGTGACGAAAAATTAATATGTGGTTAGTAGATGGATGTGATGATTAATTATAGGCAGGAAACAATGGAAGAATCTTGAGAAAAGATTTAAGATGACTTTATGATATTCGACGAGGTTTTCAATCAGCAATGAACTGATATAGGCTTTTAAGACTATGATATATATATATATATATATATATATATATATATATATATATATATATATATATATATGTATATATATATATATATATATATATATATATATATATATATATATATATATACAAAAACTATTGAATTTGAAACGAAAATCATAAAACTGCAGATAGAAGTAACTGATATAATAGAACAAGTAACATTACGGAAATTGACATGGGCTGGGCACACAGCAAGAAAAAAAGATAGTTGGTGGATAAGGATTATTATGGAAAAGAAATAAACGAAGACCAAAAAAGACATCATTAAAGATGTGAATATAATATTGTAAATTATAGTGGAGACAAAAATTAGAACAGATTAGCAGCGGACATGATAAAGTGGAAATATCTCGGAAGATGTTTAAAAAGATTCATTAGTATTCATTGACGCTTTTGCTCAGCAGTGATCCGATATATGATATATATATATATATATATATATATATATATATATATATATATATATATATATATAATTATAGAAAAACAAAGTTTAATATTTTAATTTTCAAATTTAGAACCAACTTTATTGACAAATATTTTTTAAATATCTTATTTCGATTTAATATTAGAATTAATTTAAATTTTTTTTTAAAGAGAGATCTCGAAAAATATTCAATATATTAGAAATGTATGCTTATACTATTTTAATAGAAGTGATTAGTTTAATGAAGAACATAAGATACAAAGTAATCACAATCATAACCCGATAATTTTTAGTGTTCGATAATTGTTTATTATCCTTTTTTGTTCATATATATTGTAATGGTGAAAATATGTCAATTTAGTTTATGATAGCTTTTATAGATAGCTTAATCGTTTTTTTAATTAATGTTAAATATTAAAGACGAATTCTAAAACTTAATTTTATATAACACAGTGGAATAAATGTGATTTAATGTTGTTATAATAATATTTTAGTTGCTAATGTTTTATGACAGTTTTTTTATTTTCTATTTGTTAAAAAATTATGTTATGTAAATTAAAATTTATATCAAGTTCATAAAAATCTATAGCTCTTAAGAGCCAGATTCTTAAATATTGGGGATATTTAAGAACCTGCCCCTTAAAAGGAGTAATGACTATTCATATTAAGTAAATAATAATATTGTTAATAACTTACCAAGAACAATCTGTTTGAAAACTGCATATCAGTAGAAATTATTTATACTTTAGAAATATAATGTCTAATTTGAATACGCGTATTGTTTCCAAAATATTAGCATAACACACCGCAACTCAATGTTGTCACTCTGCTTCCTTATTAATAAACTGAAGCAGCTGACTGACATCTTAACAAATCTTCTGCTCTATTTATATACTAAAGGATCATCTGAAACAAATATGTTAATAATATTACATCGATATATTAAGTTATTTTTATTATACACTAATTGTAAGAGATACGGTGTAATTTACTGGTTGTCATATATAGATCCATCTTTGTTGTGAAATTCTATTATCTGTACATTAATTACGATATTAAAAATGTTTGCAGGTAATCCAGTTTTAATGTAAATTAGTGTACTATATAGTGTAGAAGGTGATACATATTGACGAGAATAGATTCGCGGTTTTAAGACGATACTAATTATTCAACTATTCGTGTATGTCTTTAATTATTTCAACTTTTTCAATACAAATTTATTATAGTGAAGTGAATTTTTCATGCTACAATTAAGTTTTTTCAGGAATTACAAGAGAAAAATTTATCGAGGTCATTTTATGTTCTGACGTCCATGAAGAATACAGACGACATCCTGTATTGATTATATAGATTTTATATTAATCATTTGTAACGTCAATCTATTTTTTTACAGTTACTCGATTTATTCACTTATGTAAATATTTGATTTAATTAGTGTATTATTATTACATATCTACATTCATAGATTATAAACAGTAATTATGTTCAACGACATTATTAGCATTGGCAGTATTTTTCTTTAGGAAATGGTATTTTAATTCCTATGTAGGTTGAATTTTGCAGGAAGAAAATATCATAAAATTCTCATGTGTCATTTTAAAGCTATAATTTCAATGAAATTTATTTTTATAAAATAGTATATAAATTTTATGTACTATGAACCAAAAATTTCGAATTTAACATAAATTACTTTCTTAACTTTAAAAGCACAAAATGATATTAAAATGACTAATAATCATGTATTGTTCATTAAGCTTAAAGGTTGATACACATTTCGATGGTCATACTGTCATTGTCATAATATAGTACTATGACAATTATGGTGTGGCTATCAAAATGCTTATCAGATTGTAAGTAATAAAATAAACTATAAGTGATTATTGGGCATATATTTTGTAGTGTTAGGATGCGTGATATATATATATATATATATATATATATATATATATATAATTGAAAGTGATTTTTAAAAATAATTATTAAATAAAAATATATCATTTAATATATTGCAATCCGATTTTCTTTAAAAACAATTCAACTAAGCAATTATATTGATTTAAATTTTAAGGAATGTGTTTAATAAAAAATATTTGAGAAATGACGTTGAATTATATATTTTGTAATTAATTTTAACTTTGTTTAAATGGTGTATATATATATATATATATATATATATATATATATATATATGAATATATATAATATACATATGTGGTTATGTGTGTTCGTGTGTACTTAAGTACTTATAAGTCTAAATTTAAAATCATAAAAAACCCTTGAGCAAAGGAAAACATTCTTTTTTATAAACTTTTTTTGTAAAAAAATCCTCAATATTTTTGAAGTTCATTATTTTTCCAAAATACATTTTTAGGTTATTCTATTTATATATTTTAGTCTAAAAACACCATTTGGTAAAAATACTGTCTAAAATGGCTGTTTCATAATTTCATTCATTGTGCGAATTCCAAATCTATACAAGCATTTTTAACACGTAAATTTCATATTTAAATTTTTAAGTAATGTAAATATGAAATATATAAAATATATATGAAATTATTAATATAGCCAGATTTAGTAATAGAGAAAATTGTTTAATTTATAAATTAACAAATTTCAATCCAAACTAAAATCCTTTAGCAAGAAACAAATAATCATACATAATTTCTTAAATGAATCTAAATTATGTATGTCGGAGCCTTTTGTAATGTAAACAATTCAATATTGAAACATAATAATACTTTCGTTCTACAACAAAAGGTGTATCATTATTTATTCTAATTATATTAATATAACTATTTTTATTGCTGATCTCTTCACACCTACATCGGTTTCCAATTCCGGGACAAAATCAATATTAACATACCTTCAAGGTACATTCTCGTCTCTGAACTGTTATTCTTAGGTAGAAAAACATACGAGAAGATACAATAAAGTTGTTTTTATGAATTGTTTGACAACATGATCTTGATTGGATAAGGAAAGTGAATATTAGAGAGGTAATATGTCAGAGGAAGCACATAGTAGTAAGACGACACGTCGTAATGACAAGATGATATTCAAGGACGATAAGAAGTTCGTTTACAAGTGTCATTTATTATTTTGTTTTTAAATCGTTCAGTTGCATTCCGTTACATAGACACATACACACACACACACACACACACACACACACACACACATATATATATATATATATATATATATATATATATATATACAATATTTTACTATTTTTGAAAATAAAAAAATTATCAATGCATTCTGTTTTTATTATTTATGATAGTGAAGCTTGGGTCTTAAAAATGAAAAAATTAAAATAAAAATATATCGATTTTTATTATTTATGATTACTTATGAACAACTTGGGTCTTAATATAAATGTCGAAAGTATGGTAAAAAAGTAAAAAAACTATCAAAAATTATATAACAAGAAAAAATTATCATTTATGAACAAGATACATTATTGTTTTGGAATCTTGAAATATAAATCAATATCGTTTATATCACTTGTAATTTTTTTATTACTTGAAGTTTATATCTTTTATTAAACAATTTTCAATAATGGTTACTGAAGTTAGGTTTCAACTGCACTCAGATGTTATTTTGTAATTAAATATGTTTTTAAATTATAAACATTTCTTTTTATATAAATATTTGTTAATCAATAATTAATAAATTTATTAAAAAGACCATTATCTGAATAATACTAAATTTTATTAAATTGTTTCAAAAATTGCTCATTATTCGCTTTTTATGATTATGATTATTTCAACAACATTGTCCACCTCTATAGAGTCAAATATATAAAATCTTAATATCAGTGTTAACTCATTAAAACACCATTAATATTCACAAAAGTGAAATTATTTAACAAATAATTATTGAATATTTTATTAATATGTTTTAATAAAGTAATACTGTTTCTGTTAGAAAACAATTAGAGTGCAAAAGATTATTATATTTGAATAATAATAATAATAATCACAACAAAGACAAAGAGCCAGAATATTGGATACAGAAATGGATTGCAATCTTTTAAATATTATTAACCATTTTTTACCAGATTTTTTTTGTTTTGTACACTACTGAAAGATAATATGACCACACCCATGATTTTATTTATATATATATATATATATATATATATATATATATATAAACAGTATATTATATACTACAGATAAATTTTGATATTTTTTAAAATATCGTAGAAACGAAATATGATTCAATTTACAATGAAACATAATATATTTTATCGATTAAAATGCAAATTATATAATGTACTTATTTATAAATCTATACACAATATATAAATATCAATTATTTGTCCTTTATTAATATGATAAAATATATTTATTAAATGTGAAGAACAATAGCGTATAAATTTTATCTATGCTCTTTGTAATTAAATATAACTTCCTTGTTTTTTGTATCTAAAATAGTCGCTTTTAAAATGATTTAAAATCGAAATTAATAAAGTATAATTAAATTGTATTGGAAGAAAAAAATAGTAAATAATTATATAGAATTCATAGTCAAATAAGAAATATATAAAAATGTTTGTGGAAAGAAGATATAAATTGAAATAAATAAATAGCTGCCAAATTTGTTAAGTTTAATTTAAAAATTAAATTAATCATCTAAAGAAATAAGAATTAATTATAATGTACATTGTAATTGCAAAAAATATTTTAAAAAATCATTTAATTATCGGGTAATTTTGTCAGTAAAATAATGTGAAAAATAATTTATTTATAAACATAATATTATGTTTTATTCATTGCATTTAAATTTCAATTTTCATAAATTAGATATTTTTTAAAGATGTATTTTTTATTCCAACTTTTTTTTATATTAATTAAAACCTGATGGTCATTAATTCTTTTATATTTTAATATGATTAGTAGCGGAATTTGGGCAATAATCCAAAAGTTTGAATGAGTATTAAAAAAGTATTTCTTAGAAGTATCTATTAAACTATTCAAAAATAATGGCACCATTACCAAAATCGATTATGATATACATTGACTTTAAGGTCTCATATAAAAGAGTTAAATATATTTATGAGCCTATAAGAAAGGAATAAACATTTCAAATCAAAATTACTTATTTTTTATATAAATAAAATGTATTAAAGTTAAAACTATTAAAAAGAATAAACTTGTAAATAAATACAAGTTTTCAAAATGACTAAAAATAAGAATTTGGTGGAAAACTATAAGAAAATAAATATAAATTGCATAATTGTCATAAAAAGATAGTTTTCAAAATATAGTTCCAATGATTGTTTTTTTATTAACCATATAATATCATAAAAAAGAAAACCATATAATATCATAAAAGTTTATAAGAAAATTTAAAAATTACTTTGTTTTTTTTAAACCGTTATAGTTGTTTGACAAATATAACTTTCATTTTAACCTGTAATCTATTTGTTGAATTGAGATTTGATATCTATATATTTCTTAATTAAATATAGAAATGCGACAATTTTAATATTTATATTATATATGTTATAATATAAAATATTTAATATTTTCCAGTATTCTGACAAAATGATTTTTAATGATATAAATATAGAATGAAAACTAAAGTAATATTTATAAATTACTTATACTATTTTACTACGACCGATATGTAGATACAAATAATGAATCATTGTTTATAAAATTTGTTGAAAATTATTTAAAAATTATTCTTAAAAATCATTAAAACGAATAAAAACCATTATCGGTAATTTCGACGATAAACATATTGTAGCAATACATATTACTCATTGCATTACTAATTTAATAATTATTGAATTTTTTTAGTAACGTACTTTTAATCATTTGACATGACGGTATTTTAATTTACTCAGGTAGATTGCAAGTATTTTAATTATTTTATTCTTCATTAGGTTTGAAATATTTTGTCCAGTCATTTCTTCTAAGAAATTTTATGTTTTTAGTGAATAATTTTATTATTTGACATTGATCATTTTTTTTGACGTAAAGCTATTGAATCTATCTTAAATACCAATATATTTTTTATAATTGTTATATATATATATATATATATATATATATTATTTGTATTGAATCATTTTGTTTTATATTTGATATAAATGTTATACTTTTTTACAGTCATGTTTTTTTTAAAAAAAATAATTTTAAAATTTTCAACAAAAACTTATGATTTCACAAATTAATAAAAATAATTACAGAATTTTCGCATATTATTTTTGCATGCACGCTGATGATTTTCTAATAAATATATTTATCATATGCCATAATTGTGTCACTATATATCGAAATGTTTATTGCCTACAAGAAATTGTTTCTTAATCAACCAATATGAACTGTTATAATTACACAAAAAGTCCTTGTAGCTTTCATAAGACATTAATTTGTAAATCGTATACAAGTGACATTTTAATTTGCACAGTGGTGTACATCCTCAAAGAGATGTTCAATAATTACCGTATTGATAAATATTATTGTTGATATTAATGATAATAATAATAATATATTTGAAATATGATTTATTTGACATCGTTATAATTAAAATAGGTCTTTAATAATACAAATGTAGTGACCATTTTTGATTTTACTTTATATTTATATGATATTTCAAGTCGTCAGAAAACTAATCATGAATTATTTATTCAATCCATGTTCAGACAATGGCGCTTGTAGTCATTTACTAATTATATATAACATTTCAAGGATGCTCCGATTTCAACGTACTTATTTTTTTAGATCCCTGCTACCAAAGTAAAATTTCAATCAACCAAGACGAATTAATTATACGCTTGTTTTTTATGCATACATATATATACACAACTCTTCTTTATTATTATATTTTTTATTGGATTTCTTTATATAAACATATTGTGTATATGTTTTTTTTAATTGAGTATGAATTTAAATGTTAAAATATATAATTTGTCATTTTTAATTAAAAATACTTTGTTCGTTTATTTTATTTACGATACCATGTAACAAAACTTTCAAATTTGATTTATTATAAACAAGTAATTTTAGATAATTTATAGTATTTTTTTCAAATAACTTCATTATTATTGCATTTACAATTTATGAAAGACTATAAATTGTAATCTGATTTAGAATAGATTAAATAAATCAATCGTTTTTAACGTATACGATACAATAACGTGAATCATGCATTACACGTTTTGAATTAATTGACACAAACCTAAGATTGATCAAAAAAATACGAAGTAAAAATAATAGTTCAAGGACTAGTGGACAAGGATTAAATCGTTGTTGAATTTTAATAGCTATTAAACTTTTATCAGTTTAGTTCTTAACAAACTAATTATAAAGTATTTAGATGCAAATTGGAAACCTTGTGATAAGGTAATACAAAAATGGCGCTAAGTCTGTTGTAATTGTTCTCAATAGTTTTCTACAGATAATAGAAGCAAGTTATGAAGTATGCATGTATTTCATTTGTAAATAGTTATAAAAATTAGAAGTGTTTAGAAATATTGATTTATAAAATACTATTTTATAAAATATATTTAAAGTTATTTATTTATTTTTTAACTTCGTTTCATTGTAAATAAACATTCAATATAAGAACAACTGATTGATGATTTTGTTACTTATTACCATGTATAAATTTTAAGCAACGAAACGTTTTTGATACAATGTAATTTATTTTATTGATTGTATGTTTTAAGATTTTTAAATAATATATTTATATATTTTTTTCGATTATTCATTATTGGATCACTATTAATTTCTATAATGTGATTTCTAAACATGTGATGTCTGAGGACACTTATACTGAAATTAATTTTGGAATTTTATTTAAATCTGCATATATTATAAGGAAAAGAAGTAAATAAAAATAATATATTAATGACAAAGTAATTAGTATTTATGATTATAAACTATAAACAAATATTTTACAAGTATAGAACAAAATAATAATACAAAATATTTATTTTTTATACAAAAAATAAATTATTATATCTTTCATAAAGTCCTATATAGAATGCCAAATAATTTCAAAATTTAATTAAGTTATATAAAAAAGACAATAAAACAAAATCAAAAATGGATATGCGAAACGAACAATAGAACGAGTAAATGATTGTAAAAATTCCCACTTTAATAAATATTTACATTATTTTTATAATTTCTTATTTTTAAATATTCTTTGACATTACTAAAAAGATAACATAATCGTTTTTAAATAATTAGCATTTAGAATTATTGTTCAATTTTTTAAGATACATTTTCTTGCATCAATTTTTATTAAAACTAATTATATTGAAATAAATGCAAATTAAATTCACCGTATTTTAAAATTGCATTAAATAATATAATAAAACCAGTTTTTAACAGAAAAAAATACTTCACTATCCATTTTCTAGAACTTAGTTCATATCAAACTTATATTGTGAAGTAATTAAACTATTTTATTACGTTCAGATTAATTACCTTATAAAGACTATAACGAATTGACACTATGTAAATTAAAATGTTTTATTACAAGAAATGCATCTAAAACGATGCATTTAATTGATTAGAACTAATATAGATAAATAATTATATTTTCTAATGGTTTCACAGGACATAGAATATCTGTTGATTTGTTTGTAAATAAAAATTCTTTTTTTATGAATAACAGTATTGTTAATTATCATCTATTTATTTAATGGCTGTCTTGAAGTTATAAATTATATAATTATGAATAGTATTAATGTAATTCAAAAACCAACACGGATATGTAACAAAGTCTTAGTATAGAATGTTTAAGAATTTTTTGAAAATTTTTTTTCTTCTTGATATCAATCACTATTTTTTTCATAATGAATTTTTATATATAGGTTATTTTTATAGATAAACAAAGCATTTGCCACACAAACGAATTATCACTCTAACGACACAAGATATTAAAAAAGTGTTCAATATTTACTTTTTACAAAAACGAGTTACTATTAGAGACTCTTGATAATTTATTTAAATCATTTAATGTGAATCATAAAGTTATTTATTATGTAGTGATTTACAAGTATAATTGTCTTAAGATTTTTTTAAAAAAAAACAAATCAATAATTTTATTATAATTTAATTCTTTCGTGACTTGTTTATTTTTAATTGACTGTTCTATTTTTATTACTTGTTGGATGTTTTTGCCAGATAATGAGAGCATTTGTTAATATAGTAATGTACTAAATACCGGATATAATAAAACCCATGACCCGTGACGCTTGAAATATTAGACTAACACGTATTTATTCGGAAGTTTTTATTTCAAATATTACAAGAAGATACGAAAGTTTAGATACAAAAGAAAATTGCAATTTTTTATTGTCAGTTCCAACAATTATCATACAACAATTTAGAGAAAGATTATCTTTGCTTATTGCAATTTATAATTCTAAAGATGACTTTCTGAAGAAATGGCATGTTTAAGAGATGAGTTGCAACCCTCTTTTGTAAAATACCTAGAGCCATTTTACACTTACTAGAGGACACACAAAAAGAAATGCTTGAGCTAAGCTGACCTTGCACTTGTCATGATAAGTTGAGTTAGATTTGTGCGAAGTCATGGTACTTTATCATTGTTAACTGACTGTGTCGGCTGATGTAAATAACAGATACTGGGTGCTGTACACAAATCTCAAACCCATGATGCACGAATAAATAAAGAAACAAAGAAGCCAGACAGGATTTGTTGTTGTAGATAATCGAAAAATTACAGACTGGAAAATGTTAAACATGACAAAAAAATGCATATTCTTAATAGATCTACGTGTAAGTATACATATATATATATATATATATATATATATATATATATATATATATATATATATATATA
The DNA here is from genome assembly GCA_029203775.1 of Neoneuromus ignobilis. Lineage (NCBI taxonomy): Eukaryota > Metazoa > Arthropoda > Insecta > Megaloptera > Corydalidae > Neoneuromus > Neoneuromus ignobilis. Next base: position 32,588,917 of record CP092087.1, read on the forward strand.
TAAACTTTATATATAAATGAATAAAATGCAATATATCTATTTTTTATTTATTGTCTTATAAAGAACATAATTTATTTATCCATTTTTTTCAATAATTTTAAATCTGTACATTTATAGGATATATATATATATATATATATATATATATATATATATATATATATATATAAGTACTTGATAATTTATCTTATAATTTTGTAAGGACCAACTTCAACAATAGCTTTTAAACAATTATTATCAATGACATTCTTTAGTCTTTCACAAAGTTCACTTAAAAGATTTTCATCGCCTGAGTGAAGTATTTTATCCAAACATTGAATGGTGCATATAGTAAATTTTTCCTTGGTTAATATTGGTTAATATTTTAGACTACCTTAAACATATTATTAAAAAAATAATTTTTATTCGTATAAAAATTTACTCAAATTTCTTTCAAAGATACTTTATGGAAATATCAATCAAAAATGAATAACAAGGCAGTCAATTAAAAAATAGTTAAAAGCAACAAACAATCAATATGCACTCGAGACGAAAACGATTAAAATTTAATTCATAAAAGACAGTAAAGACTACGTTTATAACAATACTCTACGACTGTGCAAAAATTTAAGATTTTGCACGATACAACTCAAAAATGTTAAAAGATATATTCATTCTTTTAAAATTGTAATTTTAAATCATTTTAGAAATATTTTTTTGTAAAAGACATTTTACATTATTAATCAAAAACAATTATTTATTCAATAATGTGAATGAAAGATATTTAGAATTAAGAATGATAGAAAATAATTTTAATTTTTGGAATGTTAAAATACATAAAAGTAGTACTATTTGGTGTTATATAATTTTAACACAGAATAGGATTAAGTTACTAATATATAAGTAATAATTATTAAGTTACAAATAAGATTTTTTTATTATTTATATATCCAAAAATCAGAAAAAAATTAACTAGGGTTAGTGTATACAATTGTTAATGTACATATATTTTCAACTAAGTACTTAATTTTTCAATTTGATGCATGTATTTTTTAATAAATATTATTGATTATTACCTATAATGATGAATTGTTAAATAAATTATGAAATATGTTATGATCTATTAAATGTACACTCCTTAAAACACAAAAAAGTGCGAATCTACTCTAATAAGGAAGTACAAATTACATATTAATGAGTTATGATAGAAGAACCTGTTTATATAAATAATTTTTGATCACTTGATTGCATTTTTGTTTAATAATTAGCAATGAATGAGTATTAACGTATTCCATTGATTTATTTGCAGAAAAAGACGGTACCTAGAATCTTTATATATAAAAATGTAATGAAAGGTCAACAAGTATAACATAAAAATATAAATAAATGGTGTTTATTTCAGTTGTAGCACTGTATTAAATGCAATAATTATCATTTTATTATAATTATTTATCAAAAAATGAACAAATCATATTCGAGTAATAAATTAAACGTAAGTATTTATTCACATGTAGGTATATATTGTTTAATTTATCACTATTTTTTAATGTCAGAATTTCGTGCATCAAAAGTTCTCATTTTGTAAGTTTATGAATAAAAAAATAGTTCAAAATACATAAAAAACCAATCGTTTTAAAATTCAAAAAAATTATATTAAAAAATAAAGTTTAAAAAATTTCTTTTTATGCATTTCGAAGATTATATGTTCGAAAATAAATTAACTTAAAATATTAGTTAAATAATAATTCTGACATTAAATACCTTAACATAACTTATGAAAGTATATAAAATTCCATAACAGTATTAAAAATAAAAACATCATTTGCATAAATACACATGCATTCATTTTTAAACATATACACATACACAAATATGTATATATATATATATATATATATATATATACATATATATATTATATATTTATATTTATTGTTAGTAATATAGATATTATTTAATGGTTACATTGGTTGCGTATAAAAATTTGTTATTAGTAATTATATGTTCATAGAATTTTCAACAAACTTGAATTTTGAAATATATCTGATAAAAAATATATTTGTTAAATACTGATTGTTTTGAATTGCAATATAATTAGTATGAATAATTTTGTTTATTCTATTCTATTTATGTTAACAATAAATAACAACGAATTAATTTAAATACAATATTCGACAAATGTTATAATACAATCGATGGATATTTAAAATATATATATATGTAGTAAATATTGTGAGCGAAAATGTATTGTCGCGAATCAGTTATTTGCAACGAAAGTAGTACTAGCATATGTATTATAAAATTAGTTATGAATCAAAACCCATGCGTTTTAAAAGAATTTGATGCATTTCATACTTCTGAGTTTAAGAGCGAATGCCCATCATGCAATTATTTTATGCTCAGAAAGCAGTCCGTATCTTCTCATGCAGGAACTAGCGGAAAGTGGATGATTTTGTTCTATAAAAAGAAAAAAAAATGTTTCAGTTTATTTCGTACATTTATTAAAAATAAATAAGAAAATACATTAATCGGTATTAAAAATAATTATAATATTAAAATAAAGGAATGTTTTTTCAGCGGCGAAATTCCACTGTGTATAGATGTTTTATACACAAAATCAATTCTTCACTTACCATTTGAAACACAGATATCGATAAAATTGATAATGACCAACCTCAACTGTCCTTATGTTTTGCATCTTTTTCTAACTGTTCACCGGGAGAGGGCAGTCTAGATCCATATGGTAGGATATCAATGGACTGCACGTGTGCTCTTACCGCAATTCCTGGTACCAAACCAATGAATTCATCTCCAATGTTTTTTAAAAGAGTATGGCGGACATAACCGCGCTTACCACCTTTTCCCGATGACCAGTCGTCTTTATCGCCATCACCGCCTCCGATATCTGAACTAAAAACGTCAATATTTACGTCATCTTCTTCAGCGCCAAATCCGGATGTTCCTTTATCGTTAAATCCTGGCTTCTTATTTTTGTTTCCACTTGAAAAACTTGGTCTTCTATCATTATCCTTGTCTATGTTACTTCCTATAGGCTTCCTATTGCTACTGCCTTCGCTCGAAATTGGTCTTCCGTCATCATCGGAAACAAATGAAGGTAATCCATCACTTTCCCCAGCACCGAACGAAGGTCTTCTTTCATCACTTCCGCTATCGGATGTTGGTCTATTGTCGCTACCAGATAAAAGTGGAATTCGATTTTTATCATTTTCATAACTTCCAGATTGATTTGGCCCATCTCCATCAAAGTTAGATCCAAAATTGCTATTTGAAGGCCAATCTGTGCCTTTTTCATTACTAGTTTTGTCCTCAGAACCTAGATAATCTTTATCCTTATTACTTCCGTCTCCATCTCCGTAGTTTTCAAAATCTTTATTGCCTTCATTTGAAAATGAGGGTCTTTTATCTCCATTACCACCAAATGGTTTTCTATTTCCGTTGCCACCGAATGGTTTTCTATTAGGTATTCCTCCAAATGGCCTTTTTCCACCAGAAGGTCTTTTGTCTGCATTCGAACCAAATGGTTTTTTATTTCCACCAGAAGGTCCTAAATCACTTGCTCCTCCTAAATTGTTACTGCCAAAAACATCCGGTATTTCTTCTTCATCTTCGCCATTTCCTTGTAAATTATCTGGTTTTTCGTCATCTTTATTACTCGTGTCAAATCCACTGGATCCAAAATCAACTTTATTCGGTCCAAGGTTTCCATCAGAAATGCCTGTATTCCCATTTAAATCTCCTAATCCTGAACCAGAACTCGAGCCAATCGGCTTAGGTTTCACATGACCACTAGCAGCAGTATTTAAATTTTCTTGAGATCCACCAAAAATGATTTCATCCAATGCAGAATGTGGTATATCGTCATCTCCATCCGCATTTGGTGGAATACTTGATGGTGTACTTGGTATAGTCGGAATACTAGGAGTGAACGGTGCGTTTGGAACGTAGTCTTTTGGACTTTTCAATACACGATATCCTATATTAGGTCCTGCAATGTAATTGACTGTATGTTGTCTGCCTTTATCATCCAAAAATGTATAAGAACCACGAACATTTCCAGATTTGTCACTAGATTCAGTACGACGTTGATCAGCCGACGAAGAAACAAATCTGAAATTTACGGTGAACATATTTGAAATATATAAGTTTTTCATCGTTAAAAAAACATACCTATAAGATCCATCGACTCCACGTTGAACGGAAGTATGTCCTCTAGCTTTTTTACTTGATGGGCGGTAAAGTGGTCCGTAGGAAGGTGGGTGTGAGTCAGGGAAAGGAGATTGTACATGGAAACCGGTACGTTCACCAGCGATATAATTTACTTGATGCCGTTCTCCAAGATCATCCAAAAAACTATATTGTCCAGTTACATCACCACGTCTATCTTGATTTTCTTGTCGGGTGTAAGTACGTGTGCGAAAACCAAATGAATAACTGGGATCTTCGTTGGGGTCGAAATGGGGATCATCTTTATTGCCTTTAATTAATGAAAACAACCCATGTATTTTCTTAACATTGACAAATTAAATGTTTTAAAATTACTACGTGTTTTTTTATTGTTGACTTATATAGTATTTGGTTTCATCAATAATATTTTTAGTGTATTTATTTTAAAAAAATAAGGATTAAGTATATATTCTATAACAATAATAGTTATTATCAAAAATGTTAAATGACTTAAAATTTAATTATAATATTAGATACTCATTTAGTAGTGATATTTAGTAGAATTTATTATTATTGCATTATTTCAAAAATGTTCTATTATTAATATTAACAATTAAGAATTATTCAAAAATCGGTATCCATTACAATACATAGATAATAGTTTACATTGGATAGTTATTTTGGATCATTTTATATGTAAACATTAGGCCTGGAACTAATCTCAGAGACAATATTATAACAAATTTATGTAGAATATAAATTATATCAATGATATTTTATTAATATTATACATATTTATACTTGATTATTAATCAGAAAAATTTGAATTTATTCTATTTTTGTATTATATTAAATTCTCTATTTAAATTCAAAATACGTTTAATTACTATATTTTATATTTTTAGAATTAAAAAGAGCACATTTTACATAAAAGTTAATTTTGAAAGAAAACTAAATGATTACAAAAATATGTATGTTAAATTTAATATGTACTCAAGTTAATCGTTTAAAATAAAAATAACTTAAAAAAAATAAAAACGAGTACAGTTAACTTTGTTGAAAAATAATGAAATTAAAAAAAATCGTCGGTCTATTTAAATAAAAATAATGAAGCAAAAAATTCAAGTAAATAATTTAAAATTATCTTAAAAATCGCAAACTAATTTAATGTAATTATCATCTGTTTATTTTTAAAATTAAATTACTTATATATTAACTTTATCAATAAAATGAAATATATATTTATGAATGAAGTTTTTTAATGAAAAATAAATTCAGTTACTTTTATTTTAATTAATATAGAAATTATATAGATATATAGTTTTTTTAGATTAAAATTTTTGTAATAAATTATTTGTTTATAAATACTTCAGAATTATTCATTTACCACCTATGATTATTAAAAAGATATATTCATGTATTACAAACAATTAAATATTTTTCAAGAGTTGATTAAGTTTTGATCAAATTTGATGAAATAATTTATAAAAAGCGGGTTTATTTTTAAATATATCTTGTTTCAATCCCTTATTACCAAAAAAATATAAGATAATTTTTTTTACAAAAAATATTTCTAATACTTTTTAGAAAATGATTAACAAATATTTTTGTTTGTATTAATTGATGTTAACTATTGTAGCAGTTAAAAGTTATTTATAATATAAGATTTTGACTCGTTTACACAACTTTTGAAAAAATTAATTAAAGTTTGATAAATATTATAGAACTCCTAAAATTTGATAATTTCATATTTTTATATATATATATATATATATATATATATTTATACTTATACTTCATATTTACTTCAATTAAAAACTTACACATAATTGTGACATATGTGTATGTGACTCGTTAATAATCATATGACTTACATTTTATTCAACTCTTAAAAACTTGAGATTTATATATTTAATATGACTTACAATTTTGAATGCTATTTTTATTTTTTATCTTATATAATTAATTTTCCATATTTCCTACAACAAATTTGTATATATTTAAATAAAGTATACAAAAAAATAAGACTTAATTACATTGATTCGCCTGTGAATTTGATTGTATTCAATGCATTCATGTAAGATGTATAATATAAATTACAAAAATTATTGCGGATAGTAAATATTTTCATTCAATTCTTGAGAATGAGTATGTATAGAACAAAAGAATATTTGCATAATAACAATATATAAACACTCATATTTCTACATACAAACAACAATATTCAATGTATGACATTGAATTTAATATATATATATATATATATATATCCGAGTTAATAATGAATTATTTAGCTTTTATAAGTAATGCGTCATTAATTTTGATATTATTAAAATTCTCTTCTATTTAAAATTATTTTACATGCTAAATTTTATTATATTTCTTGGTGGCTCTTTAAAGTATTTCATTATGTATTATAATTTCAAATATTAAATAATGAACATTTTTCAAATACACGCTCAGAGAATTAATGATTGTATCTAATGCAACATTATTTTTGAAATATATGATAACGTGTATATTGAATTAGTATAGAAAATTTAGAAAAAATACGGTAATTAGAAGGGCAATTAGTATGTGTGTGTGTGAGTGTATATATATATATATATATATATATATATATATAATGTATTATAATTATCTTATAACAATTAATAGTATTGATTTTATTTTTTATTTTTAAATAATAATATTTGAGAGAAACAGTTTTATAATGAATTGTTGAATATTCTTTGTTTAATAATGGATTTAATTCAATTTATAACCATAAAATATAAAAAAGCAAGTTTGATAAAATTGATTTATTGATATGTAATAATTATATTAAAAAAATAATGATTCTATTAAAAAAAATATTTGAATTTTTCACATTCATATTCCTAAATTATTTATATTACTTGCACAGGTTTTTTATTTAATATATAGTGTAAAATTTGTAATACGTTATACGTTAAGAAACATCTTGTTTGTTCTTTAACTATTAATTTGAAATTAGTATAATATATTCGATAATAACATAAAATCGTATCATTTGTTATTAAAAGTATAAAGTGAATAATTGCATAAAATAGAACAGAAATATAAAAAATATATATACATAAAAACAGAAGAATTATTAAAAGTGTCGAATAATTTGAAAAATGTTAAAAATATTGAAATTGAAAAATATTTTGATTATATTAAAAAAAAAAAAAAAACTAACGTACCAGTTGGCAAAGGTCCCGATTGACTTAAATCATATCTTCTATGTACATTGACACCTTTTGGACGAAAACCTCTTGGGCCTGCAGTGTATACAGTTTCGTCGACAAGTCCAGTACCAGAATTTCTTCCACCAAATCTTCCACGAACAACATTCCTTGCGTTAGCTTGTGCGAAATGGAAACTAGCACCCAAATCTCTGTTCTGATATCCAAAGTCGTATGATCCATCACTATTAATGAAAATAAATATTACATATTTGTGTTAAGATCCAAATGTTTTCTAATATTAATTTTTGTGTACCATTTTATAATTTCAATTAATTGCAATTTATAAATGCTTCTGGATATGCATAAATACAAAATGCAATGAAAATAGAAAAAACTATTTTCCGGTTATAAATAATTAAAAATAAATTAAATAAATATGATTTTTTTATTTCCTTTTTCTCTGTGTAAATTCTACATTTATTTTATTTCAATGAATAAATTTATTTTTTATAAGAATCTACAATACTTGTGGTAAATATGTTACTAAATTATTTTTATTATAGATATTGTACATGAATTTCATAAATTTGAATAAAAATATAAGGTTTATTTTTAGAATATAAAATTCAGAGATAGTAATAATATGCTAGTACAAGGCTTGAAATATTTAAATAATAGTCATTTTTAATTTTTAGAACTTAAAGTACATAATTTACAGAATATAAATTATAAAATGCAATAATTTAATAATATTTTACTGTATATGATACAATTTTGTATATATATACATACATATATATATATATATATATATATATATATAATTAAAATGCAAATATTCAAACATGTCATTATTCATTTTAGTACCGTGCAAATTTACTTTAATACAATTGAATCAGTCATCCAAACAATAATAATAAAATAATTTGGTGATGTTAAGATGAGTGATTCTTTTGGTTTAAACACAATCATGTGTATAAGGTATATACAAATATTATATGGTGTAAAGAAAAAAGTTTATTGGTATTTTAAAATATTTCTTTTATTTATAAAAAAGACATTTTTGCTATTTAAAATAAATGTAAAAAATATATTAATAAAGAGCACTGTTTTTTTAAATGTACTATATAAGTAGCTAAATAAATAAATACTATATAAATAAATAGCAAAAATGTCTTTTTTATAAATTAAATATAAAAAAATCGCATTAAAAAAATAACAATTCATCCTTTATTGTTATTTCCATGTTTATAAAATAAAAAAAATAATTTAATTTGTGTAAGCAATAATTTATTGTATTCATATTATTTATCCAAAAAAAGGAATAATTTTACACAATTAAAAAATTAATAATATTAAGTTTATATTGTTAAGGAAAACAATAAAATAAATTATACTTACATTAATATGAAAAAAATAAACCTTAAGTATAAAATGTGCATTTTTTAAATAAAATCTGAAATATTATTAAAAAAAATATATGTATATGTATAATGCATTGGCTTTAAAATATAATCCATTGCTTTCTCATATTTGGTTGCGTGTTTATTTTAATCAAAATGCAGTTTTAAACCACGAATTGACCTCTCAACAATAATTAATATCTATCTTATACAATGTTTATCTGTTAAAAATAATTTTCTGTATTTTTATACTAAGTAGTTATATTATAATTAATATATTTTTTCTGAAAAGATTTTTAAAAATATATTGTTATATTCTCAGAATTAATTTTTTAAAGGCTTATATTTTCATTTATTGATTTTTTTTAAATTTATACATATTTTCAGTTATAATATTACGTTATTTTTTTACAATCAATTATTAACTATATCAATACTTTCAATAATTAAAAATATTCTTTATTTAAATGTTAATCTATTGTAAACAATTGCTTATTCCTAACATTAATTCGTTTGTAATCATGTAAGTAACAATATCATTATTTTCCGAATCTAAATAAAATTTGATTTTTATAATTCAGATTATATTAAAGTAATAAAATTATTATAAAAGATTAATAATATAAATATGTACAAAACTCTTACTTTGTTTTCTTTTTTTTAAAAAAAAATATTAAAATAACATTTTATAGTCTATATCTACTACAAGTGTCATCGGAAAATCTTTAATATGACATATTTATATTCAGAATATTTTCAAAACTGTTAGATTCATATTTTGTCAAAACGGGAATTAATTTATCAATTATAGAATGATCCTAAGGTATTAACAACAAAATAATTACCACAATATAACGAAATTATGATAATGGATCAAGAAATACCACCTCTTATTATAATTAAGAATTTTTTAGAAGTTAGTCTAGTAATGTCTTTAAAAACTAATATTTTTTTATCATATTTTAGTAGTTTGAGTAGCTAATTTATGTAACTTTTTTAAATATATATTTGTATATATATATATATATATATATATATATATATATATATATATATAATATATACATAAATAGATATATAATTGAAAAGAGACAGCATTTATTTACATTACTTTTCAATTGTTATATTAATATTTTTTAAAAAAATTATAAATAAATTGAAAGTAAATATAATTTGCAATTAACAAGGATATAAATCTAAACGGAAATAACTAGATACGTATTGAATAAAAACAAAGGTCTAAAAATATTTTTTTAATTATCAGTTAATTACTATGGCATTGTTTTAAAATTTATATATTTCTACTGAATTTTAATTTTTTTTATTGAATTAAAAAAGTATAATTAAATACCTTAAAAATATTTTTTAAGGTACTATGTAGTTGTTTAAATGTAAAAAATGTCAATTCCTACCTGTATATATATATATATATATATATATATATATATATATATATATATATATATATATGTATATATGTATATATTATATTAGTTATGAATTCATAAAAATAGAATTCATATTTTTGTGTAGTGGCACTACTTTATATTTATTATAGACAAAGTTATTGATTTAAAAATATTTACTATAATTTATTTATTTTTAAACTGATAAAACTAACTGCAAAATCGTAGAAGATTTAATTAAGTTATAAAAGTAATTTAAAAAAATTTGAAAAGGTATGTATACTAAATGAGCATATTTTTATTTCTTGTCAAATTTATGTATTTTTTATTTTAATTAATTAAATTATGTTAAATTATTACTTATTAATTATAATAAGGTAACGTCAATCAGTATATAGTAAAATATAGTTATTCTATTTTAACCTTTTACTGATGAAATTAAATATTAAAATGTTGCAAACATTTAAATTAATTATTCTGTTCTGAATCTAGATTAATTATATAAATAATATTATTATGTTTATTAGAATACTATAAAATAAAATAAACATATAAATGAGTTGAAATGAAAAATGGACATAAACATATTTAAAAATAACATATTTATCATGTTAGAATACACCGTTATTAATAAAAAAACACCAAAGACAAGTTTTAAAAACGCCATTAGAATTTTAAAAGATTCATTTAATATTTGTTTGGTAACTGATGTTGGTTTTTAAAATGTAATTCAATATGTTTAATGACTAATTTACCGTTTGAATATAGCTAATGAAAAATAACAATCTATATACGGTTCTTATACAGACACTAAGATTCATTCAATATGTACACATACATACTCATAAATTAAAATTTGTATATAAGAATGTTTTATATTGTTTTTTTTATATATTTATAATTTTATCAGAATACTACTTTTAGTCACGAGTTAATTATATCAATTTATCTAAAAATGTATTAATATTCTATTTATTGATTTTATAACAAATTAATATTTAATCTATGATTCTAACCTATCAATTGTTATGTTTAGATTATCATTTGTGCTATGTGTATTCAATTTAATCATTTTTGAATAATATTTAATGCTGATAGTGATGTATTGTAAGCAATATACGATTCAAGTTGATTTTTTGTACTGATAAATAATTACTATTGTGTTTTTTTAAATAATGAATTTAGATAAATAACAAGCGTAACAGTTATATCTAATCAGAATTATTTATGTATATCATTTTAATTCCATCTATTTACAGCAAAGGTTAAAATAATAATCATATTTTTTATCATTTATTGTAATTACATCAAATGGAAATCTAATGGTAATAGAATAAATAATAATAATACTAGTATAATATATATAAATTAATTTGAAATATGAATATTAATTAAGATGTATTCAGTTGAAAAATTAAGGTAACATGTAATATTTTTGATTTTACATTTTTTAAAGAATATTCCGCTATCAATTAACAAACTTAAAAAAATAGTTTTCAGTCATTTAAATATATATTTATAATGATTTAATTGTTTGAAAAATGTTGTTTAAATCACATTTCAACTAATAAATAAAATATTTGTTTATTTGTCAGATAAATATTTTTCACATATATTAATCTGCTATTTTCAATTAAAAATTGCAAGTTTATATGATATTTCATATTAAAATTAATATGAATTAAGATTTAATTAAAATAATTATTGTTTTACTTGAATGTTGTGCGTTTATAATGATTGTAAATTAAATGTTTTTAATAAATAATAATAATTTAAATATAAAATATCTTTGCTAATTATATTCACTCTGATGTGAAATATAGACAGAAAAAATATTCTTAACCTAAAATTCTTATTAATCTTTTAACTGTGAAATATTTGGAAATAAAGTTTACGCAATAGATAACTGTATTACAACTAAAATAATCACTGTCTGAGTCATTATACAGATCGTTTCTACATTGTACAAAACCCTTGATCGTATTTACAAATTATAAAAAATATAATACTTCTATTGTATTATGAATAACAATTCTGAATACTGCTAATTACTTGTAAAGCAAAAACCCCAATAATGTGGGTTACGAAGGTCATTTTCAAGTCATTATTAATAAACAAAAATTGAATTCCAAAAATGTCAATAGTATAAAATGTTTTCTTTTGTATGCGTTGATAGCATTCAAATAAATATGCAAAGTGGTAATTAATTCTAAAGTTTATTTTAAAATGTTTATCCTAATTCGTTTATTATTCAAATTTTAATATTTTTCTTTTATAATTTTAAACTTGTAAATAACAATATAAACTTGAAAAGATTAACTATTATTTGATTAAATTTTCTCAAGTTGTATGACCTTTAATTGAATTAAAAATGAGTAGAATATAATACATGGCGTTTTAAGTAGATAAAATCTAATTAAGATATGCATAAAAATTATTTATGATTAAGGTGATTTCTTAAATAGTTAACATTATTTTAGTTACAATGTTTATTGAGGATGTAAAAAACATGAATGAATTTTTATCTTATTATTCTTTTAAATAGTAAAATTTGACAATATTTCTTGTAATATTTAAAAAAAAGAATCTTAAGGAAAATATTTGAAATAAATAAAAGTAATATTCATTACAATGTACGGAATTAAACAGAAATGATTGAATTAACATTATTAAGATATATATATATATATATATATATATATATATATATATAATTCAAATTATAAATAAATAAATGCTTAATGACCTACCTGTTTACAATGTTGAAACTCGGATCACTCGGTAGTCCAATATTAGCGTCTGGTCGTGTTTTTTTCGGGCCAGCACCTCCAGGGAAATCACTTTGTGGCCGCCCGTGTGACCCAATGATAATCATATTTAATATTGTACATAATATTAAAATGATTTTCATGGTGATAGTCTAAAAAATAATATAAAAGTATAACAATTTCTTTAATTGTTCAAATTTTTACAAAATTTAATGCATATACATACATACATACATACATATATATATATATATATATATATATATATATATATATATGTAATATTTTGTAAAAAAAAATAATGTAATTACTGTATTTAATATTTTAATATTTTTGAATATTATATTTTTAATCATATTTTTATCATAAATTCAATCTAAAATAATAAGTTATCATAATAAATTAATTATCTATAACGTTTTAAAATCAGACTCATAAAAAAATTATAAAATATAATTTATTAATTTAGTGCATATACATTGATTAGCATTAATCTCTTTTGGTAATATCAAAAAGTATTCACTTGAAGGTTAAATAATAATGAAAATATAAACAAATAAAAATGAAATGATGTGTAAATATAGTTTTTTCCTTTAACAAATGATTCATTTTAAAAAATTATTATACCTGTTCTATTAAGGTTATGCTGTTTAAAAATATATTAATCTGATTGTTATATAAATAAATATTATACAAGGTACTTTTTAAATTAGTATTAACTAAGAAAAGAAAAAAACGAAAGATTAAAAAAATAATAAAAATTAATTGCAAACTGATGTATTTTATTAATTATATTTGTTGGAAAAATTGTATCAAATAATTAATGCTTTTGACTAATAATTATCTAATATTCATTTCCAAAATGATTTCTTTTTTTAAAAAAATCTGGATATCTAATAGTAGTTTCAACTAATTTATGAAATATTAACATTTATTTACATATTATCTTTTAACAAAAATATATTAATAAATATTGTACATTAATTTTTGATTACTGATAATTTCAAATTTATATCAAAATAAAAAATAATAATTTGAATATAATTTATATATATATATATATATATATATATATATATATATATATATGAATGTATGTATGTATGTATATTCCTCAAAAATTAAATTAATTATTTTAATGTCTCAAAATATTAATGAGACATTGCATAATACAAAAAAATACTACTTTGATTAATAATCAAAAGTAATCTTCTTTATACATTTTTGATTTTTTTTCAACTATGTTGCAATTAAATTACTTTTAGGTTTTTATTAGTTGTATTCTGTTAAAATATTTCTTCTCAAACAACTTTAACTCTTTTGTAATATTTAGATTATTTCATGTTCACACAAAGATAGAACAAATATAAAAACCATCAATAGTGACTAAATAAATAACATTATAAAATAACAAATCATAGATAATTGAAATCTTTTATCAAATAGTAACTAAAGTTTTTTTTACAAAAAATATAACAATTATTTAATAAATATAAAACCGTGATATTCATATATATATATATATATATATATATATATATATATATATATATATGTGTGTGTGTGTGTGTGTGTGTGTGTGTGTTTATATAATTTGTCACGATTAAATAATACCAATTTGAAAAAACACTGATGAGGAAGATTAATATCAAATATTATGTAAAATTTATAATTTCTATTAAAAAATATTAATGAATATCTGGAAGAGAATTTTTCTTACTTTTATTATTTATTACAGTTTCAATAATTAAAAAAATGTTTTTTTTATTAAAATAATTCATTAAGTCGTTTTGTAAAATGATTAAAGATACAAGCTAAAAATCTTAAATTATGCCATTGTTTAATTTTTATACATAACATTGTAAGTGAAACTATTATAAAGTTAATGAAAATGGATTTGAATTATGAATTTCATAATTTTATGTTCTTGAAGATCGTGTACTTCATTTTAATTTATAATTAGCGATACATTAATTTAATATATATATATATATATATATATATATATATATATATATATATATAACTATATAACTATAATGAAATTCAGCATTAAAATTTTATGAAATCATAAAAGATTTAATTGAAAGCAGTTTTAATTCGAATAAAACATGAAGATTGAAATATTTGCTCTATAAGTTGAATTTAAAATGGAATTACAAATAATATTATTAATCAGACAAAATAATATATAACTTTAATATTAATTCTATTCTTCAGTTTCTTACTTTGTAATTTCTTAATTTTATAAGAATATAACTTCTCAACATAAAATCAAGTCTAATGAAAACATAAAATTTATGTAAATTATCGCCTTCTTATGTTGTCCATCGCCGTAATAATGTTTAAACATTTTTTAAAAGATTGGCGCTAATTGGTCATCAGATAAATGAAAACTAAAATAGTTATCTATCTAATTATTGATTTAAAATGGAATTTGGTCACAAACAAAAATAGAAGCAATACGTAAAAATGGATAATTAAAAAAATACAGTAGAATAAGAGATAAAAAACAACTTTAATTTAAACGGCAATTTTAAAAATTGTTCCTTTTTAATTACAAAACGTTGAAATTTAAATCAATTTTTAATACAAAATGTATATATATCATTAATTTTTCCCATTAAAGGATATTTCACCGAATTTAATATATATATATATATATATATATATATATATTATGTTTCATATTTACATATCAAATATATTTAAATTTGTTAACATTTTTTTACACATTATTTTATAATATGAGAACAGAAATCAATTTATGTGCTATTCTTTTTTATTTAAAATAAATTGGAATTAAATTATTTTTCTTTTTTAATTTAAAATAATGTGTAATAATCAAAGGTTAAAAATGTTATTGAATTTAATTTTTATTTTCTATCCTCTATAAGTTTTTAATATATATATATATATATATATATATATATATATATATATATTATTTATGAAATTTAAATAAGATAATAATTTTTAAGTACCATAATTATTTCTTATACAATCAAAATCTATTAAAATAAAATTTTAATTAAAAATATAAATACTTTATTCGTAAGAAATAAATATTAGTAAAGAAAAGAAATGGCGTACTAAATTAAAAATTGAATTTGATTCGAATATAATATAAATGAAATAATAATTAAATAAATTATTATAATAAAATAAAAAAGCATTTTCATTTAACGTACATATTACATAATCTTGTTTATTGTTACAGTTTTAAAGAATAAATTGAAATCTCAATCGTTGTATGAAAAATATCTTAAATGTTATTAAACAAGTTCTTCGGGATTTTAAATATAAATTTATATTGTATAAAAATAATTTTATTATATATATATATATATATATATATATATATATATATATATATTCCAAATTTGGGGTTGGGTGTAGTACTGACATCCTAATTTCGTAAAAAATATAATAGTCGTAGAATTATGATAAAAAAGCTCTACTATGCTTTTTATAAATTAAATAATTTATGTCTTATCAAATGAAACAGTAATATTTCAAATAAAATATTTTTTATAATTGAATTGAAAATATATAAAAAAAATAAACAGATTTATGATAAATGTAAGACTTTTCAATATTCTTAATCCATTTTCCATTTTTTGTATATTTTCCAATAATTGAAATATATAATTTCACTGAATAAACATATAATTACAAGCACAAACACAAATGATTCCACCATAAATAAAATCAGTAAACCATTAAAACTTACATTTTATAAACAATAATTAATCCAAAACACACAAATCACAACACCAAAACTTTAACAATAGTATTCTTGAATTGTTACTGTTCTTTTGATTCTGTTGGAAAAAAATAGCCATTTACACCTTTTATACTACCTATTCTATAAAACAACCCCACTTTTCATATTTGTCTACATAAACACGTAAAACAATAGTTTAATGTATCCGTAATTGTAAAGAATTCATTTAAATTTCGTACAGTAGTCCAGCGTATTTGTTTGTATGCTTTGTGCAGTGTTTGCTTGCATCTATGTGTAATGTATGTGCATGAGATAAAGACATGAGTTAATTAATTCTACTGTTATATTATTTCTTTCAAGTGCCAATTAATATTTTGTTGAGTTACTAAAATTCACATAATAAAATAACGAAAATTTGATTTTTTAAAAACATTATTCACTTGAAAATAAATTGTATTGCATGTTTTGAATATAATTTCATTTCTTTTATGGAAGTAATTACTTGATTTATGTTGCATAATTTCATTAATTAGTATAAGTTGGTGCGTTAATTGAAACATATTTTTTTTGTATTCTAGGAAGACTTCTAAACGCACATATTTTATAAATATATTAATATTATAGAGAAGACCTTCAAATTAACAACAACAAAAATTTTTCATACATATTGTTAATTTTTATGTGTGACATCCGCGTAAATTTTTAATGTTTGTTTTAATATAAATTTTTGTACGTGAACGCACTCGTTTATAAAACAATAAGATGTAAATTTTAAAAATATGAAGATCTTTTAAGATACTATTGTGTGTTACTACGATAAAATGTATAGATGAATTATTGTCACTTTTTGTTATTTTTTTGAAGAAAACGGCGAAATTAATTATTATTCTGTACTTAATGTCACATTTGTATGCATGAATATAAATTATTTTTTTAAAAATTGAAATAATAACTCACTAAATTTTTAAACTACTTAATAAGTTTTTAAATATGTATTGAATATAAATATATATATATATATATATATATATATATATATATATATATATATATATATTTATATGCACATAAATACACACACACACACACATATATATATATATATATATATATATATATATATATATATATATATACACTTAAAGATATACAAAAATAATGCAGAGAATTATTTAAATGAAAGTAGATTCAAAGAAAATTTAATTAAAAAGAGCATATTGTAAATTCAAAGAGTTAATAAATATATGTAATTAAAATAGATAATTAACATAAAAATAACATGTTTGGATAAAATTAATTTTAATTATAACAATAAATTGATGTCAGTTTGAAAGAAATGACTATATTATGAATTTTAGTATTTTTCGATATTTGAAAAGTCTGTTATCAATATATTCATCTATTCTCATTTATTGGTAACGAAATATGAGTCTTTATACTCTACACAATACAGAAAAGCACATATAAGTGAATTTTTAGATTAAAATGTAGAAACAAGAAAAATGAGTGAATTCAATAACAAACAAAAATTACGAATAAAATAAAAAGTTTAAGATGAGTGATAGTTTAAAATGACTCGGCATATATTAAAAAGGAAAAATCAGTGATGAACAAAATAAATTATTAAATGATAACTCATAAATATGAAATGCCCAAGAAAGGCTAACGTTTAGAGACATGAGAAAATTTGGCGGTGTGAAATGGAAAAAGACGTTATATCGCTGAAATTAGAAAGGCATTCATCCAATAATGGATTTAGAGAAATTATAATGATTATGATAACATATAGATGGTGACATAAATTATATATATATATATATATATATATATATATATATATATATATATATATATAATATAGGTTGGCAAATATCTCCCTTCCGCCTTCTGGTCTTTTGAATTTCGCAGCTATGTACAAAAAAAAAAGCGGAAGGGAGATACTTGCCAACCTAATATATATATATATATATATATATATATATATATATATATATATATATATATATAATATCCTTTTAAGCGAAATATAATGATATTTTTATTTACGATGAGCTTAAAAGATAATTAATTTCTTTAAGTTTTTAATAAATTGTTATTTAAATGCAATAATATGTAGTAAGAAAGTAAGAAGCAAAGATAACTGATAGACAAAAGACAAAAATATTTATTGGGAGTTAAGAAATATAAAAAGCAGTAAGGAAAGATCTAAACAGATGGGATAGACACATAAGAAAATTCGTCGATACAAAATAGAAGGAAAAGGCACTAAATTGTTGAAAATGAAAAGTTTTACAAAAGATCTTTATCCATCATAGTTTCTTATGATGATCATGATATTATATATATATATATATATATATATATATATATATAATATAAAAAATAGTGTAATAAAAATAGTTAAATATTATTTAATATGACTGTGAAAAATGTAATATTTCTCAGGTTTTATTAAAATCAATATATTTGTATCGTATTTGAAAAAAATGTATACGCAATTAAGAAATCTAACAAGACTGTTAAAATAAAAGTATGAAAATAAAAAAAGATATATCTAATAGTAATTTTCAATCAATAGTAACTTAAACAAGATGCTCTTATTATTTTATAGAATAAAAGGAAAAGTAAATACTCGATAATAATTGTCAAAATATTTATTAAATTTAAATAGCTTTTAACTAGTTTAAACGTATGTTTGTAAAAAATCATTTTGTTTTTTAGAAAACAAAATGATTTTTGAATCATTAGTGACTCAAAAATTGACCAAGCAATACTGTTTAATTAATTTTAGTTTGGGTTAGTATTATTCATTTTAAAGAAAAATTTTAATTGTGTTTTATATATATATATATTTCAAAATTTTATTATAGTAGAGTATTAACCCATTAATTAATTGATGATAAATAAAAGAGAGCTAAGTAATAATAGATAAAAGTATTTTCAAATTTAAAAAGACATTACTTAAAAGCGTATCCTGAATTAGTAGTAAAATATATAATTTAAATCACTAACAATAGATTACAATTTCGTAAAAAACGAGTTAATCTTACATTTCTATTAGCATGCTGATAAGTTAAATTTTGCAATTTTAGACAGCACATAAATTTTGTTTCAACATATTTAAAAATAAAATGTACATTAATATATTACTTACAACTAAATTAACAGGTATTTTGAATATTTAACTGAGTAAGTATGGTGTAAAACGAGGTGAGGTCTTCCGTGAAGATCGTACAGATGTCCTTGTCTAACATATGAGTTTTTTTCTTGGTCTAATGAGTGTGCGTATATACTCCCATACTTCACCCGTTTATTTTTGTCTACAAAGATTATTCGATCATTACTCGTTAAATACCGTGAGCATTCATTTTAAACAATGATGTTTCTTAGTAATATGTTTGTTTTATTTGATTTCTGAAGGTTGAGAGGTCGAATTGATTTTTGAAGTAATAACGTATCAATCACTCTATCAGAAACAGGAAACATTTATTTCCTACTAATTGCGTTTAACTTATGTCACGGTCAACACGAAGGACTTAAATGCAGGATTTCTTGTCATTCATTATTTCAAAGTAGTCATCTTTTGACGTAAAAAATCTACTTAAAATGCATAATTATTACATTATTCATTAAAACTACTATTTCTTTATATTAAAACTTTTATCAAAAACATGAAATGCAATGGAATAAAAAAACTACTACTTAAAATTCAGTTTTTTGTCTCAAGATTCTATTAATATATTTTTCCATTTAAACATGTTCGTTTTAATGAATCAACTGATGTTCCGGCATATTTTCTGCCTAAAAACTTCATTATTAATCCCAAGAGATAATAGGTTTACATAGATACCAAATGGTAAATTCTTAATGTTTACTGGAATACTATTACACTGTCTGTTTCTTTTTTATTTAAAAATATTTTAAAGAATTATGTTCTTCAAGAAAATATCACAAGAAATTATTCATATGTTATTATTTTCTCTCTATAAATTAAGAGTAAGTCCTTTTTCAGCTTCCATCAATATTTTACAGCTATAAATATCTATATTGACGTTTACATTATATATAGTTTATAAAAAATAATTTTAGTGAATTCAGTTTAATTATTATATTTTAACTCGCAGCGATAAAATATAAGAGATGAATAAAAAGAGAATAATATAGATAAAAACAATTAATTGATTAAGTAAATGAAACTTAATTTAAACTTCCATATTTTTATCATTCAGTATTTATCGTCAAATTTAATAAAATTTATTATAAATAATTGATTGAAGAAATATCACATAAATGAATCATTAGAGTAGATATAGAAAATAAATTGAAGAAAAATTTGAAATTTTGAGAAGTTAGAAATTTAATGTATAATTAAAAAAATTAAAAATATATTTCTAATACTTAGTTCTTTTCCTTTTGCCACCTTAAACAGAAAAATGTAATTATACACCAGGGGCGGCCAAGACGTCGACCGCAAGGTCTCTGGAAGTCAAGTTTACGTCGAAGTTGACGTGAACATTGACAAATTATAATGATAAATTCATATTTCAACGTATTTATAAGTTCAACATATTTGTGAGAATCAGCATTTTCCTGCATGAATGCGATAAAAACTAAACATAGGTCACAATTATCGGATCTACATTTGGAATCGTGTTTAAGAATTAGTTTAAGTTCATACGAGCCAAATTTTGACAAACTTGCCGAAACTATGCAATGCCAAGTGTCATCAAAATAAAAAAAAATATATTTTTTTTATTTGTAATTTTTTTTGTAAAATTTGAATCTAATTTATTTTAATATAATTCTACAACAATAATTTTCTTTATTTTCTCTATATTTTCTTGAATTTTTTTTAGAAATTCAAGACCAGTTCTAGAAAATAATTATTTATAGGTAATTTAATAGTAGTCATAGTAAAATGTCTTCGTCAGTTCGTGTCTTATAGAAAAAAAGTCACCAATTCGTAAGTACATTCTAAAAAAACGTAGTCGCCCTCAGGTACCCTTTCACCAAAAAAGTCGCTCCCAACGTCTAAAAGTTTGACCACTCCTGTTATACACTATAAACACATAAACAACATGTGCTAATGTTTTAGATTAGAAAAAAAAGTATAAATTTGAAGTGTGTTGTATAGGCATCATAAAAAATATTGAAAATTACTTGCTCGTATCAAATAATTTTTTATACATATATATGTATGTGTGTGTGTATAAAGAGGGATAGAAAAGTAAATAATTGTAATATTTTTATTTATAGAGAATTAATCTTTTAAAAAACGTTTCACATTAGTTGAGAATTGGTTTATGAAGTAAGTAAATGTTTCTGTATATAAAGTCATGAGTAAAATTTAGATAAAAAAATGTCTTTGTACTATTACGAAAAATATTCCAATTTTTGATATATTATATTTTTTTATTAAAATATAAACCACACACACACACACACACACACACATATATATATATATATATATATATATATATATATATATATATATATATTAATATACTCAAATGTATTGATTCTCATTATGTACAATGTATATATAAATCATTTCTGGACTATTTGTCCTTGATTTATTATTATTCATTGATATACTCGAATTCCTATAAGTTTGTTGCATGTCTTAAATTGTGTATCCGTCTTGAAGAATAAAATTCCCAACATTTATAAATACAAGATGAGTTATAAAAGCTACACAAACCTTGGTAAGATCACAAGGCGAGAAAAATCATTAATAAATATTTTAATTAATTTTGACGTTCATTGTTTACAATTCATAAACTCTTGCAAAATTGTTTATATATATATATATATATATATATATATATATATATACATATTAGCATTGTTTTTTGAATTATATAAAAAAGTTAAATAAATGTTTTTATATATGATAACCATATATAGTAATACATCTTGCTTACGAGGGTCGTTTGATAAGTATGGTAAAAAGTAAGGAAAACTAAATTAAAAAAATAATTTTAATTATTTAATTAATATATATATATATATATATATATATATATATATATATATATATATTGTTTAAATTAGAATTTAAATAATATATTTAAAGTTCATATACCAATATACGAGATTCCATCAAGATTTTATACATTTCCATGGGTAAATTTCTTTATTATTATTTTTTAATTAAATATGCATACATACATACATACATACATACATATATATATATATATATATATATATATATATATATATATATATATATATATTACACAGCCTGTATAAGAGAGTAAACTGTATAAAGAAATTCCCACCAACATTACTTGACTAGAGTGGTGAGTATGATCAAATAGCAATAAATAGTAATATTTAATGGGCATTCACCTAGTAGTGGGCTTATAGAACTAATATGATGATATTAATTTATATTTATATATATATATATATATATATATATATATATATATATATATATATATATATATATATATATATATACATATATATATATATATATATATATATATATACATATATATATATACATGGTGTCGCCTTTAAGAAACATCACCTAGCCTCTCCTATCTCTACCATCATCTTCAAGTGGTGGATCCCGTTAACCTGAGAAACCCTAAAGAAGATTGGGTTCCAATTCCAGTGGGAATTCGGATCAGGCAGTGATGAGGGAGGGAGAATGTCTGATCCACAAAGCCATATGGTGGCATTCTCACCAGTGATCTAAGATACTGTGGGCTGATAACCTACATACTCGAAAACTACTATTAACAAACCTGAAAACAACCCTCGGACAGGACGCGTGGAAAATTTCAGGAGGCCAGGGACTGAAATAGTCTGCGGAGCCGATAATGATAATGATAATAATGATATATATATATATATATATATATATATATATATATATATATATATATGTATATGTATTTATACATGCATATATGTATATGTATTATACATGCATGTGTATATAAAGTACAATAGCAAAGTGAACTTGACTTATTTAAATGTTTATTAAAGTAAGTCAAAAGATGTCGAAATAGAATGACATTTCTATTTGCCTAAAATGACTTCAATGTCGGAGCCTGCGAACCAAACGTATAATCAAATCTTTTGTTAAGTGTTATATTAAATTTAGATCGAAGATGTAAAATATTTGACTGATTTGCATATTCACGTCCTCATTTCATGCTTGTTAATTTCAATAATCGTTTATTTGCCATTAAATACGATGCATATGGTAAAATATTACCCAATCGAACATTGTTTTTGGCGATGATACAAGATATGGTCAAACTGCAGTATAATTCTTTTATAATTCTTTTTATTCTCTTATTTGTTCAACAAATATTCGACCTTCAAATGTATCGTATCTATTGTTTTACGAACTAAAACAACACTATGCGCTTGATGGCATGTCTTTAGAATATGCATTAAGTAAGAGGAAATTTGTTGTTTTATGCCGGTTCGACAATATATTTACAGGAGCATCAATAATTTTGATTAAAGTTTTTTGATAAGCATGCTGTTTTTGATGTTCAGTGCACGTTACGGTTATTTACGGTACTTTATATGGTATTTTCAACTTGTTTTCAACTTTGACCTAGTAGCACAATATAAAAATGTAGACACACACCTTATTTTCGTTTAACAGACAATTAGTATTTTGCATATTTATTAGATGTTTTAATAGTAGTTAGCATTTTTAATTTTGTCTATGTATAAAAATTGTAAAAAAGTATAGATAATTTATAAATTTGCATAAAATAATTAGTGAAAACATCTGCCAAAAAATTAAAACATGTTTTGAATTTTATTTGAAATAAAATAAATGTTTTTATTAACATATACACAATAAGTTTAATTATTATTATTTTTAATTTAAATGTGAATAACATTTTTCAAATATTTTATATACATACACACACACACACATTATATATATATATATATATATATATATATATATATATTATTGCATAAAAGTTTTAGGTTACTTTAATTTTTTTTAAAAAAAATGATTTGATGCAGTGAAAACCAACAGATTTATTAATTTTTTTGATATTATTTAATTTATATTTATATTTTATTTGTTAATTAATAATTTACGAAAAAAATAGAAATAAGAATTATCTTTAATTTTAAGAAAAATACACAAATTTTTTTTGTAATTTCTTTTTAAATTTAAAATAGAAACAATTATTTTTGACAAACCTTCATAACTATTTTTATAAAACTAATAGGGATGTTTTTACAATCTCTTCTTAATATTTAAACTATCTCATTTAAATTTTTGACATTACTTTTTTGCTTTTTCACGTTCAAATAATTAGAAAGGTGTTCAGTATTATTTACGAACCCTGTTTGCAAAATCCTGAAATATATAAACCGAAAAAATTACCCCATTTGCATATGTTTCATATCAATAAATGAAACATGCTCGGACTTGAACGGAGTCGTTACTTATCTTAATATTTAGTGTTGAACAATTCTCTGTATAACCTTCATCATTTTTTTATTCACTTCAATCTTTTATTTCTTAAATTTATACGCATGTTTCTTTTTAATAAAACACAAATCTAGGCATTACATTTGGATGACCATATATATTATAGGTTAGAAACTTTCTCATAAATTTTATGAATAAAATAGTTATATAATAATATTTACAAAGTGATTTAATAAAATTAAACTTTGAGCATACTTTGCTAATGAATACTTAAGTTTATAAATAAGATTTTTAAAACTTTTAAATATGAATATAAAAACCAATCTGAAATTTAAACAGAAAATTTACAAATATACTTAAAAAAGAAAATAGAAAAAATTGTCATCTAACTTAAACTTTTTCCAAAAATAAATTTCGCCCTGAAGTGAGAATTAAATAACATTTTCATACTTCTGCTTCATTGATACGTTCCCTAAAAATATTTTCCATTTGAATAAATTAGTTAAAATCAAATATATCAACTAAAATTTAATAATTTTAAACTATGAATTGTGCTAAGAAATTATTTTATAAATAAATCAGTTGAATTTAATTATCTTTTATAAATTACTTGAATTCGATTATCTTCTTCAATTGACTTATTACCTGTGAATTTTAAATCAATTACATATTTTCAATATTTTTTTAAAGAAAATCACATAATCACATTTTAAAATTAACCTTTGTTTTATGCATTTTAATTATTATATAGGAATTATTGTTCAGTTTTGACAATTTTGTATGATAATTTTTATTATTTAAAAACATTCAGTAAACATTTTAAATTATTTTAGAACGCTTTATTTTATTAATAAATAAAACAAAAATATATTATATATATCTTGCGACTAGAAATTATTATTCTGAATTATTTACACTATTCTCCGATGTACTTAAATGAAAGAACGTTAAAAATGAGTACTGTATTTTATTTAGAATAAATAAATTTTATTTAAATAATAGAGTTGAGCATGCCATATCGCTATACTGTCAAGTTCGATTGTAATATAATTTGTAAAATTTTATCAAGTATTTAAAAAAATCTAAAATACTCCTAATTAATTTTATCAAAAATATTTAGTTAATTTCAACAATCTGATAAATGAAATTGACTCATTATATATACATTAATTTTATGTTGTAAATTTTATTTTACAAAATATAATTGAAATGATATAATTATAAACACATGAGATTAATTTATAATCCAATTTAAATGATAATTTTTTAAAAAAACAGCCATTTTGAAATAATGTAATATTATTTGTCAATATAAAATGATTATAAAAAATAATTAAGTTCAACAAATTAATGGAAAATATTTCATTATTATGAGCATTAAACATTTATTTTATAATACATGTATCAAACGTTTGAATGAAAATTACTAATCGTAAATTAAATGTTCAGTATTTTTACATGTAAGTGAGGATATAATGCAATTTTATACAATGAATGCAGTTAAGAATTTCATTAAACAATCGTATAAATATTAATATTGCATTTACACACACACCCACATGTATATATATATATATATATATATATATATATATATGTAATAAAAATTTAACAACGCCGTAAATAAAACATTAATTAATAGTTAATTTACCATAAATTCTTTTCCTAATAATATATTGTATGAAAAAAATAAAGTAATTTAAAATTTTCATAAGCGTTTTCCACTAATTAAATAATATATAAACAATAATTTACAAAATTTTTTGAACTCATTAAAATGGCAGATTTACTAGTTAAACCTATGATAATAAAAAAAACTTATTAGATACTCCATTTATTATTGATGAAGTTAAAAGGTAATAGATTTAAAAATATTTTGATTAAAGACATCATTCATGAAAATATCACCATAAAATATAAATAATATAAGAATATTGCCATTCTTTTATTGTAAAAATTATTACTTTTAAATTTTCTGATGTAGTTTAGAGTGGTAATAGAATATATTTTTAAGTTATCCAAAATTAAGTTTAATTGAAATGTATTTGAAAATTTCTTTGAGTTATGTTTTGTAAAGTTTGTTATAAACAATAATAATCTTAATTTTTATTTGTTCATCTATCGTGAATAACAAATTAAATAGATTTTACGGAAATTTCTAATGTGTCTATATAAGTAAGTTTCTAAAACTAATGATTTTTAAATAAAATTGTCACGTACACATATTTAACAATAAAAAAAAACTTGAAAAAGTTTTGAGAATTTAAGTGAAAATGAATATAATAAAATGTAAAATAAAATAAAGAATTTAAAAATCGGTGAAAATTTAATATAATCCAATATTGTTGATATATATTGAAATAAAAAAAAAACATTAAGAACGATATCGGCAAGTATTAGAATAAAAACAAGAAACTTAAAAATAATTTGTTGCACATAAAAATAGACAATCATGAAAAAACTAAAAATAGTGAATTATGAACTTTAAATAAATAATGTAATGAAATTAATTTTTAATTTCAGAAAGAACTTCACTTGAAAAATGACAAATTCCATGAAATTCCAAATTCCAAATATTGATTAAAGTGAAGAAAAATAAAAAAAATCTAGGTGTTGTTATATTGTTATACACAGCCATACATACATACACACACAAATATATATATATATATATATATATATATATATATATATATATATACATAGTGACCCAAATGAGACTGAATGGTAACAATGACTGAATTAGACATACATCCACTGGCTTATTATCATTTACTATTCTTTACTGTCCTTTAATTTCCATTAGACCACCCTATATACATACATATACGAGGTCAGACAATTAAGTAATGCGACCGATTTTTTTCTCGGCCTGTGGTAACACTGCGAACCTGTAACTCCGCCACCGTAATAGCAGATCCCTACTCTCTTGATTGAGACCTTGACCATACGATATATGTTTTGTAACAATGCATAGTGCATGTAACAAAATGGAACAACATCAAGATTGTCTCGAGCAGGTTTATATCGAGTTATTACTACTGAAAGTTGGTTCTTTCAATATGACCCCGAAATGGCTGTCCCCTGGAGCACCAAGGCCAAAGAAGGCGAGAATGAGCAAGTCCAAAGTGAAAACCATGTTGATTTGCTTCTTCGACAGCAAAGGGGTGGTTCACAAAGAGTTCGTACCACCTGGACAAACCGTAAATCAAGTATTCTACCGCAATGTGCTCGAAAAATTACGAAAAAGGGTGCTCAGAGTGCGTCCAGAGATGGGTTCTGCATCACGACAATGCTCCCTGTCACAGTGCGTTCAGTGTCTCTCAGTTTTTGGCGTCTAAAGGCATTTACCACAACCGCCCTATTCACCGGACATGTCATCCTGCGACTTTTTCCTATTCCCCCATGTCCGTTGAAGATATCCAAGAATCTGTGACGAGGGTACTTCCCACAAGAAGTGTTCCAGAATTGTTACGAAAACTGGAAAACTCGCTGGAATAAGTGTATAGATGCAGGGGACTACTTTGAAGGGGATCGCAGCGATGTACCTCTCTTTCATTACTTAATTGTCTGACCTCGTATATACCACTATCATCATCAACATCAAAGTTTATATCGACCTACTGCTGGACAAATCGAATCATCGAATGTTAATGGCTCTTCTTAAATGTCTTCCCAAGATACTTTCACTTTCTCCTGTCCACCGCCAATCTCTTTCATACCTCGCCTGCATTATTAATTTCATTTACAATTTCATCTCTCTATCTTTGATAAGATTTCTTTTTTGGTTTTATTTTATCACTTGCTCTTCATTTCATAATAATCTTTGTTTACATATTATCTTTTCTTCTTACTATATACTCTAAAGATAATTTCATTTATTCTTTATATCAGTTACTTTTGTTCGATATATATATATACGAGTATATATATATATATATATATATATATATATATATATATATATGAGTATGGTAAAAAGTAAGAAAAACTAAATTGAAAAATTTAATTAATTAATTAATTGAATTAAACAATAAATAAATTTACCATACTTATCAAACGACTCTCGTATGTATATATATATATATATATATATATATATATATATATATATATATATATTGAGATGAACAAAATTATTTAGATAAGTTTAATAATGTTTTTTACCGATTTATTATAAATTTAATATAAATAAAAAACTGTAGCAACTCTCACACAATTAACTAACATTTAATTATATCAGAGACAATGTTTTAAATCCGGATTAAGAAAACGTCATGGTTTATTTTTAATTTTAATATTAAAATCTTTTTCTAATATGTATACGAATTAATGATCTGTAATTAGAAAATTCTTGTAACCATATGCTAAAAACCTTGAAAAAATATGAATAGCTATGAATAATGAGGGTGGATGAATAAAAAGAAGTAACTTATTAAATATGTGTGAATCAAACCACATTATGTATATTGTTTCATTGTGCAATGAATATCTGCATTAAGCAGTAGAAATAACAATTCGGCAAATGGAAGGTACGTACGTACCGGAAATCACTATACGAATCTTGACCCAGTTGCGGCGGAATGACCATGATATTAGTTACAACAGAATTAGGTGATATTACTTATTGTAACAAAAACAGGGGCTTTGTTAAACATATTCGTTATATTAACCGTATCATTAATGGATTGAGTTAATGAAACAATTATATACAAAATATTATTACGTCACTTCTTAAACTACTGAGGTCGCGTACACATTTACTTTTATATAATATCTATTAAAAATTAACATCACTTTAGAAGTATATTCATTTTATGGGTTCCAGTCTAAAAAATAAAAATTCACGTAACTAATTATTAATGCATTTATAACATAATCATTTTTGTCGTTTATCATAGAATATATGCATATTTTAATTAGAATTCCTAACTATATTATTTAAATGTACATTTTATAGTTATTTTAAAACAATATTACAAAAACACTTCTTGAAATATATAAATATATGTACATGAATATATATATATGTACATACAGGTGACTTACATGTACCTATATATGTATATAAAATTATCATCATCCTCACCACGCTGCTAAAGCCTTTGTAGAGCACTGGCCAAGAGTGCTAACAAATAATAAATAGAATTTTTCTTGCTAGAGTTCCATAAGGATTATTTTTTGCGAGATGAGATTATCAGCTACATACCCAACCCTTAATTTAGGGGTCAATTTAAGACTATGAATTTAATACTATTTCCCACATAACAAGCGGCGATACATGTTATTATGCTACCGATCGGCGCACATACATACACATATGTATGTATTATATATATATATATATCATTATACATCATAAAGCCCATATCAATCCACTACTGGACGACAGCCTCAATGAATGCTACCATTCACTGGTATTTGGTCATATTCACCACGCTGACCAGGCGAATTGGTGAAGATTTTTTATTCGGGGTTTACTCCTTTAACTTTTCGACAGTTATTTTTTTTACAAAATGAGGTTGTCGGCCTTCAAGCTCAACCCTCGAAAATGAGGGACTCTCCGACTAGGAATTGAATGCAATCTCCCGCATGACACGCGGTGATGCAAACCACTGTACTACCTAGTCGGTATATATATATATATATATATATATATATATATATATATATATATATATATATATATGAGTTTTTACAGCACTTTACCATTTTTTACAACCTCTTTTACAAACATTTTTTATGAGTGATAAATGAAGGCACACCACCCCAATCCCAAAACCTAAAGAATCAAACGAGTTTTGATCCTTTCCTGGTATATTATTTCCCCAGTACCCTACCATGTCTTATAAGCATTTCCCTATCTATAATCTGCAGTAATTAACTACCCTATTAATTGGAACCAACAACTCCCTCACATACGAGGGTCGTTTGATAAGTATGTTAAAAAATGTAAGAAAAACTAAATTGAAAATTTTAATTAAATTAATTAATTGAATTAAACAATAAATAAATTTACCATACTTATCAAGCGACCCTCGTAATTATATATTTTTATAGTTATTTTAGTTCTTATAATTTCATTAGTTTCAATTTAAAATAGTATATATATATATATATATATATATATATATATATATATATTAATTTTTATATTTTTAAAAAAAATTAATTGCATCAAAAATTGGCATTTATCGTAAGTTTTTCATTAAAAATACATACTTATTTCTTCATTTATAGATTTTATTTATGTTTTTTTAATTGATTTAGAAAAAACACTGAGAATTTTTAAACAAACTGTTCTTTCAATTAAATAATTTCGTTGCAAAATTTTCTTTAATCAAAAATAAATTACAAATGAAATACATTAAATTTTTATGTATATATAAATAGTTGTTAAGTATTTAATTAATTATATATTTATTTAATACGCAATACTATATTTTAAATTTGCACATTTATGATAAAATAAGTTTAACAATTCTGTAAATATAAATAGAATGAGTTTATGAATGAAGGAAATTAAATTTAATTATTCTTTATAGCCCAATTTTTGCAACGTTATTCATCAATGTAGCACTATATAAATAACAAACTTTCTACAAATATAAATGTAAATATATTTTTGAATGAACACTAAATATGATTAATGTTCAACATTTAACAAAAGAGCATGAAATTACATTATTGTAATAATATATTTTTTTTAATTATATTACTATTTTTTTGTTAAAATATGTAAAAATAATTTACTTATATGTGTATATATATATATATATATATATATATATATATATATATATATATATTCATACATACCTACATATATAAAAATATTATGTTATCAAATCTACTTATCAGCCCAAAACTGAATGAAAGACTCACTTAATCATGTTCAGTACGCTAATCAGACTTTTATTGTGAATTCGGACTTTTATTGTTAATCATAAATTACTATCATATGAAATAAAAAATATATAATTCCATATATTAATGTTAGAATTTGAATTTATATAAATTTATAAACAGAAAATTGAAAATATAATAAGTAATGAAAAATACAGTCATTTTTATTCATTATAAAACATGTAATCATTATTATCAATTTATCAATGTTACGAGTATTTTCCAAAATATGATATGCATAAAGATTGTTCAGTTTTATAACAGCGGCAATAAGTTTAGAATTCCGTAACTTTTCGTTGCTGATTCAAATACATCGGACCTTTCCACACTAATCAACATGCATACAGTATTCACGGCCCATTACCACTCGTCTCACACGCTCTTACCCGAAAACTATTTTTTTTAGGTGTGTGAGTTTGTCGATAAGAGGGTGTGAAACGAGCGGTAATGGGCGTGAATACTGTATGCATGCTGACTAGTGTGGAAAGGCTCATTAGATTTATTTCACATATTAGTATAGGTCTGGCTACCCAACTAAAAATAGAATTTTCTGCATCTAATTGAATGTATTAAATTATTTAGGGATATTTTTGTGTTAATTATTATTAGCATTAATACTGATACAAATATTTTCAAAGAAATTTATTAACAATTCAATAAAGCTGTCAAATTAATAATATACAATACTATAATATCGAACTTCATAATACGTTTTATAAAATAACAAAATATTGATTCTGATTTACATTTTATATTATATTTATATAAATAAATAAAAATGTTTTACAAACTTTGAATTTACATATAATTTATTTTATGTAAATATATATATATATATATATATAAGTAAAAAAAATGTTTAAATATTTTCAATAAAAACTAATGTACCATTATTTGTATTACTACTCTGAGATTTTCTTAATTAAATAATGATATTAGTTTTTTATAGATATATTTTTATTCATTGTAGTTTATTTAATAATGATTTATTACAAAGAATATTCTGAAAAATAATAGAAAAAAATATTAATTATATAATTAAATAATTTAAATCCCTAATACATTTTAATTTTTGACATTTTAGTTTTCATGCATTTATTAATTAGTGTATATAACCAAGGCTGAGAAAAATAAGTTGACATTAGTATATATAAACATATATATATATATATATATATATATATATATATATATATATATATATATATATATATATATATATATTATGATTTTATTTTATCATTAATTAAAGTATTTGTTCTACCATATATCAGTTCACAAAGTAAAATTAAATCAATTATACAAGAATGTAAACAAAACTACTTATAACTAAAACTACTTATGTATAGTAATACATATAACATAGTAAAAATGTAAAAAAATGAAGTATATTCAATTTGTTATTAATTACTTTATACTTTAACTATGGTTCTCTACGTGTTCACCAATCCATAAAAAGTGCGCAGATGTAATAAAAAAATTGAATCAAAAATTTCGGAATACCTTCTCACTATGTCATTATTTTAAAAACAGAGGTCGAATAAAGGACTATTAAATATTACATTCGAATAAAAAAGTACGATTATAATTTCATGAGTATTTTTGATTCTCAAGTTCAAACATTCAGTGGGCATAAAACTGTTTTTGCCTTTTGTAATGCATAAATGTACTGGATACAGAAAGTGTGAACAAAAGTAGCTGCTGTTTGTTTTTCCTTGACTTGAATACTCGTTACACACGGAATTGTTTACAACTTTATATTAACAATTAAATGATTCTCATCTGTTCATTCACATTAATTGCTACACTCTAAAGGTCATCACACTTTATCGTGATTTATTTACTTATATTTATATATATATATATATATATATATATATATATATATATAAAATTTATGTATACATTTATTTAAAAACCGAATTTATAAAATGACTTAACTGTCAGTTTAACTTCAAATTATTTAATTCATTGTTTTTGATTCATTCAATGCTTGTATATCTGCATATTATGTATCTACGCTAATTAAAAAAAATATATCAACACGTTAAAAAAATATGGTGACATAAAAATAATTAAATACTAAACAATCACTGTATTAAAATATAATAGAATTCATAGAACATTTAGCATTTCTGCAACATCTTCGAATTAAACATGTACCAACACTATGAAATGTTTCCCAAGAAATATAAACTTTTATTAATATCTTAATTTATAAGATAAGATAGTTTATAATTTAATAAAATTGTAGATTCAAACGATATTGTTTAAAATTATATATATATATATATATATATATATATATATATATATATATATATATATATAATATCACTGCAATTTTTAATATAATATTTTTTCTTCACCATATTTTTTATAACAAAATATTTTTTAATATTCATATAATACATTTCTATTTCAAAATTTTACTAAAGAAATCTTTTGTTTGTTTTTAGTATATGTATGTAATTTATCTGATAAAAATCTCTCATCTCCTAAAGATGTCTTTAATCGTCTAAATAGACATGGTAATTATTTGGAGTCTATTCAACACAAATGAAGAGTGTACCTATGCATGGGATAATAAATCCCATACAAATTCACTAATGAAATATGAGTGAGGATTATTGTGTAAGAAACAAATATTTTTTGGCAATTATCCTATCTTTTTAATTTAACAACTTGCTTCACTGTTTCTTTGAGAAACTGATTATAATTATCTGTATATATTATCTTACGTTCTCATAAAAATTTGATGGAAAGAGGTCATTTTAGATCCCGACACTTTTTAAAGATCATTAAATTTGAATGACATTTATTCATGTAAGATTGTATGCTCTGTAAGGTATGAAATTTATTTTTTAAAAATAAAAGATTTATTCATGATTAGCTCATAATTATATTATATCTTATTTTTTAGGTTAAAGTGCATTGTTTGATTGAATTGAAATAAAACTAAATAAACACTTATCTAATATCTGTAAAAACACAAAACGAAATAAAGTATAGATATTATTCAGTAGTAATAATAAATAATTGATTTAA
Organism: Neoneuromus ignobilis; assembly: GCA_029203775.1. Lineage (NCBI taxonomy): Eukaryota > Metazoa > Arthropoda > Insecta > Megaloptera > Corydalidae > Neoneuromus > Neoneuromus ignobilis. The sequence goes on from CP092087.1 coordinate 32,623,967, forward strand.
ATATATACAATTATTTTAAGCCTTTTTATATAATCATTTACTTCTAAGGATAAAAAACGTATTTGATTTATAAAGAAAAATAAAAGTAAAGAAATTGAATAATCTATTTAAAAATTCTTATTCATACTTTTTTACAATTATGTAATTTTAGAAAATCTTAATATGCATTTGTAAACATATTAAAAACAATAAAAAAATCTTAAATTTTTAATAAATAATTTAAATTTATTATAAATAAAAATTATGAATCAAATAATTCATATATATATATATATGAATTTTATATATATATATATATATATATATATATATATATATATATATATATTGTACAAATGTGTTAAATATAATTGTATTGAATTTCTTGTACTGATTTATTATTTTTCATTAGTTATTAGTTATAAAATAACGTAATATTTATTTAAAAAAAAAATTAAATTTGAAAATTGAAATTGCAGTAAAAATTGCTACAAAAGCAAAAATTTCACAAAAATAGAAAATTTACATAATGTTGAGATTTACCATTCAAATTAATTTAACAAACATTTTTTAATGTAATATTTATAATTATTAACTTGTTTCTAGACAATATGTTTCATTAATTTTTTAAAATTCATTAATTATTGGATTAATAGCTGATATAAAAAACATCTACAGCATTTTGTAAATAAACATTTGAGCTATAAATGACATTTTAAGAATAATTTCAATAAATATATGGAGTGATTTGAAACCGACTTGTAATAATATAAAACGTTTTTTTTATAGTTATAACTAATACTTTATTCAATTCTTAATTTTTAATTTGTGATAGCAATTCTAAAATTTTTTTTATTACTTTTTTATAAATCATTTTAAACCTAGCAGCAAATCTTAACAGATAAAAAGTAGTATGATTTCATATGTAAACATAAAAATGTTGAAAAACTTCATTACATTGATCAGACAATATTTAAATTAATATTTAATGAATATATAATATATAAAACACATATTATTATGCTCTTATATTATTTAGTGTAATACATGTTAATCTTACCAAAGATGATTTATTAAAAGATAAATATATTTTTTCGACTGTATTCAAATCATTTATTAAGTATAATTGAATTATGAACATTATTAACTATATACAGTGAATAACTATAAACTATTGAAATTAGACACAATAAATTTGATCATATAATGATGTGTTTTTATTAAAATCAACTATAATATTTTAAAAACACTATCGATTTCAAGAATCACTTACGAAGAATGTTCATTCATTAATCGTTCGTTCATATATTGTATTTTAAGAGTTTATAAAAATATTCAATTAACTTAACCCTCGCCATAAGTATATTGTATATTTTTCCTTTTTGTTACCTTTATAACTATAAGATGGCCCAAATGGGACTGAAAGGCTTCAGATATACATTTACTTGCTTACTATCATTTACTACAATATTTTTTATTACCCTTCAGTCTCATTTGGGCCACTCTATATGTACTTTTTAAAAAATAGTAAAATAAATACCTCACAACGAAAACGTGTAAACAATATATGTGTGTGTGTGTGCATGTATATATATATATATATATATATATATATATATAATCGACCGGTGACGTAGTGGGTTTTACATTACCGCCTGTTACGCGGAAGTACGAGATCTATTTCCGATCAGAAAAATAAGACAGGAACGATTTTGAAGGTGACCTGAACTAAAAGTAACCTTCCCAAGGATCTGTGTATATAGGGGCATCAAAATGTGAAGCCTAGATTTGTGGTTTATTAAAAATAAACATGTGTATAGGGAAACATGCGTATAGTTTCTCTTAATAAAACACAAATTTAGGCACTACATTTGAATGATTCTATATATATATATATATATATATATTAGGTTGGCAAATATCTCCCTTCCGCCTTCTGGTCTTTTGAATTTCGCAGCTATGTACAAAAAAAAAAACGGAAGGGAGATACTTGCCAACCTAATATATATATATATATATATATGTGTATATATATATATATATATGTATGTATGTATGTATGTGTGTGTGTGTGTGTGTGTGTGTGTGTGAATGTGTGCGTATGTGTATGTGTGTGAATATTACGTATATGTGTATAAATTTATTTTTAAATAATATTTAAGAAATAATTGATATGAATTATAATATAAAAATCAATTGACATTACAGTTTTATTATTTTTTTTAAAATGTAACATTTTATATAGTTTTTAATAAGAAAGTACTTGATGTAAAATATTTGATATTCCCTGTTTATATGATAATCCGTAACTACTTAGTCAAAGGATATAAGTCACTATCTTATATAAGTCAGCATCTTTATAACGTGTTAATGAAACATTATATTTATGAACATTGTAATAATTCATAAGTTCCATAACAATAGAGTACAGTGAGATGTGTCGTGTTAATTACACTAAAGACAAAGCAACAATTAGGCAAATGCAATTAGTTATCCACAACGCGGATCTGGTTGTGAACGTCATCAGAGGTCACTATCACCGCAATTGAATAACAATATCGTTAACTTCTTGCAATTATAAACATTAAATTTAATTGATAATTACAGTTCTTAGTGTTATTAAGTTACACATAATAATATGTTTACAGCAATGTATGTTATATTGTTTTTTTAACGATATGCTGAAGACAACTTGTAGGTCAGTTCAAACACATCCTATTCGTATTTATGAACAATTTTGAAATTTAATTTTAATATTTAACTTATTTACAAAATCTATAGTTTAATTGATTATCAATACAAAAATATTTTGAATTTTTACTTTAAGCTAAAATAATAGAAATTGATTTTATTTAATATTATATAAAAAATGTTCAGAATTTAATTAGGTTATTATAAACTAAATTTTTGAAATGACATTATTCATTATAAAAATAGCGCCAAACATTTAATAAGTTTTAATCAACGTAAATCTTCTTCAAAATTAATATTAAAATATACTCCTCGTAATTTTAAACACAATTGTTTAAAATTATTTATTACATGATTATTTAATTATAATCCTATAAATAGTAACAATTTTTTAACATATTTTATAAAACAAGCCATTCATTGCTTCAAAATTCCAAAATAAATTATGAATTATTTTTCAATGACTTTATACTTTTTTTGTAATTTATCTCAATAAATGATATATAAATACTATTAGTTTATCTTCTTAAATCACATTATTAAAATTTCTTACTTGTTTCTCAACTTTGTATGAATAATTAGTTTTTATTAACGATTTTATAAATATTTAGTATGTTGTTAGCAGACTGGCAAATAGGAATAATTAAAACAGTATATTTATATTTTTTAATAAAATGTTATTTTAATTCAACAGAAAAAATATTTATTATATATAATATTTATAAATATGCATTTCAGGGATTTAAATCATATAAATATATATATTATTTTAATTTCTATAAATTTAAATATAGCTTTAAAAATTACAAGTACTAATAAATAATAGTATACATTTTATTTTAACTGTTTTATGTTAATTTAATTCACTGAATATACAAAATAAATATCGCATGTATAAATGCAGTGTTTTTAAATTAGAACATACATATATTTTATCACCAAATTTATAAATATTAAAATAAGTTTTTAATGCATTGTAATGAAAATTTATTGCAACTGTCTTTATTATTAGACTATAATTATAATTGTAAAATATGAATTAAATATTTAAATTTATATAAAGTGGAATTTATATATTTTATTTATATAAATATAAATTATTAATATTTCAAGTAAATGTTATTAAATATATAAATGAAAAATAAAAAATATATGATTAATATTTAATAATTGATTCATCTTAATTTAATTTAAAAAAATATAAACATATTTTTATTTTTATATAAAAAATATAGAAATTATTTTAATAGAATTTTATGTTTCAATTCTCTTAAGCATTTCAACAAAATCATCTATGTACATAAATGTATATCGAATAGTGTAAAAGTATTATTTGTTTTTAACATTATTGAAGGGAAATTCATAAAGAATTAGATATAGGAAAATAATTCAAACAGCAAATAATAATTTATAAACTAAAGTTTATTCTTTTTATAAATATAATTGCTTATATATTAACATTTAATCTGCTACATATTTCACACAAAATTATGTCTACCATCAAGAATTTTAGCATAAAATCTACATGAAATAAATGCATAACTTAGTCGTATATTCATTTTGATTATATGATTCACTGATCACTTTTGTAATGAGTATTTATTATATCTTTTTATATATCACCAAAAAGTTCAAAAAATAATATAACATTAAATATGTAATTCAATTTACAACTTTTTCTTTTTTTAAAAAAAACTGAATTGGCGTAATCTACATGGATTAATGAATATCGTTTCTATTTTACATTTTCTAATCCAGAAAAATGAATTAAAAAATCAAAATAGAATTTTATCTCTTAACGCATCCAACATATTTCAAATTGAAAGTAATTGTTTGACTTTATTTCCGTAAATAAAAAAATATTTTTACTATCTATTATCGATTTATCATAAGTAAAAATGTATAAAATTCTATAGAACATATGCTTAATCTCGTAATAAAAAAATCTACCTAATTTAAAACAAATAATATCAGTATAATACACAAAAATATCATTCATAACCAAACCAAAATGTGTATTATTTTGAAAAATACCATTATACAAAACAATAAAGTTTAAAGGATTTCAGTTAATATTGTGTTGAATTTATGAAGTACAATAAATCACATTTAAAATAAATAAGTAATGGAATTATTAAAACATTAATAATTTAGAAATAAAAATTCTAAGTCTATTACTAAGAATAATATAATGTATAAAAATATTAAACATATCAAATATTAAAAAAAATATTACTATTATAGGGAAATGGATTATATAAATGTATTAAACATATATATATATATATATATATAACTATTATACTCAAATCGATTATATAAATATATATATATAAAATCAATTGAACAATTTCATATTTTTTTGTTGATTTTTCTAGTTCGAACAAAACTTTTCTTCTTTGTGCAACTCTTTTTCTGACTAATTTTAAAATTCATTGTTTATTCAATGAATATTTTAAATTTTGTTAAATATATTATAAAAAATAAAAAAATAATTTTCAGCCGATCAGTAAATAATTTTAATTTACTTGAAATAAATTTCATTTGTCTAATTTTTGCATTAAAATATAGAAATTAAACATTTTAAAATTATCTTTAAATGAATATTAGTAATTGATGTTTTTAGATATTAAGTAAATGAAAACTGTAAAGCGATAATAATGCAAGCATCATAATTTTTCTCTTTAAAACAATAAATGTATGTCTTATAACAATAAATGTTTTTAAATTATATTGTACCAAAATATTTGCAATAAGTTCATCTCCATTTTTTTACTTCCAAATAATTAAAAATTAATTGAAATAAAAATAAAATGAAAAAATGAAATTGTTTATATTTAAGGTTATTTTCTTTTCCGCTCTCATTTCCAAATTATCATTATTAAATAAATATAATTTGTTTATATAATAAATTAAAATTTTTGTTTTTTATAATATAAAACTTTCGTTCTGTCTATTTTAGATTATTTTTTATTATACAGATAAAACCAATAAATGTATTATTATACATACGTCTACTGTTACGATTAAAAATATTTAAGATAAAACACATTGCATTTTTATACGAAATATAAAAGATAATAATACGAGTATATCTATTAACTGATTTATTATTATCGTTTTTAATTATATATTGAATTAAGTATATATTGAATATAAAATTAATGTATAGAATTAAAAATATATATTTTTGTATAATACTGTAATTAAATTTATTCTACTAAGAAACAACATTTGTTTATAAATAATATATATTTTATTTCATATGTATATAAAATATAAAAAAATATATTTACATTAAAATCATTAATAATAAATAATAAAAACACATTTAAACAAAGCATACAGAATATATCATTTATATAAAATATCTTCAATAAAGAAAAAGATTTTCTCAAGAATTTTCTCTCATTTTTTTTAAAAAAAAACATTAAAATAAAAATATTTCATTAAAAAATCTTAATATTAAATGCTTAATCTTCCTATATAAAAATAAATAAGTTCATATAAAATTCTTTATGGTTTCTTTCCACAATATTCAGCCAAACGATCTGAAATGCAATCGAATGAATCAAAAGCTACGTGACATTTTCCTCCATTATCTGAAAATGACAATAAGATATTCTGTACAAAAACAAATATAAAATAAATAAATTTATATATATATATATATATATATATATATATATATATATATATATATATATATATATATATATATATATATATATATATATATATATATATATATATATATATATATATATATATATATATATATATATATATATATATATATATATATATATATATATATATATATAATATATATATATATATATATATATATATATATATATATATATATATATATATATATATATATATATATATATATATATATATATATATATATATATATATATATGTAATGACTACATGTTTAAGTATAAAATGATTTTTCAAAAAGTGAAAAGATAATATTGTTATAAGTATATTAATATAAGTAATGTTTGTGATTATTAATAACTGACGTTATTTCTGATGATTTCTTAACTAATATCACTAATTGCTGATAATTATGATTGATATTAATATAATAACTGATAATTATGACTGATAATAATGTAAATATAATTAATGTGTTAATACAAAATAAACTTTAAATACTTTTAAGAAATATATAAAACAGACAGAGATCATTTATTTTTTATATATGATCTAGTTTCGTTCGTCGACCCCCGAATTTGTTTCTATTATCATTGTTTATATATCGTCAAAAGTAGACTAATCGATCAATAGTTCTTAAAGTTTTTTTCCCCTCTTTTTGTGAATAAAAATTAATGTATTTTCATTCTATTTATTTGAATTTTTTCTGTTTTAAACATCGAGTGAAGATATCAGCTAATACTTTTTCTATTTTTTTCTCCTATTAATATATACATATATATATATATATATATATATATATATATATATATATATATATGTATGTATATATATATATATATATATATATATATATATATATATATGTATATATGTATATATATATATATATATATATATATATATATATCTATATATATATTATATATATATATATGTATACTATATATATATATATATATATATATATATATATATATATAATATATATATATATATATATATATATATATATATATATATATATATATATATATATGTATATATATGTATATATATATATATATATATATATATATATATATATATATATATATATATATATTAGAGGTATAAAGATAAAAATATTAGAGATTTCACTAGAAATTTATAAAATATAAGCGATAGGATCGTTCGATCTGGGAACACTTTTTATGAAAGTTTTTTGAAGCCTTTATCTAGTAGTGGATTGACAAAGGTTGAAAATGATAATAATATGTTTGTAGATGAAAATATATACATATATGCACACAAATGTGCATATATGTGTGTACGTGTGAGTACGTGTACATGTATGTGCGTAATTTAATTTGATATTGCAATGATATAGATATGAATTGTTAATAAATAGAAATAAAAAGTTAATCTACTAAGATAGAATTATTATGTATAAAAGAAGTATATAAATTTCTATAACATAAAATAGTAATTAATATTTCTTTAAAAAAAATTATGCAAGGTTTATTTATATAAATTTATATTTAATATCAAAAATATAATTTAATATAAAAATATTATATAATTAAATAAAGATAAAATTATGAACAGAACAAAAATAAATTATTTTTCGTAATATGTACGATTTTTTTGTAACAATTATTCCAATACAAGAAAAATTATTATAAATGTTGATTTCTTCTTGTTTTAATAACTGTGATAAATCTATTCCGAAGAACAAATTAGTGACAAGGTTTTTTTTAAAAAAAACTAAATTTTTACTAATTACTTTTTTCATCAGATTATGAATATCTTCATTGAGGAAAACAATAACTTCATAGTATATAAACGTTTATTTCATGCACGAATAGTTATATGAAAATTGATCATTCACTGACTAGTGGTGTTATAATTTTCTATTTTTATGAAAGTGATAAATTTGTTGTTATACAATTTATATCATCATCCTCGTTACAATCGGCCTCTTTCTATCTACTACTAAGTAAAGGCTTCAATCAAAACTTTTCAATTTAATCAATCCAATGCCTTTTTTCCAGTCAATTCCAACGAATGTCCTTATATATCTGTCCTATCTATACATGAGTCTCTTTTGGGTCGTTTTATGTACGTAGATTCCCAAATCATAATTCCTCTATACAATATGTGAATTTATATATATATATATATATATATATATATATATATATATGCACACACACACACACATATATATATATATATATATATATATACAGAGAGAGAGAGAGAAAGAAAGGAGAGTGTTTTTAGGTTAGACAAAATTTTCGATAGGGATTCAATTTCAAATTCTATCACACTTAAAGAAACACCTATATTTGTATATTCGAAAGGGGCAATATTCTCATAATCGTATTAATAACAATCATATTTTTATAAACTAATTGTTTTTTTTCAAAACCAAAATAATTCATAATTTTTAGGCTTTTTGTATTTTGAAAATTTAACAAAAATTTAATAATATGTAACTATTTTGTGTATATTTTATTTTAAAATTCAAATTGAATAAAAAAAATGTTATTAGAACTTCATTTAGCTTTTATTTTTTTTATTAAAAAATAATGATAATATTTTTTTTATTAAAACGTAAAAATATAGTTAAGATCGTATAGATGTATTAGACATAAATAATTATTTAAATATATTTTCTTAGTTCATATTACAAATCTTGACTAAAGTAGTTATTTTTCAATATAAAATATTTATATGTAAATATTTACCTTTGCATATATGTTTTTAACATAGAATAACAATACTGTTTTGATTCATTTACAATATAATAAACGACATGTCATAGTATGAGATTAATATAAGGTTAATATCATTTTAATGTTTATAAAGATAATTGTAGAGAAATTATTTTCGTAAAATAATAAAAGCAATTTAATCATATATAGCATAAGTGTATTTTGTTATGTAATCTGTTGATATGTTATATTGGATATACGTTTAAAAAATATATTTAAAAGGACAGAAAAACATCGGTAAGTAATAATTCATTTTGAAATATAGTTAAATCTTGTTTTAAATTAAACTAAATACATTAAGTACTTCCTCATGCACATATACCTACATAAAAATATGCGACGCATTTAGATAAGTAAATATATGATTACGCCATTTCCAAATATTTGTGTTAAAGAACGTAACAGTGAATGATGAAATTTACCTTTTAAAATTGCCTGTGAATTTTTTTGATGCGCATTTATTAAACATTCTTGAACCGCGTGTACTGTAGCTAATATATATCCCTGTTCGGTCACACCTTCAGAAAAAAGGTGTACTAGACCTTCAATTGTTGGAAATCCATATTCATTAACCTAAAAAACAAACTGTCTACAATAACCTGTTTAGTTATTTACGATCATTTATATCAACATAGGTTTATAACTATGTTCCTTCCGAAACAATTAAATGCATTATCTATATATTTCATCAATGATTTAAATTCTTACTGCTTTCACTTTCTTGTACACGCACTGAAGAAGACACTGAAACAATAGAATAATTTATTATCAATTTAGTTTAAAAATGTCAAATTAAATACACAAATTCATTATTAATTATGTGTATCAAATAAATTTAAAATGTAACATATTCATGTATTTTATTTATATATATATATATACATATATATATATATATATGTATATATATATATATATATATATATATATATATATGTATATAAACGAAAAGAATAAATTAAAAAGTATTAACATATTCGTTTTACAATAAGTATTTCTGTATTGCGTTTGTTTATTTAAAAAAAAAATGTTCTAATTAGAATATTTAGATGTGATTAACGCAAGATGACATATATATATATATATATATATATATATATATATATATATATATATATATATATATACGTGTTATTTATAAGGTCATGTAATAAGTGATTGATAAAGCTCATATTTAATTTTTACGATGTTTAAAATTATCGGTTTGACATTTTTTGTTGCATCAAATTTTAGTAATTGTAACAAACAATTGTTCCTTTTTGTTAAAAATGTTGATATATAATATCATAAAATATTTTATACTTTAAGTATTATGTAAGTGACACAGATAATGTTTTCTTTTTTAAAACAAATATTATTACAAAGTTTAAAAAATGAATAAAAATATAATAGAAATAATTTTGAAAAAAATGTGTCAACAAAACAACGCATATTTTCTTAATCAAGTTCTAATTTTTATTTTTTTAATAAATAAGAATTATGAATATTTTTTTTTAATTATACAATTAAAAAGAAATGACATTTGTAATTATTTATCATAAATTGTACAAAAAATATTACAAAATTATAATGAGAGAATAATTAGAAAAATATTTGATATTTTGTAAGAAATTAATTAAAATTTTAGTATGAATCAATAACTGTTCTAAAATTGCATTACATAAACACACACACACACACACATATATATATATATATATATATATATATATATATATATATATATATATATATATATATATATATATATATATATATGTATATAGTTAAATAATTGGTCAATTTTTAATGAACCTCTTTTTAACATATTTTTTTCATTATCTGTAACATATTGTATAATTTTATAAGAAAAACAGCATGGTACATTGAATTATAAAACAACTAATTTATTGAATACGAAATATTTAAATGGTATTATTTATTAGTAAACATTAAACAGTACTTTCTATAGCACGAATTTCATACAACTTTCATTCTTATACTAACCGGTTTAGTATACAGAAACATAAACATGTAATATAATTTATGTGTTTGCAAACACGAACAAATACACCAAATATGAATATATATATATATAACTATAAACATGTTTCCTTATACACGACCCTATACATATGTTTCCTTATACACCACCCTATACACATGTTTATTTTTAATAAAACGTAAATCTAGACATCACATTTGGATGACCCTATATAATAAGATAAATTTATCTAAAAAAAAACTAAAAATACTTATTCATTACGTATATAACTTTTCTCAATTTATATGGCATTTTAAAATAATCAAGAAGTTTTAATATAATTAACTTTTTTGTAAAATCCTCGTTTATTTTTTAATTATATCCTTTATGTAATTTCTTAAAAGTTGTATAAATTAATATAATTTAAATGATTATATTTTTGTTTTTTAAGTTATATTGAGATATCCAAATGTGACGCCTAGATTTGTGTTTCATTAAAAAAAAAATATTTATATAGGGAAGCATGTGTGTAGTTTCTTTTTAATAAAACACAAATCTAGGGGTCACATTTAGATGACCCTACTAAACTTCAATTTAATATATATATATATATATATATATATATATATATATTCATATATACTAAAATTGAAATATTTATTTATATTTGCACCACTCATTTTTATTTCCACAATGGTATATATACTTTGAGTAAAGAAATGGCATAACTTATTTAAAATTCCCTAGTGTCATCATTAAAGTTTAATATTTAGTTATTTTTGTCTCAATTTAAAAACCTATTAAATAGACAAAAAATTAAAAATAACATTTTATTAAATATTGTGTTTATTATATTAATTTGGGAATAGTATTTATTATATAAAAGTACTATGTTAAAATTTATAGACGTGGCACATATGTGTATATTTTCATTAATTCGAATAAATATTCAACCAATGAATTTAACATATTAGTAGATTGATTTGAGTTATAATAAAAAAGTATAATGTAAAAATAAAACGTTTTGTAAGTAAAAACAACGTATGAACAGAGTTTAAATAAAAAGTTAAAGATATATGTAGTTAAATAACAAAAGACCTATGATAAGAAAAATAACATGGGAACTAAAAAATCATAATAATAAAAAGTACATAAGAAACATAATACTAATAAAAACACTGTAGATAGAACAATTGAAAAATACATTATATAAATGTGGAAATAAGGCCATTAAAATCATCATAGAATCAATCAAATTTGAAAATTCAAATTTGTTTAACAGTATATTAATAATATTCACTATCATTCATTAATTAATGTTATAAAAAAAGCGAATAATATTTGAAATGTTTAACACTGATTCATTATATTATAAAATACTTCAATTAAAAATATAAGCGTATATTTCTAATTAAAGTATTTTATAATAACTTTCTATTCACTTCAAATTGTTTATTCCCATTGACAACACACACTCAGTGATAACAACATTTTTGAAACATAATTATAGGAAATTTTTCAGTACTTTTATTTGTAATATTATTAAATGCATATAAAAAACTGCAATTGATTAGATTTGTTTATAAAAATTTAACAGTAATAATTGATAATCAGTTTTAAAAATATAAAACTGTTTTATCTTCATATTTCATATATAAATCCTATATAAAAAATAACTCATTCAAATTTTGAATACCATGAGTTTGAGTGGTAAGTTTTAAGAGATATATTTTTATAATTTAAAAAAATATAAATTATTAGATAAACATTAAAAATATGATAAAAAAATACAAGTGTAATTATATATGTATATATATATATATATATATATATATATATATATATATATATATATATGCATATATATACACACACAAATAATAATATAATGAAAAAATAACAATAATATCTTACCCCTGCAATAGTTCGTTCCTCTTCTGTGAATGCAATATCTCGCTTAACTCTATATCTATCAGTAATTAATGGACTATTTTCTTTTAGTGCACTTAATGCTTCTGAAAATATAGAAAAAAAAACGATACTTAATATTTTTTTAATAATTTACAAGATATATAAAATTTGTAAAAATAATACCATATATCATTATATTAAATTTATTAATTCATAATTAAAGTTAATCAAATATCAGAAATTATAAATTTAAAAATGTATTATTTATGTATTTATCAAAAATCTATTTGCATAAAATGTATTTTAATTTCTTGCATGAATGTGTTTTTATTACTAAAAACTATTATGACATTAAGTTATATATATATATATATATATATATATATATATAATATGATTTTCAAATTAAATATTTTTTATAAGAAATATTTTTACCATTAATAACATTTTAATGCAATATTTATTACAGGAGATATTAAATTTTATGACAGATGAATAACCACATTTTCTAGTTTTTATACCTTCAAATGCTCATTTTTTTATTTCTTACAAATGCTTTCTTTATTATTATAATAATGATATATTTTTTAAGAAATATTAATTTCATTAATACTATTTTATTTAATGAAATAGTAATAAAATTAAATACAAATAATAATAAAAAACTGATAATAATTTTACTTTTATAAAAAATATATTCATTTTGTAATAACGAATTATTTTTATTTAGTAAATATATGTAAAATTAATCTAGAAATTAGAAATAACTTTTATCCTACACAAAAACAAAATCTAATGAAAATTTTAAGAGAAAAATGACGTTCAAGTATATTAATTATTTCAAATAATAAATTTTTATTCGATTAACATTATTCTGGAGAAGATTTTATTTAAAATCAGTAATACTAACATTTAATTTTAATATAAATAATGAATTTTACAAATTATTCAATAACGATTAAGTTTATAAATATAGAAAGAGTTAATGTTAATTAATTTCTTTAATGTTAAATAATTTAGTTTACAAAATAAATATTTTCAAGGCGAAAAAAATTAATTCTAGAAAATAATCATTTCTTTATTGTTAAACTTTCTGATTCGAAAAAAATTCTGATACAGAACAGAAATACAGTTTTATGATCAAAACTTTGAATTATTAAAAAAATATTGCACAAAAAAAATTAACAGTAGTTATATTTTCATTACTCTATCCAAAAAAATGAAAATTATTGAAGTATCTAATCATTGTTTCTAAATGAACCAGAAAGTAATTATCTAAATTCACCAATATCAGGTGATTTATTATCTAATTAAATTAATTAATATATGAATCTATTAACTAAAGACAAAATAAATGCATTCTAATATTTTCTCAATTTTAAATATATTTTATTTGGAAACTCTGCTCTATTTTACATATTCAAAATTCAAACTACTTTCTGAGTTATTATTATCCTATTTTTCAGATTCTATTAATTACCTATCATAAGATCTGTTTATCTATAAGGAACTTTTAAAAGCTATTGATTTTTATTGATATTAAATAACAAAATTTTGAATTGAATTGAAGTTAATATAAGTAAAATGCCTCAAATAATACATTTAAAAAGTACAAAATATATTATCAGTTACTAAAAGACTAATAATTTATAGTTATCATTTATGATACAATAACGCTTATAAAAATTATTTTTTAATTAATAAATAAAAACTATATCCGTAAAAAGATAAAGTTAATAGACACTAATTAATCTAATCATAAATAATTAACCACAGCAAAAAAACTACAATTTTTTTATTTATTTGAAATGAGATTGTATACACTATCTTTAATTTTTATTACAGTTTATTATACAAATTAACTGAACTTTCATTTCTCCACTTTAAATAGTTTTATTATTTTTTTCACTAATTTTTAATATGAAAGTATAATAATTTATTGGTAATTAAAAAAATAATAAATAAAATTAGGCTATAAATAAGTACATAATATAAATACTTGTGATGTTATAAAAACAAAATAATTATTTAGGTATTTTTCGACATAAGAGGTGTTTATTTAACCTTGTAATTAAATAAATAAGTAAAATTATTATAACAAATTAGTTTTTTATTAAAAACATATTTATTAAAAATCATTAATGTCGTTTTAATGATAAATATAAAACCTAAAATAAATACTGGATATATAGTTGTATTACTAATACAGGAAATATAATTAAAATAGTAATCAAATGCATCAAAAATATGTCTATTCTATCTATAGAGAGAATCATTAGTTGTATATATTTTAGCAGAAAGCCATCAAAGCGTTTCTAATAAGAGTATTATGTCATTGTGAAAATCATCTAAAAAGTATAAAAACGGGTAAAAGAAAGCTATAATTATTTATGGGTGAACAACTATGATTTTATATCATACATTTTATATTCAATGTTGACATCAATAAAATGTCAACACAAGTAGCGAAACTAGATATTTAAACCTCGATTTTTCTTTCATTTTCAACTGAAGAACAAAATGCATCATTACTTCAAAATCACTTCCTATTAAAAAATAAGTAATAAAAATCTATTATAAATATATATATATATATATATATATATATATATATATATATAATTATTAACTTTCATATATAATATAATTATATCATAGGGAATAACAACATCTTTGGAAAAAATATTATTCAAATAATTGTAAAAGTATATAAGTAAATAAATAAAGTTTTAATTTCGCAAAAAATTGGAGAATTTATGCATAGAAATATATACTTTGCACATGAATATATATATAGATGATAGTTCAAAATACATATTTTGTAACAAAAATTTATTTTGTAGAGAACAGTATATTTGATAAAAAAACACTATTAATTCCCATTCTAATAAAAAATTTGTGCGAATTCAAAAACATTTCAGTTGAATCAACCGTCTCATAGAATATTTTAATATAGAATTAATATCCAAATCTACTTTTGTTTATATATATATATATATAGATATATATATATATATAAAAATATATATATATGTGTGTGTGTGTGTGTGTGTGTGTGTGTGTGAAAGCCAAATTATTAAAATAAATATAAATAAAGCTATTAATAATAAATTTTATATCAAAATATTAACCTTTAGGAACTTTAAATTATTAAACATGAAACAGTCACTGCCTCAATAAGAAAAAAATCTATTTGTTGGAAAATTATAAAAATTTATTCTTTAGATATTAAATTATACTGAAGAATTAAAAATCTTACAAAAAAGCATAATTATGTAAAATTCCAAAACATCTTTTTTAATATTGTACTCCAGCATTGTAAATAATTATGCATTTAATGGAAATGAGTTGCTGATACGGTTAAGATGTTATATAACATTTGCAATCAATAATTATTCAGCAATCATAAAATGCCTTTAGAATCAAAGCCATAAAGGGAATTAAAGCAGTTGTTTCATTAGTCAATACAGTCCTGAATAAATTTAATATAAATTTTATTTAAATAGAAATATAAGTACTATGTAATTCATATATAATGACTCAAATTTTATAATATGAATACATATTTTAGATTAAAATGTATATTTTGTTTTACCTCACAAATTATAATTGGGATAGCATACTTCATTAAACATTAGGTGTTTTGTAACATACTATATTAATTTATATATTAATTAAAAATACCATTTGAAATCAGAATTAATTTCGGGGTTGTGTTTAAAAATGTAGAATATAAATTTTTAATTATCATTACCGTATAATTAGATAAATATTTTTTTATGATATATAACGTTGAAATATATATTATATAAATTGAATATAATATTCTTAAATTATAAGATATTTGACGTTTATATATATATATATATATATATATATATATATATATATATATATATATATATATATATATATATATAAATATATATATATTTATACACACATATATGTGTACTCAATTAAAGTAATTAAAATTAAAACATCAAAGTAATGAAACATTAAAATTTTTTTCTAAATAATTTCAAATAACGACTATTTTACAACGATCATTAAATTTAGAAAGTAAGGCTAAAATCCAGCAAACAATATTTTGTTTTCATCAATGGAAGTTCATTTTTCATATTACCTTGCTAATTAGTTGTATCCTCACATTTATTTAGTTCTTGGTCATTCTCATTCAATTAGATGTAATGATATCGCGTAATGAATAGAAAGTTAAAAATGTGGATTTAATGCCATGTCAATTCATTTTTTGACATATTTCTGTTATAAATATATATAAAATACTTTAAACAAATAAAATTAACAAAAAAAATGTAATCGAAGAAAACATTATTTTCATAATTATCTTATAAAAAATATAATTCCATACATTATATTTTACTATTTATTGAAATATTAATAATGATTTTAATAAACTTCGTTTATATTTAAAACATCATTATTATTAATGAAAACAAATAAATTTAAAATTTAACCAAAAAAAATATTTGCACGATAAATAGTGTTATTACAAAAGATAAATTCATTAACACATTCTTAAACTACAATTTTAAATGTTTTTAGATTAGTTCTTCAATAATACTAGACATTAAGTACCGTTTAATATCAGAGTTATATATCAGATTATTTTTTCAGTACTATATTTTATATTTATTAAAATGTAAATAAAATGAATATTTTATCTATTATCAAAAATGGTTATATAAAATAATAAATATTCATTTTGTGTATTATAAATTAAATATTTATTAAATAGAATTTGTTCCTTCATTAAAAATATAAATATAAAATAAAGGAACCAAAATGGGAAAAATAAAAATTCATTAGTTAAACAAAACTTATGTCGCAAATCACAGAGGAAATGTTAAAAAAGTAAAAATCAATGTTTGTCATGTATTTTAAAAAGCTTACATTTATGAAAATTTCCAACGTTCATATTACCTGTTAAAATAGCTAATTTTATTTCATCTTGACATTGTCCTACAGCTTTTTCAATTTTTTGTGGAACTAACGGTGGTGATGTACATCGTTTTCCCTGAAATAAATATATATATATAGGTAAACTTAAGAATAAATTATAAGTAACAATTTTTTTAAAAAAATAAACAACTATATAAGAATACTATTTCATAATAAAAATGACATCTTTTCCAATATAATTATAAAATATTTCTAAACGCATTCTAATATATTTTTATTAACTAAAATATTTTATGTATACATATTTATAATGAAGTTTGTATTACTATGTCGATACCTGTAGTTTTTAAATATTTTATTTCATTTGTATTTAATTATTTTTAAAAAGGTTTATAATATAGATGAACATTTTATTATGACACTAAGCATTTTTTGAAACAAACTAATTTCTATTTAATATTCATAAGTTTTATTATTAAATTAAATACTTTTAAAAGAGATTATCACTGAAGTAACTATTTCATTTTTATTATATTTCTTAATTTCATTTTCTATTATACGTATTTTAAAAAGTGTTACTTGTTTTATTAAGTATACTTGTTTTATTTTCGTAATAAATATATAACTTTCATTGATGTTATATATATATATATATATATATATATATATATATATATATATGTATGTATGTATGTATATATAATAAAATAATTATTACGAAAATGTAGAATTAGATTAATAAAAAAATATTATTTATTTTTATAGTTTAGAGTATAATTGTAATTCCATATAAATAGAACAATAGTGAACATAATAAATTTGAAATGCAAAATTATATATTGTATTTTCAAAACTACATAGGGTAAAAATAGATAATAGTTTATTTTATAAAATAGTTTATAATATTACGTATACATTCATACAT
>CP092087.1:32647786-32732786 GCA_029203775.1 Neoneuromus ignobilis
TCATCTGAGTTATTATAGTTTTTATAGTAATATTGTTACATATTACTGATGAATATTCGAATCCATTGTTCATTACACAATTATAAATAAATTTATATTATATATATATATATATATATATATATATATATATATATATATATATACATACATATAAATGAATATTCGACTTATCTTCTCTATTGAAATTTTATAATTATTTAAATATCAATATATAAAAAAAACAAAACCTTGAAAATAAGAGGTTATTGTAAGACAATTTTATTGTAATAAGTATTAACTAAAAATATAATGAAAGTATAAAATATATCTCTTCTACTTCTATATACCAAATAATACAATATTTGTACTAATGAAATCATTTTCAAAACATCTTTCTTTTTAGCATCATTAAAAATTCATTTCTTTTTCTTTCTAACTTTTCAATACTCATACTGATTTTTTTACTTTTGGAAATGAAGAATATATATATATATATAAATATACATATATATATATAATAACCATAAAAGAATAAAAGCTGAATATATTGTCTTTACTAATATACAAAAGAAAAAAAATTACAAATTACAAATACTATAAAATTGAACTAAAAATATTTTACATTTGATAGAGTTAATCAAAATAAAAAAAATATACATTTTTTACAACCAATAAAACAGTATTTTTTTAAAATATTTTATTTCTATTACTTTTTAATATTATTGTTATATATTTTTGATGCTGTAAATTAGTTTTGTAAAATTTTAAATCTTACAACTTTAAATGCTGAAATTGTCCATTCAGGAATTTCTGTTCTGAAATCTCGATTAAACCGTGCCAATATTTCTATAAATACAAGTACTTTTCTTGTACCATACTCTCCCCACTTTAATGCTATGAAAATCAAGTCAATATTACAAGTTCTTTTATCTGAAACCAAAAATATAAACTCATTTCGCAAGCATTTATATATATATATATATATATATATATATATATATATATATATATATATATATATATATATATCCATATATAGTAAGTGTTACTTAAAATTGTACAGTATATACAAAAACACGTTTTATTTAAAATATCTTTTATCATACAATATAAAAAATATATTAATTTTAATTACAACAAATATAAATATATATATATTATATTAGGTTGGCAAATATCTCCCTTCCGCCTTCTGGTCTTTTGAATTTCGCAACTATGTACAAAAAAAAAGCGGAAGGGAGATACTTGCCAACCTAATATATATATATATATATATATATATATATATATATATATATATATATATATATATATATATTTACAATGCAATATAAATTTTTTGGTTTATCATATTTTGCTCTTGAACTATTTTACAATTTTTTAAAAATATGAATATACAATGATATGCAAATAAAAGTATGGCTTTTTGGAGTATTACCTAATTTATACTACTTTTACCTCAATATAATTGAATTGATATATCTTATTTATTTTAATAAAACATGCTCATAGAACATATTGAAACTATAAAATCTGCATTTAGAGAACTTGAATAATTTATCTACAAACATGACTGATGCATTGAACAATTGTACATTAATATAGATACAAACACTTTTAATTTAAATATTATCGACACTGATAGCGTATTATTGAAATTTCAAAAGATTTTTATAAAACAAAGGATGTTTTCAGTAAGAAAAAAGTAATCACTGTAGTATAAGGTAAAAATAATAAAGCATAAATGAAAAAATATTATCTGGAAATGTTTTTCTTTGTATGAAATAAATCCAATTTATTAAATTAAAGATGATGTGACTCAAGTTGTTTATATGAACATAAGGAAAAGTATAAAATAAACTTATAGAAGAGATATTACACTGTGCTAAACATTCAGTAGAATAATAAATCTAAACATAACTTCAAAACAGATTTCAGAAAAATGTCTTATGGCAGTCATCAGACTTAAACTCAGTGTAAAACTTATGGACAGATATTAAAAAAGTTGTAAGTAAAACAAAATCAAAAAACAAAACTGATTTAGGATATCTTTATTATATAGTTCTTTAACGATAAGGCATAGTCATCAAAGTACACATCAGCTCCTGAATGAATAAATTGAACAATAAGTGATTATTGGATACTTTTATAAAATCTTATGGTATTAGAAATAATTAGTTTGTTTTAAAATGTTTTTACTTATTTTGATATCGAGTTTATTTTTTGTAAACCACTGTATTTGTGTGTATATATATATATATATATATATATATATATATATATATATATATATATATTTATATATATATATATATATATATATACTAGTTATTCTTTTCGTTTTATATTTACAAATATAGAGATAACATCGTGTAGAATTAATTTTAGCTACATAGCAATTGACTATAACATAAAAAACGATTAATACCGAACTTAAAAGTAGATATTAGTGTTTTTTTAATAACTACATATAAATAGAAACAATTAATTCTTAATAAATGATATTTCATTTTTCGAATTATATATAAATATTTTTTTAATAAATTATAAATAAAACAGAAGAGAATTTAATAATCAAATAAACAAAATAGATTTAGACGTGTTTCTAATAATTATAATAAATAATGTAATAAATAAAATTTTTAAAAATTATATATATATATATATATATATATATATATACAAAGAGAGAAAAATACATTACTTGATTTGCGATCAAAGTATATGTGTCTTGGAATTATTAATTGAATATCATCAGGTTCTAAATCAATTAGTTGCTGTTGTAAACGACTCCAGTTAGATTGTATATCAAATGTTAGTATATGCCGTGAATTATTTGTCATAAAATATGCCAGATTTTCAAGTTTATTTGCTTTCAGTATTTTTGTTATTAAAGACACCGCTTGTCGAGTACCATAGCGAAACTCTCCCTCATGAAAACTTGGATCCCAATATTTTATAAAGCAGAAATTGATTTTATGTTTCATCCATTTTAAAACGTTTGGAAAGTATACGAGTTTAGGTAAAACAGTGGTATCATGATATAAACGATGCTGAAAGATACTTTTTGATAATGTTTTTTCAGAAACATTCTTAGGAACGTTATTAAAAGAAGGCACAAGACATATTTTCTTAGTGGGTGTTTTACTGGAAATGCTATTTGTGAAAATTTTTCTTTTAAATGCATTTGAATTTATGAGTCTACACACTTTTTGTCTATTTGTAATATTAAATAGTGTTAATGATCGATTAGCAGCAGTTGTCATCTAAAAATAATATTACGTTATTTCAATAAGAATTACATAAATCATAAAAATATATATAAATGAATGTGTATTATTTTAATATATTTTATACTCACATTCCATATAAACATGAATTTTTTTGAATATTTTAATACAGAAAATTTTGATTCAGCTCATTTTGAACGAATTGTCAAATTAGTTTGTTGAATAGAAGTGAATAGCTGTTGTTTTTTTTAAATCTTTAAATTCCATTTTTAAACAAAAGTATATAAAATAATTATTTTTTAAAAAATAATATATACATATGTATGTAGGGTGGCTTAAATGAGATTGAAGGGTTTAGACAAACATTTACTTGCTTACTATTAGATCATTAAACATGCAATGATCGATTTCCTTAAGTACTAAATTTGACAGTCAATATCTCTGACATTTCACTTTGACAGTTCTTGTTTGTTTGTTTTTATGTTGAAAATACATCTTCATTCTTTCGAACGCATGTTTTGGTTTGTGATTATCTTTTAAATTTTTTTTTTTTTTTAAAGAAATTTTTGAAAAATCATAGATAAGCCAAAAATTCGTGTTATTTTCGAATATGAGTTACATCGTGGAATTAGTTGATACGAGCGTAAACCTGTTTAGACTTGTATTATCAGGTATTTGCGGCAGTGCTACATGATACTTACGCCTGATATCAGTTTGAAATTACCCTTGCAACTGCGAACATGGATTTGGTTAAAATTGATGTATAACTAGGAATTAATATTAAATTCCTAGTTAAATTAGGTTAGAAAAACCTGATATTATTAAGGCTATCACAGATGTTTACGGAGCCAATGTACCAAAGAAAACCACTCCTTATGAATGAATTAATCGTTTTACTAACGATCGAGAGAACATCAAAGACGACAGTCGCAATGGGAGACCGTCAATTTCCGTTTCCGAAGGAAATATTCGTGCTGTGGAAATTTTAGTGAAAAGGAATAACCGAATAACAGTTCAAATGATAGCTCAGACTGTATGCATAGCCGTAATATCAGCACAGAGTATTCTGAAAGATGATCTGAATCTAAACAAACTCTCATCACGATGGATGCCGATCAGCTGGAATTGCGTACTGATTATTGGTTTCAATTTTTAAATACATTTGACGCTGATTCTGATGCTTTTTTAAACAGGATTGTTACGGATGACGAAACTTGGATCTACTAGTTTGATCCCGAAAGTAAACAACAATCAAAGCAATGGTTACCAAAGGGTTCAAGTGGTTCCATAAAGGCTAAAGCAGAAAAATTGTATCTGCAATTCTCATGAAGTTTTACTTATAATTTTTCTTAAAGGCCAAATAACAATAACTGCAAATTATTATGAAAGAGTGTTAAAAAATACAAGCAATTTTAAAAGATAAAGGGCCCGGAAAAAATCATCAACACGATTAGTTACACCAAAATAACGCGCTGGTTTACTCTGCAAGTTCTTTCAAGTATTGCGTGAATACCGATATTGGTCTGAATCCTCTATATGGTTCAGATTTAGCTTCATTAGACTTTTTTTATTACAAAATTTTAAAAAACACATTAAAAGCGTTCAGTGGGAGTCTATAGATAAAGAGGAACGTTTTGTAAGGCAGTGGCTAGAATCAAAGAACATTGATTTCTACCGGAAAGGCTTAGAAGGATGGCGACATCGTATGGAAAAATGTTTTAATTTAAATGGAACATATGTTGAAAAGTAAAGCGCTTAATTCAATTTGTTTTTTCATTTTCCGGGAACTTTTTGAACGTCCCTTGTGTATGTATATATATATATATATATATATATATATATATATATATATATATATATATATATATATAGACACACACACAGTCAACCCTCCTATAACATGATTTATTCTTTCCGTGTTGTACCGAAATCGTGCCAAATGAAATTTAGAAGTAATACAGATCAGAGGTATGTGTTTCATGTTATAACGAAATCGTGTTTTTAGAGTGCCGTGCTATATTGAAATCGTGTTGAAAGAAACTTAGAAATAATACAAATCTGAGGAATACATTCTGTGTTATATTGAAACCTTGTTATGATGTAAAGTCATATAAGAGCGAAAATATCGTTTTATAGCATAAATTTACACGCATAAATTTATTTTAAATATTTTTAATGATTTTAAAACTTAAGACTTCATACATTAAAATTAAAATAATCAAAAATTCAACATTTTAGTAAAACTAAACCATACAAATTCCAACAATAATAAGAACTTGTCATAAATCAATTTTCATTATTAATGTCGTCTAAAGTCACTGTTGGTCTAATTATTTTTCTTTAAAGGGACTGAAAGTCCTCATCACTTGTTGAATCTTCATTATTAAGTCTAATTGAATTAGTTGTAGGTATCGATGTGTTTTCACTTTCTAGTTCTGCCAAAAGTTCTTAATAAGGAGCTAAGCAGCTTTGCAGTTCTCTTTTAAACTTTCCACTAAGCACTTCTGAAGGATATTTTTCATTGAAGTAAAATTATAATTTTTTGCCCAAATCTATTCTCTTTTGGACATCATTTAAACTTAAATTTGGAACC
The DNA here is from genome assembly GCA_029203775.1 of Neoneuromus ignobilis. Taxonomy (NCBI): domain Eukaryota; kingdom Metazoa; phylum Arthropoda; class Insecta; order Megaloptera; family Corydalidae; genus Neoneuromus; species Neoneuromus ignobilis. The sequence continues at coordinate 32,653,592 of CP092087.1, forward strand.
GATTCATCGTTCATGCTTTCAAAATTATCATCATCGACGCATTTGAGGTGAACTTATCTATAAATGTCATTAATTTCTCTTCATTTAAAGTTTGTTCTTGAAATAGTTCTTTCACATCTTGGATGTTCATGTCTGCAAGCCTTTCACCGTCTAAACGAGAAGCAGCGTTTACTATTAAGATATATTTTACAACTGCAGGTGGGATAGCATTTTCTCTCTGTGCTATTTGGGGTAACACAGTTTTTCAACCAGCATTAAGTGTTGATGTCTTTATTTCCTTGCAAGCCGACAATATAGTTTTAACACAATCCAAAATTCATGCTATATGAATGTTGTCCAAGTTTATTAAGTCGTTCTATATGGAAACCGTATTATAGGAGAGCTGTCGCAATTTTTGCACCGTGTTATATGGAAACCGTGTTTTCAATAATAGGGTTGACTATATATATATAAATATATATATATATATATATATATATATATATATATATATATATATATATATATATATATATATATATAAGGGAAAACCACCTCAATCAAATTATATTACCTAGTATTAATGGTACCATTGTTACGAAAATGACTTTTATTGGATAATGATAATTAAAAATAAAGAATAAAGATTAAAATAATTCACTTACTGCCATTTAATGATTTTTATTTTTACATATTTGTATATATATATATATATATATATATATATATATATATATATATATATATATATATATATATATATATATATATATATATATATATATATATATATATTATATAAAACTTGAAATATTTCATATTTAAACACTGAAAATAACTAGTTTACGTCTGCATGTTTTTGTATATATCGTGCACTTTATGTCATTTGATCTACTACGTGTATTTTCTAATTAAGTAGACAACTAGAAAACGTTTTTTAATATTTTACTTAACGTATGTCTACTTGTATTTGGAATAATTATGTTAATGTTGTATAAATTTAAAAACTTATAGTATATTATTCAAACATATATTTAGATACAAATTTTTTTTTTTATTTTGTTATGTATAATCTACTTTTGAATGGTTAATTTCTTTATATAAATAAAAATGTAAGAAGTAATTATTTTCACCGTTAATTTTTTTATATAATTTAATACATGGTAAGTACATAAAAATATAATTAAATTGTTATATCAATGTATAACCTCAATATACAAAAAAGTGTACTACAAAATGATCATCTGATTGTGAGGTTCATAAAATGTAATGTAATTGTACTTAATTTTTTTATGAGTAAAAAATACTTTGTACTTTGTTCTTACTACTCAGTTGAGAACAATAACTTTTTATCATTGTGATTACTAAGATTATATTATTAAAACCTACAAAAAATGCACTCAGTGCTTGGTTTTTTAAGTAATTTTTTTATTCTGTTTTTAATATTCATCAACTTCTATCTTTTTCATATTTTAACCTATATTGATATTTCTATAATCTTAATATCACCTATACTTTATTAATATCTATTATTTAAATAAAAATTTTTTTCAGTTGCACAAAAACATTCAAGTGTGTAGTATATTAATTTATTACATTCTTTGAACATTTATTAAAATGGATATTTCTAGACTGAAGCGTTCAAATCTTTTACATTTATGCTTTGCCATAACATTTTTTACTAGTGGACTTATTATTAATTTAATTCAATGTATTTTATATTTAACTATTCATTCATTGAATAAGCGACTTTATAGAAAAATTAACTGGTATTTATGTTATAGTTTATATTCACGTAAGTATTTTATTTGTAATGTAATGAATATTATATTGATGGTAACAACTTTTTAACAATAAATCTGTTTTTAGAGCTAGTTTTTATGGGAGAATGGTGGTCAAATTCAGATTTTGTTATGTATGCAAATAAAGAGGACTTTGATAAATATTTTGGAAAAGAACATGCTTATAGTATTATGAATCATTCTTATGAAATTGATTGGTTAATAGGTTGGATGATAGGAGATAGATTAAAATTTTTGGGGGTAAGTATCAATATTTAAATTGTAATATCAGCTTTAATAATTAAACACTTGTATGTAATATATTTTATAATGTAAGAAATATGTACATTGTGTATTTTTTTAGAATTGTAAAGCTTATGCAAAAAAATCTATTAAATATATACCTGTACTTGGATGGGCATGGAAATTTTCTGAATTTGTTTTTCTAGAAAGATCATTTGATAAAGATAAAGAAATAATTGGAAAACAAATCACAGAATTAGCTGATCATCCTGATCCTATTTGGGTAATTACATATAATTTAACATACATTTTTGTCTATTAAAGCAAGTGATGCAAAACCAATACATATAAATTACTTAAATGTTTGTAGCTTTTATTATTTCCTGAAGGCACAAGGTTCACTCAAGAAAAACATAAAATTTCTCAAGAATTTGCTCGAGAAAAAGGATTGCCTGAAATGAAATATCACCTGACACCAAGAACAAAAGGATTCTATGCGAGTTTACCAAATATGAAAGGAAAAATACCATCAATTTTGGATATAGAACTTGCATTTAAAACTGAAAATGAAGTATGTATTTTAATAAATAATATTTGTATGTTCCAATACTTAAAGAAAATAATATTAATTTTTATTTTTAATACTCTCTTCAAAAACCCATTACTGTGTTGGTAAATACTATTATCACAGTACAATTGTATATATTTCTATTTTATAGTTGTTAAACATCGATAAATTTAATTATTATTTGTAATGTTAGATTGATATAATTATTAATTAATATTCCTTTATTATTTGAATAGAAAGAATTTTGTAAAACGTACTGAAATATTTTTGAAATTATTTATTTAGATCGGTATGATTTTCTCATTTTTTCTCTATATTATTAATTTTGAATTATAATGATGATATAGTTTTATTGAATATGTTAAGTATATTCTAAATTTAATCTTCACAAAAGTTCTGTCATTTTTGTTCATTAAATGTATAGGCATTAAATATTGCCTGTATTTAATAAATAATTTAAAATCATTGAAAATATATTTAAAAAAGGTGTTTAGTTTCAGATGAGTACATCTTTGAATAATTAAATACAATAACAAAATATATGTAGATAAAATTAGTTTAACAAGTTAACTATGAGTTACAAAACATACTAACATGAAATATCTAGTTTTTAATTATCAAAAAAATTAGACTGAAATTTAAAAAATAATAAACTTTTGTGTAGATATGGTAATTATTGGTTTTCTGCAATATATTTTAAATTAAATTAATATCAGTAAATGTGCAATATTGTATAATAAATATTAACATTAATAATTAATTAAAGTTCTCTTTCCAGTATTAATGTCATATTATTTAATTGTGGACATTTTGTGAATAAGTGTAAAATTAAAAGTATGATTTTCAAATTTACTTGTATTGTTAATCAAAAATTGGATAATATGTGAAATTGAAATGCTCATTTCTAAAGTAAAAAAATTAATAGACATTGATATTTTTTTCATTACTTTTTTTATTATTATTACTTTTAACTTTTATAGTATATTCTTTAAGATTTATATTTATTTTAAATGTTTTCATTATTAAATATATATATTATTAATTTTTTATTAGGCTGAACCAACAATGACAAATCTTCTTTATGGAAAAAGGGTAGTAGGACATATTTACATAAACCGAATACCAATGGAAAATGTTCCAACAGATGAAAAAGGAATTAATGATTTTATTCATGAAATGTTCCTTAGAAAAGTATAATTATATTATTTTTGTTAATGAAAATTAATAAACAACTGAAATTTTAATTTTTAGGACAAGTTACGTGAAAGTTTTATTAATACTGGTGATTTTTTTGCCACTTCAGGAGTACCTAGGGTTGAGCCAATTATATTGAAAAGAAGATGTTATTCACTTATAAATTTTGTGTTTTGGAATGTGTGTATTCTTATACCTATGCTAACATATTTAGTTAGGCTGTTATTCAGTGGAGAATTATTATATTTTTCAATTGGTGCAGGAATTATTGGAATGTGTAAGTATTTTTAAAATTTTGAATAATGTACATATGTGTCTATATATATATATATATACATACATACGTACGTACGTACGTACATACATACATACATACATACATACATACATACACACATCCATCCCTCAATTTACGCGGAGTATCCGTTCCATGTGGATTTGTTTTACGCGAATGAAAATCGCGTAAATTGAGTCTGTCAGTACAATAGAAAATTGGAAATAAAAGCTAGTAAAGTTGTAGAAACACATACTTATTTCACATAACTTAACAAAAAGATAATGACGTTTTAGAAAACAAAAGTAGATAAATTTTATTCGGTGTCACTATTGCTACTGTAATTCAAAACAATCAACCTTTTATATATTTATATCGTGCTTTTATACGTTCAAGTAAGAATTTGCGTCACTCTGATATATAATAAATTCCATGAAAAATTATATAAAATGAAATCTATCTGACCGCTTATAAAAAGTGCCACATAAATCAATACCACGTAAAAAAAAGTCCCGCTTAAATAGAGGTATAATTTGCCGCGTAAAAAAAAACTCACGTAAAAAAGGTTCCACGTAAATTAAGGGACGGGTGTATATGTATGTGTGTATGTATATATATGTATATATTTACACACATGTATATGTGTATATATTTTTTTTTATAGTCTTTCTTCTTTTAAATAAAACTATCGGAATGTCAAAGATTAGTAAAGGATCTTCATATGGTACAAGTTCTCCAAAAAAGACTCAATAAACTGTTTTTCGTTATTATTATCTATTAAAATTTTATGTATATTTAAATATATTTAGAAGTTATTTTTTACTTTTAAATTTATTGTTAGATTTTAAAATTAAATGTTGACATGTACTTTTTGATAATGGCATGATTGAAAAACATTTATGGGTGATTTAAATTACTTTTTATATTATTTTTATGCCATAAAAATATACATATTTTAGCAAAAAAATACATACATTTAAATTCTAAAATATTTTATACTAGAATTTAATTGTATATGTATAAAATTGCGTGATGATAAAGAACACATCAAAAATTCCGGTCCAGTTTAAAAATACGTTTATTTTACCTAAACTAACTCTTTAAAAATGTACTTTTATTTTCTAAATGAGTAGATCAAAGCAGGGTAATTCCAGTTGACAATAATTATATACATCAAAAAAAATCATTAGACCAGAATCATTTTACCTATGTGATAGAATTGTATAGTAAAAACTGGAATTTTAATCTAAGAAATTAATGAAAATGTGTCTTTATGCATTTCAGTCTTTTTAGACCTATTTATATATTTGTAAACAATTTTAAACTTGAATCAAATTAAAAATAACAATGAAAAATGTGACATTTTCATATTTGAATTAAAGTAATGGTTTTTTATTTAGCAAGTAAATTCAGCAAAAACAAAAAAAGTGCTTGTCATTATATTTCAATATAAAATGGTCTAAGAATAATTGGAATCATTCATTGTGTTAATGTGCCAATGTTCATAGGTGTATTAAATTTATATAATTTTTTCTAACAGAAGTAGATGATGTCCAAGAAACATCATTATATTTTTTGCTAAAATGTAATTGAAAGTAAAATATATGTACATTTTCTTTTTTGTAAATATGTACATACAAAAAATACATGAAGAGAATTTATACATGAAATATTTTATATATTTTTATTGAAATTTGGATGAAGTAATGCTAATTCGTAGTTACAGTATTTAATAATATTTAATTATACCCAATTAGTTTTTATTTCTTTAAAAAATAATATTTATGCATAAAAAATATTAAAGATTTTTTACAATTTAAAGTATATAATGATTTTTTTACTATATAATATTGGGATATATATGTGTTATAATGATATTGGAAGTTTAAGTGATCTGTTATATTTAAACTAATTTGTCTCTGCATAAATTAATGTACGAAAGCAAAGCTTAAGTTATTAAAATAAATTATTTACAATGTGCCTAAGTTTAACGACTGATTAAATGTAATAAGAATATTAATATATTATTCATTTAATGGTCAACTTCTTTAAGGAATCTTTTCAAAAAAAAAAAAAAATAGAAATTAAAGAAAGTATTTTTTGATTACTAATTTTAATATTCATGATGTTAAAAATAAATAATTAAATTTAAATAATACACTTTTCTATTTTTAATAGGACAATTAGTTGATTTTAATCAAATTAGTTTTAAAATGGTAATATATTTGACCATTAAGTGGTTAAAAGAAACATATATATATATATATATATATATATATATATATATATATATATATATATATATATATATATATATATATATAAATATATATATCTACCATTTTTATTACAAATTGTGTATTTAAATTCATGGCACATTTGTATTACAGTTGAGTATTGTAACAAAATTTATTATTATTTAAAAAGAAATTCATTTTTGAAGTTTTTGGTTACGTTATTGTATACTTTTTTTTAAAAAAAGTATTTATATTAGTTAATTGGAGGCAATGGAAATTTGTTTAGAAGATTTTAAGTGTATACATTAAATTATTTTACACATAATTTGATGAGTTTTTAATACTTATATTCAAAATTATAAATTATTTCAAGTATTGAATTATTTTTTCAAATCAATGTTATAGGAATGTGGTTTTATAAAATAAGAGATAAAAGTATTTTCCTTTTTTATTAATGTTTATATATATATATATATATATATATATATATATGTATATATATATATATATATATATATATATATATCTGAACATTAAATGTATGTCAATTATAGTTTATTGGAATGAATTTTAAAATGTTATGATTAAAGCAGTAAACTTTCATAGTTATTTTATGTATATTCATTTTGAACAAATTATAAAAAATATTTTTTTAAATTTGTATTCAGAGATTTATTACTTGTGAAAAAATTACTGAGTGCATGTAAAAATTATATACGCTTATCTGCCTTAAAATTTTTGTCAGATATAATTTTTATGAACCTAAGAAACTAATATTATTTTGAAATCCTTTTACGGAAATGTTAATTAGTTAATATACTCGTTAAATGTTAACATTTGTAAAGTGAATTGTTAATAAAAAATATATAAATATATTTTTCAATCTAGTTTCTTTAAGAGATCTGTATTTGTAATATTTTTCAAATTACTATTTTTAATATGTTTTCAGTAATCTATAAAACATGTAATATATCTAATTATAATGAAATGTCGTTATCATTTACAAAAATTGATTAATTGACAATGTTTCAAAGTTTTGTTAGTTTAACTGAGTTATTTTCCAAGGATAAATAAAAATCAATAATTTCTAACAATGTTGTTCCTTATTTGTGATATTGTTTAGTTTTGTTTTTTAGTTGTATGTAAGAAATTAAATTTTTAACTGACTAAAATAAAATCATTAACTTTTTGTCTAGAAGACATTCAAAAGCAAAATTTATGCTATGTATGATTGAACAGTAGTCGTGTAAGGAGTCTATATACAAATCATATCTATAATGGTTCCGAGTACAATATTAAAACCTGTTATTGTATTTACAAATTATAGTCATGAATAGAGAAATTTATAATTGACGAATGTAAAGTAGATAATTCCAATAATAAAGTTGCTAAGATTATTTTTAAGTCAATATTACTAAATAAAAATTAACTACTAAAAGCGTCGATCAGCACATAGTGTTTTTGTCAAGTGTATAAGCACTAATAGCACTCAAAGAATTATTAGACATGATTAAAATTATGCAAAAGTTAAGGAAACATTGAAAATTATAATTATTATCACCTAATTATTACATGATTTAAAAATAAAAGATTTAAATTAAAAAACAAAAATTGTAATGGATTTATATTTATATATATATAAAAAACTGACCACAAATTGACCTAACTTGTAATGATGTATAAACAACTTGATGTGAAAGTATTTTTAAATTATATTTTTTTCTAGTACTCTTACTGCAAAAAAGCAGTCAAAAAATATTCGAATAGTTTTTCATAAAATAAGAAACCAATCTTAATGTGATTATATTCAATTTTTATCAACAAAATAGATACATTAAACCTTTTCAATATAATAAAAATTGGTTAAAAGTGAACGGAAATGTTTAATTAACATGAAAAATCAGAATTTAAATAACATTTGTATTTTGTAAAAATTCAAATAATTTTATTTAATAGTAATTAACAGGCACAGCTAACATATATTTTACAAACAATAAATAAATTACATATCAGGTATAGACATTTTACTTAGTCGTAGAATAAAGTCCAATAAATGCATTTGTACTTTGAGCTCTTTTTTGTTGGTTGTGTAATAAAAACCAGGTATTCCAGCCTTTTCAAGTGTTTCTTGTAAGTCTTTAGTCTAAAATAAATATATTGTAAATAATATAAAATGAGATTTTATATTTTTTATTAGATATGTTATTTACTTTTTGATCTAATTCTATCACAGTTTTGTAATCATTTTCTTTTAATTCGTTTTTATGTTTTACCATTAATAGAAATATGGTAAATGTCTTCTCTTTTATAAATTCTTGAGATACTAAAGATTCTGGAATATAACCAGAATGTAATAATTCTTGAATTTCATCTAAAAAATGTATGTGTATATATTAATATTTTTTAAAAAAAAATTACATATACTTTATGAATAGAAAATAATTGGTTATTTGAATATTTTAATATAAAAAGTACAAATAATTTTTATTTACATTATACATATATATATATATATATATATATATATATATATATATATATATATATATATATATATACATATAAATACATATAAATACATACTTTCATGTTTTTTAATTAATGAATTTCTGAACTGATAGAGTTGTTTTTCTGTAACATGTTGAATTTCCATTAATCCTTTTACAATTTGAAATATTGTTTCATTAAGCAATGAATTTGCTAATCCTGTCAATAATTCATATGGTATTCTCATCTGATATTCCCTGTATAAAGAATATATATATATATATATATGCGTGTGTATGTGTGAGAAAAAATAGAAATAGTTTTAATAACTAATTTGAAACATTCAAATTTAAAATGCAATAAACTGTATATAAAATATGAAAATCATTAATATTTTGCAAGTAATGGCATAGCAAATATAATAAATTTAATAAGCAAAAGCTAAAATACAAATAACTTTGCCATAATATCAAATTAAATAGAAATAATAGCTAAAAACAACTTTAAATAAAATATAATCTAGATATTTCTTTTTATAATTGAATAAATAATATAATCTATGTAATTAATCAGTACTATTATATTAAACTCTGTTGTTTGATGAAGTATATTTTAAAATTATTAAATATTTTTTGTTTCACTATAAACTTTAAATTTATTTTAGTTTGAATAGTATAAACAAATTATTTAGTTTTTTTTTTATATATATATATATATATATTAGCAATAATAAAAGGATAGACTTAATTTTTCTTTTTTATATACTGTAAATATTTACATTCTACAACTTACGCTGGTAAGTTACCATGCATGTTTTGCAATTGTTCCAATAAAAAGTATAACTTTCTTTGTAAACTCTCTGCTGTTTCTATATCTAACGGTTCTATTTGTTCTAAAGTATCCATTCAATTTTAAATTATTTTTTATTATTATAATATTTTTAATTCTAATTATTTTTTGTGTAAAAGGTTTTTATTAAACAAAACATTAACACTGTCAGCTGTCAACAATCTTTTAAAATGTTATGTTGGTAGTATTTACATATGACACATTTAATGTTGAGATGAAATTAAACAATAACAAATTATGTTTAAGGAAATTGTATCCCAATGATAACAGTTATAGAATGCGATTATTATCAGTTTGTTTATGATATTACTTTATATTATTTATTTAGTTAATATGTATAAATTTGTATAGATAAAATAATGATTTCACATTATAATTTACCAAGTGTGTATTTTACGATGAATTTATTGTTTAATTCGTTTATTATTTTTTGATAATGTATATAAGGTTATAGAAGTTTAATAATGTAACCAAAGTTTATTAATTAAAAATATATCTAAAAGATAATAAGTAAATTGATAAATTTAATAAAATAGCTGTGATATAAAAAATGTATATTTATTATATAAATTGTTATTAGAAGTTTAAATTAGTTTTGAACCGATAAATATGTTATTTAAATTAATGATATATTTAATATTATCCAGTTATAATGTAAGAATTATGGGTCAAAGGAATATTGAACTGTAAGTATATATTATATCTGTTTCATATATATATATATATATATATATATATATATATATATATATATATATATATATATATATATATATATATATATATAATCAGTAAAGTGTTCAATATGTGTTTTAGAAATTCTGTTAATATAAATAAGTTCACAAGTGAAAATTACAACTCGGGATATTGTGAAAATTTTTTAAAGAAATTTGCGGATGATTCAGCTAATTTTGTTCGTTGTGTTATTTTAAAAGCTAAGCCAGTTAGAATATGTGAAGCATGCGTAGAATTTTATATAGCTTTTCAGAGTAGTTACCAAAATATTCTTCAGGTATTTATAATAGAATAGTATATTTATTTAAATTATCATATTTATACTAATGTAGTAATTTATCTAGGAACAAGATGGAACAAAAAAATGTCGAGATATTTTCTTTAATGTAGATCGTTTGGAAGTAATAGAATCAATGTATCAATATTCAAATGATATATGGATTAGAGCTCAGTGTGATAGTAAGAAAAATAATTGTTTAAGGTTGACTTACTGTTATTTTAATCCTTTTTTAAGGTTGTTTTGAAAAAATCAATAATAGTTTAACTATCAATTTAACTCATGATGTATTAATTTTTATGGAATTATACAATGCAACTCTTGATTGTATTATCACTACAAATATATCAAATAATGCTTCAGTTATATGTATAGATTGTATGGACATATATATAAAACTTAATAATGTTTATAATGAACTTGAAAAGAAAAATGAATTTAATAATGTTTGTATGGATATTGTTGATTCAGTAAGTAAATTGATGTACCTAATTTTTTTGGATTATTAACTGTGTAGTTTATTTCAAATTGTATATTTGTTTTTAATTAAAATATGATTGAAAATACCATTTAATTTATTCATTATTTTTGTGTGTAATATTTTAGATGAATTTTACAAGGAAGTTATGGAGTAGTGAACTTGATTGTTGCCGTTTAAGAAAACATCCAGAAATAACATTTATATGCTTAACATTTATAGTGGCTTGTTTTCCTATTTTTTTTTATTGTTTAATTAAATTATTTTTTGACCAAGTGACACCATCTGTATTAAGACGTAAGTAATTATGTTAATTAGTTTTCAGTTCATTAATACAGCAGAAATAATTTTTATTGTTAATGATTTTTTTTAAAATTTTGTAACAAATTATAAATGTAAATGATCGAAAAAAAATTAATAAATGTAAAAATTGAAAATGTTTATAATAACAAATATTTTTAAATTAAAATGTTCACATTATAACTATGTTCACATTGAAAATTATTTTTACAATGTATATTTTTTTAATGATTTTAATATTTACATATATATATATATATATATATATATATATATTAATTAAAAACTTTTTTCTAGAAAACAGATTTGCTGAGTCCTTTAATTTTCCATCAACAAGTGCTGAATGAATGGTAAAAAAAACTATTTTAGAATGCATAAAATTTTTATACAAGTTTTTATTAAAATAAAGTTATTTAGTATAAAATGTTGTTTAAATATATATAGGGTTATTCAAATGTGATGGCTAGATTTGTGTTTTGCTAAAAAGAAACATGTGTATAGGGTAGTGTATAGAGAAACATAGTTCTTTTTGTTTCTTTTTAATAAAACACAAATTCAGGCATCACGTTTGGATGACTATATATATATATATATACATATATATATACATATATATATATATATATATATATATATATATATATATATATATATATATATATATATATATGTATATATATATACATATATATATATACACACATAATATATACATACACACATATACACACTTTCAAATATAATAAATACAAAACATTATAGTATAAAATAGAATTAATTTCAGACATCAAAATAAATGTTACCATATAAAAATTCAATTGAAATTTTTTGTGTTTATATATATTTAAACTTATGACACTCCTGTTCTTAATTCTTTTAATTTTTTCAATTTTAACTTCAGTGTTAAATTTGAAGAGTATAAGACAATCAGTATTTTTTTAAAAAAAATATAATGCATATCTAGTAAATTAACATTACATAATACTGATTTGTATTTTGTCAATTATTAACTTAAATACAAGTGTAATTTATTTTTTAATGTTTATTTAAATAAATATATTTTACCTATGTCTTGCTTTTTTATTATTACTTTTTTTAGCACTATTAGCTGATATACTATTTCCAGTAGAGCTTATATTTCCAGATTTGTGTTTTGCTGATGAACCAATTTCTTTCCCACTGACAATATTAAATGAAGAATCTTTAGGACTCATATTTAGATTATCACCTAAGCCATTTTGTTGCATATAGTTGTGAATACTACTTGAATTAGTTGTATGTTTTCCAGTTGTTTTAGAGTTATTAGTTCCATCTTGATTATTTGAAATATTCATGCTGTGACTTATTCCAGCAGCAGATGTTAAATTGGTGTCGGAACTGTCTTCATTTGTTTGTGATTCAGTTTCACTGTTTCGGTCATCTGTGAACAGTGACTTAAATATGGATAAAGTCAAGTATAGTGAAGTGTTTGTTAAGGGCAAGAAAAATTAAAGATTGTTATTGAAAAAAATATTTTATTTAATAAAACAATACTATAAAATGAAACAGAAAGAAATAAATAAATACAAATGGTAACAAAACAAAATTGAATAGACTAGATAACAAAAATCTGTATCAAACAACTATATAAAAATATAAATTATATTAATTATAATCATCCTTACTCTTATCTTGAGACTGATCCACAAGTCCGCTAACTGCCTGTAAAATATTAATTATTATATTTAATTTTTATTAATTAATTATATATTTTTAAATAAAAATGTCTGAACTAATTTTTTTTTAATTCTTGATACAAAATATAACATTTTAAATAAATTTAAAACAAGTTATCTAATAAAAAAAAATCTATTGATAATTGATATGCATTAGTAAAATAACTTTAGAAAACAAATAACATAATATTAATGTACTAGAATATTTCATATAAACATCCAGTCACTTACATGAAGATTCATTTAAAAAATATATAAATTTATTCATTTACTTAGAAATTGAAATATATTTATTTAAAATAAATTAATAAAACGTTACTTACGGCCATAGACGTAATGGAGGATTTTGAAAATAAACGTTCAGCTTCTTTGAATTTTCGATTACGTTTATCAGTTTTTGAATTAGTATTTTTGTTACTTGCTAAGTACCTATCCCAACCTCTAATTATATTTCCATACAGTTGTGTATCTTCTAAATAAGAGCCTTCAAAGGCATATATTTGTCTTTCTAAATTTGCTAAAGTGTCCTATAAAACAATAGATAGAAAAGCACCTATTAGAAAATAATAGTAATAAATATAAATATTATGACACATAATATTGACTTACTGCAATCTCTGCTTTTCTTTTTACTAATTCTGCTAATTCATTTCGTGCATCGATAGAAGGGTTTTGTTTAGACGCCATTTTCATATTGATAATATTATGAATATTATGTCAAATGTGATGACTTAACCTATTAATATTTTTTTGGTTTTTACATATTACCACATTGAAAATATTGAATATTTATGCTGACTTATTAATATAAGATCACAGATTGATTACATACGGTAATTGTTAATAAAAAATTACGTGTTAATGATATTAATATTTGTTTGTATATTAATTACATCTAGTAAGGTTTTATTAAACTCATTCATAGTACAGAAAAAATTACTGATATACATACCAAAATGATTATTTTTTTTAAACTTTGGTCTTAATATCCTTTAATATTTTCTCCAAAAATAAAATTTGTTTAGTTATCTTAGTAAATGCAGTTTGTAAAAATGTCGTGAAACTCATTGGTGATTTTTCTACTTTTTATGTTTATGAGTTTGATGCGTGTGTGTGTATGTGCACATACACACATGCACACAAACTCATAAACATAAAAAGTGTATGTATTTATATATATATATATATATATATATATATATATATATATATATATATATATATATATATATATATATATATATGATTTTTTCTTTAAGTAATGTATAAATATAAAAAAAAATATTTTTAAGAAATAATAAATTAAATATTTCAAATGATAACTTTTTATGAAAGAAGTCTATTTAAGATTCAGTAAATTCTAATTTGCGAGTTGTATTTTCACATTTAAGACAGGAAATATGAAAAAATTGTAAATAGTATATATTTCTTTTCAAAATGGCAAATACATATTTATCAAGAATAATACAGATTGATGCAACAAAATTGGATAGTGAAATTGTTGATGTATTTAGAAAACAGATAAATAACATAACAAATTTTATGTCTGTAAGTATTTTTTTTCTAAAGTTTTAAGTTTTACATTAAAAATTATTTACATTTTTAGCCTGGATTTCTTACAAAATTTGAACCAGAAATTAATTTGTTATTGCGGATATTAATATTTAAAAATTCTTTATATAAAAATCATGCTACTTTTGGTCAACAGTTGTTGGGTATAAAATATGAAAATTTTACAAAATCTAAACTTTATATTTATGCTTTTTTAAAATATGGTGTAATATATTTGAAAACAAAATATCATCTCTTGAATAGTACTGATTTTTCCAATGATTTGGAAAAAATAATAACAATAGGAGAAGGAATATTATCTTTAGCAAGTTTTCTAAATTTTTTAGTATTTTTAAATCAAGGAAAGTATCCATTTGTTATTGATAGACTTTTAAATATACATCAAGTATCAACAATCTCTAAACGTTATATGAATAGTTCTTACATATACACCTATAGAGAAATACTTTGGCACTCTTTTATTGTGAGTGATATGATAATTATTTAAAAATAGAATTATTACTTTATAATTATAATCTCTTTGAAAACCTATTTTAAATTGGATTATTTGATATATAATCTTAAAAATGTCTATATATATATTCATTTTTTGTATATTTATTATTATTAAATAATATATATATTTTAAGGAATTATTAATGGTACTATTACCATTGTTGAATTATCATAGTTTTATGAGAAGAATACGAAGTATGAATCCATGGTATAAAAAAAGCATAAATGAAGAAAATAAGAAAGTATTTACACAAAATACAAAATGCCCCCATTGCAACCAAAAACCAACTTTACCTCACCATATGGGATGTTCCCATATATTTTGTTTTTATTGTCTTCAGGTAATTCTAATAAAAATTACTAGATTTATAGTTACACATATTTTAAATGAGATTACTAAGTGATTGAAAATTGTAGGCTAATTTGGAAGCAGATATGGAGTTTGAGTGTCCAAAATGTAGATTTACAGGGAAAAAGTGTATTAAGTTCATAATGTGATTTTTTAAAAAATTACATAACTGGGTTAAAAATAATAAAAAATAATTGTACATAACTTGTAAATGACTTAGTCAAGTTTCATAATGCTTTTTTATGTATAGAATAATTATTTTTATACAAAATGGTCAGCAAATGACAAAGTAAAAAAATTTGTAAATGTTAATAATAGAACCTATTATAAAATGTGAAAACTTAGAATGATTTGAATGAGAATAAATAATAAATAAATATAGTATTAATTGTTTTGTGTTTGTAGTCAGTTGTATTTTCTTTTATATTATATAAAAAGTTAAAAATAGCAATTGTTATTTAATTGTAAATTATTATTTATTATTTTTTTTAATACGAATATAATAAGTATATATTTTGTACTTTCTTTTATGTTATATTCAGGTGGATCAAATGAAACTACAGGATATTAAATGATAGTAATCAAATAAATATACATTCTTACTCTTTGGTCTCATTTGGGCAACCCTATATAAAATATATATATATATATATATATATATATATATATATATATATATATATATATATATATATATATATATATATATATATATATATATATATATATATACATAATACATACATACGTACATACGTACATACGTACATACGTACATACGTACATACGTACATTAATACATACACATACATACATATACATACACATACATATGTATATGCACATGCACAAATTGGAAATAGAGATATATAAAAAGGCCTAAGAAGAGATCCATGGTTAAATGGGACAGAGAAGTAAGAATTTTCATCTGAGCAGATTGAAAAAGGAAGGCTTTTATTCGGTCAGGTGGAGGATTTTGAGTGTGGTCTTCATCCAGTAGTGGATTGAGAGGGGTTGATGAAGATTTTATTTATAATATATATATATATATATATATATATTCCTAAAAAAAATCTTTTATATAAATATATAGTGTAAATAGTTTATAGATAAGATGAAATAAATTGAAAGCTATTACAAATTACAAAAATTATGTAAACTAGTATTATTTAGTTCAAAATATTCATTTTAGATAGATGTATCTTTGATATTAATCACATGAACAATAGAAATCTTAATAGTTACATATTCAAATAGTGATACTTAGAAATAACACCTTAAATTAATTTAGGAATTCACAAATTTCTTAAGTATTTTGTTGAAATTATCTCAGAGCATTTTATGTATTGATTTGAAATTATTATGTATAGATATAGTTTATGGTTAATGTGATTTTTTTAAAGTATACATTTATGTCTTGATAACTTAATAATAATTGTACTTGTAAACGACATAGTTTTGGAATTATTTTTTGTGTCATAAATAATATGTCTAATGAAATTATAGATTGTAGTGATCACATGTACTTTCTTCAAACTTCAATTTGTAAGTTTAATAAAGGTAGAATTTATATCCTCTTCTATACAAAAGAAATGTCCAGTTCAATATAAATTTTTATGAAAGTATTATATAATCACCTATGTTCAATTTTTTATAACAAACATTTCATTTGCAGTGTTATTATCTTAAAATTTGCATGGTCACCAATACATTTTAGTGAAAAAGTAATGGATAAGTGATTACTTTTAAAGGATAAGGAATATTTTTTTAAAACCTTTGAATATTAGAATAAGTAATTCATTTGTGTGAAAATGAGTTAGTCACAGTATGAAATCAATTGTTATCCATCATTGAATTCTTAGTAATTTGCTATGAATATATAAACATGAATTTTAAATTATAGCACTGTTATAAAATATAATTCATCAAAAAATCATTAATATGGTGTGATAAAACATTTTTTTAATGTTAAAAAAGTATTTATTGTCTACGTTTTTTTATTTTTTATGAAAATACTGTATATAAAACAACGGTTTTTTAATAATTTATTTTATTTCTATAAAACATTTTAATTGTAAAAATGATAAATTTTATTTTATTATCACAAATAAAAATCCATGGAATTACAATGCAATTACAATATTCTTATATAAAAGGCAAAAAGAAAAGTTATGTAAAATATTTTGTGGTTAAGTATAAACATAATTTATATATATATATATATATATATATATATATATATATATATATATATATATATATATATATATATATATATATATATATGTAAGTATGTATGTATGCATATCACACAAATATTTTTCGTTTTTCTATAACCGATAATGCAATCAAATTTAAATATATATACACAAATTATCAGCTAGTAAGAAATTAGTTTTGGAGGCATAACAGCTCTAATGATGAATGCTAATGTTATTCATAAAAAATACATATTTGTATGTCTTCATTTTGTATTTCTTAATGTTTATTTATAAATTATTTTTTAAATATTTTAGTACTGTTATAGAAATATTGTATTAGTTCAATGATAATTTGGTTATACAAAAATATATAATTTTTTTTATTTAAATAAAAATTAGAAAAAAATATTGACGCTTGGTACCGTATTGTATCGTAGCGCACATATTTGAAATACAAATAAAATGGTATTAAAAACAATATATATTTACATATTGATTTGTGAAATGTTTCGATTAACTAAGATCTGCTAAAATTAAAATAAGTTTTTAATAAAAATGAAAAAATATATTTAATTTTAACGTTAATTATGCTGATCTCTTGTGAACTGTTGGTCCTGTTTTGGTTACAGTAGCATGAAAACCAGTTTCCCAGTCAGCGGCGTAATCCACAGTTCGGACAGAACCGTCTGGCTCAACCTGTAATAAAAATATAATTTTATATATGTATATGTATATATATATATATATATATATATATATATATATATATATATATATATATATATATATATATATATATATATACAGTTGGATTAGACAATTTTCTGATTTACCAGGAATAATTCTTTTTAAGGGTATTGAAGGAGAAGGCGCATTTAAATTTAAATTTAGTTTACATGAGTAGATATCTAAGACGGAGAGATGTTTAAGATTTCACATATTAAGTGTCATCACCTCCAGGTAGGCTTTCTATCATTGACCCCTCAATATTGAATCGCATTATTAGGTATATACATTTGTTATGAATATATATATATATATATATATATATATATATATATATATATATATATATATATATGTGGGTGTGTGTAAATATACAAAAAATTATCAACCCATTGTTGGATGAAAATCTCATCAAATGCCAGTGGCTCTTAAACATTTTCCCAAGATTATTGTTTCTAATAGGAGTTTAATCTCATCCAGTCGTCATTTCTATTATACTTCTCAATTTCATTTCCCTATCTTTTGTAGGGGTCCTTTTTTGTCATTTGATCGTTATTTTTTAGTTATTTTTGCCCATTTATTGCGTTCTTTCTTAATATGTGTTCTACCCATGCTTGTTACATCGATTTTATTTATTCTATTATATTGGTTATTTTTGTTTGTTTTCTTATTCATTTACAGGTTTTTTGATCATGTTTAGAAATTTTTATCATTCTTCGTTTATATATATATATATATATATATATATATATATAATTTACACTTTTTTGAAATTAATATTTATTCAACTTATGTGTTTTTAGTATGTCAATTATTTTATTGATATGTGTTTGATATGAAAAATGGAAAAAATGGATATTTAGCAATTCATATCGTGTGAGTTAAAATAAGGCATTTTTGTTGTAAAAGTTATTCGATATTTATATAGTACATTTGATTAATATAAAATAGGTAAATGAATAGTGTAGTGATTGCAAAATTTTCTGTAACGGTTTTAGTTTTCGTTCAAAAATAATTAACAGAAGTACGAATAAAAGATTTTTATTGGTTAGTGAAGTTTCTATTGAAAAAGAGTAAATATCACATTTTATGTGATGGAATAAAACCTATCTTTATACTATTCAACAATATTTTGTATCATACATAAAAAATTATATATTTTGTAGCTTACTTGGTAAGATATAGTATATAACCACCGTTTATTGTATGAATTATTACAAGAAAATACTATGTCAGTATGCCATTCATGTTTAATATTTAAGAATATGAGTATATTTTGAACTAAATTATAATTTATGATTAAAAATATTATTGTGCGTTGATTGGAAACGATTATCATCTTAATGAAATTTAATAAAAATAAATCTAAACATTTAACATCAAATTCACATCTTTGTCAGTTGATATTACACAAAATTTCAAAAATAAAAACAATGGGTTGTATAAGAATGAATATTAAAAATTGAAATAACAATGGAAAAATGTATTGATATGTAGGGAAATTATTTTAAATTAAAGCTATTAATTGTAAGTGATTAAAATAAATTTGATTTTTAGAATGAGAAATTTTGAATTTATGTATGTAGTATATATATATATATATATATATATATATATATATATATATATATATATATATATATATATATATATATATATATGTTTTGTATATATAACCATTATAAAAAAGTGTAATAATTTATTATTATTTTGTAAATTAATATTTTTATATATAAACCAAGAGAACAATTGAAATTAGAAAAAAGGCAGAAAAAATAGTTTAATTAATTTTAAGTACAATATGTTTTGTATATATTTTTATTTTACCATTATTATAAAAAAGTGTAATAATTTATTATTATTTTGTAAATTAATATTTTTATTTAAAAATCAAGGCATAAAATAAATTTGTATTGAATTTAAAATTTACCAAATTATATAATGTTCTTAGTGAATATATATATATATATATATATATATATATATATATATATATATATATATATATATATATATATATATATATATATATATATATATATATATATATATATATATATATATATATATATATATATATATATATATATATATATATATATATATATATATATATATATAAAAGAAATGTAAGATCAAAATTTGTAAAGTTTTACGAAAATGGCGCCAATAATTAGTTTCATTAAAAATGTAATTGTAATTTCAGAAATACTATAAAATTTATCAAATTGAAATATAAAAGAACAAAAATAAACGATACAAGAATAAGCCAATTTTGTTATACTTATAATATTCACGGATACTGAGAAAAAGTATGATATTTTATATAAATAAATTACTTTTATAACACAATTTACATTTTTTTTCAATACTTAAAGTTTGATTGTTACATTTTATTTATTTTGTCATAAGTAAAGAAATTAATTATTATTTTGCTAATATTTATTTTTATAGTTAAATTATATTTTCAGCGCGAAAAAAGGTTTGAGTCTTTGCTATATATCTGTAATAATTTTATTATGTTCAATAGTGTTAAAAATTGTATTAATGGATTTTTGAAATAATAATAAGGTAATAAGGTGAGCTGTGATTAAAATAAATATTTTTGAAATATTATTATGGAAAAATTTTATACCATCATGAGAATTTGAATTATTTAACACATACATACACACACATGTACATACATACATACATATATATATATATATATATATATATATATATATATATATATATATATATATATATATATATATATATATATATATATGTATGTATGTTTAGATTAGAAAAAATGAACGTTGTTCTTTTTTAATTTAATGTATCTTACCAATGAGTATTGTCCTTTAACTACATCTCCATCACGAACTTCTTTTTGATGTTTGATATCACCAGTGTGTGGGTCGTTAACTCCATATTCAAATGCGTATCTTGGGTGATAATCCTGTAAAATATTTTTAATTATTATTGTATTATTTCCATTTGTCATACACACACACAGGCCCACCCCTTCCATATGTGCAATGCACACGGGCGGCCGAGCTTTAGGGGCGGCCGATTCCAAGAAAAATACTCGGCTACCTTTAATTTTTAGATATGTGAAACAGCACATTCTTTTTAGATATTTCATAAAACACGTTTTACATGCGAACAGGATGGAATTAAGTCCGTCTCAATATTAAATGCATTTAATTTCGATTATCCTTTCCCTTGAAGTTAATAAATTTCATTCAATAGTCTGCCATGGAAAAAGTGTAATTTGGGAATGGGGGCGGCAGAAATATTTCGCACATGGGCTGCCGATCTCCTTGGTGCGGGCCTGCACACACACATACACACACACAGACATATATATATATATATATATATATATATATATATATATATTTATATATACCTAATATTGTAGGAAAAGTGAGTGAGTTTTGAAACGGAAATGGTCTGGTCATGTAGTAAAAAAAAAGATCACCAATGGACAAGAGAAATTATTGATTGAGTCAGAAAATCTCAAAAAGAGACTTATGGATATATGGCCCAGACATAATTTTTTTTTGGAATGGATTGGAAGAGAAATATATTGTATCAGTTGAAGTGGAAAGTTTTAGTAGAGGTCTTCTAGAAATGAAAAGAAAGAGGCTGATGATAATACTAATAATATGTATATATAAATATTAAAATATTTTTCTGTAAATTATAAATACAAATAAGGTGCTTATTAAAATAATAATGTATATTTAATGAAGTAATTGACATTTATAATGATTAAGGAAATATTCATTTCACGATCAATAATTTGTTTTTACGTCATATAATTTCAATTTAAATATAAGTAAAAAAATAATAACATATTTTATCTGTTGAAATTTCTAAAATTATCAGCTTATGACGAATCTAGTTTCTCTTTAGTTTCATATTTGGCGCCGAATATTTACAGCTTTATTACCAAATTACAATATGAGTTGAACACAACACGCGGTATGTAATAAACAACAGCAGTGATTATATATAGGTGGTATATTATATAACGTGAGTGTAACCAGTTTTCAGACTACTTAACATTTTCTAGTTAGTCCATCGACATAAGTGATAAAGTATCGCTTGCGGTGTCATAAATTTCTAATTTAGAAAATTGAGCGTTTACAATATTTGATTGAACTTTATTGTGAAATATAGATCTCTGGTGTACAAATAACATACATACATACACACACACATTTGTGACAGTACCATTGAAAATATTTGAGTATAATGAAGTGAAGATGAAGATAATTTTTGTTTATTAATATTATCAAAAATTGGGGCCTTTTTTTTTGTATGCATATTAGTAAATAATAAAATATTTTGTTATCTATTTCTAGTGAAATTAGATTATATTTTATTATATTTTTTATATTTAATTCAAAGTAAACTAATAATCAATTAAATTTGAAAAACATTAACAAAGGTTAATAACGAATTTTTCGGAAAGTAATGACTAATATATATATATATATATATATATATATATATATATATATATATATATAATATATATATGCATATATATGGATGCATAAATATGGATGGGTGACCCAAATGAATCTGAATGGTAGTAAAGAATAGTAAGCAAGTTAATGTATATCTAAACCCTGCAGTCTTATTTGGACCATCCTTTATATATATATATATATATATATATAGGAGGGTCGTTTGATAAGTATGGTAAAAAATAAGAAAAAACTAAATTAAAAAAAAATTTAAATGAAACTATAAATAAATTTACCATACTTATCAATATACCCTCGTATGTATGTATATATATTAATATGCATTAAAATAATAATTTTTAAAAACATTTAAAAAACTATTCAATAAATTGATTAATCAGTTATTAAACAGTGAGATATTACAAGTTATTATGATAGGAATTACCTGTATCCTTGAATATTTTATTAGATATTTGTGTAATAAGGTAAAAGTAAAAAGATTTATTCCTTAAATATACTTTTTAATCAATTTTTGATATAAGCAAAAATGATTTTCCAGTAATAATTTTTTTAAGACTAATTAATAAAAGATTGAGATTTATTTATTAAGGCTAATTATTTTTAGTAAGTATGACGTTTTTATATCTTACTATTTAAAATAGAATTGTGCTCTGCTTCTGGCGTATTGTGATTTTTTTTTCTAAACTTTCCTGAATTTCTCAAAGAATTACTAAAGTACGAATTTTATACATAGATTTATTACATAGATTTTCAGACTTTTCGGACAAAATAAATTTTAATTGTATTGACATTAGATTTGAATGCACATCAGACCACCAAACTATAATAAACATTGTGTACACATAAAAACATTAATATAGCTTTTAAAACGTTTTATTTTTCGTAATTTACTTAAATTGTTAAATAGAAGCAAGTTCGGGGGGTCGATGAGTGATGCAATTTGGGAGAGGAGCCCTTTAGTATCAAAAATATAAAATTAAATCATAACAATACAATAATAGACAAAATATTAATAAAAGTATTTATGAAAAAAATTATATCCAAAAAAATTCCAAAAATATATAATAGGTATCACTTTGTTTCCAATGTAGATTTATAAAAATATTTATTTAAATATACATAAATATATATGGCGTGCATCATATTTTATTTTTATGTATTGAATATATCTATAAATAAATATGTATATAATTAATAATTTCTATATTTTATAAATTTAATATACGTATATATATATATATATATATATATATATATATATATATATATATATATATATATATATATGTTTATTATATTTAATTGATACCTCAGGCAACATATGTAGAATAGTTGTCTTTTGCATAATAATTTTTATGTATTAATAAAGAATAATATCCGCATTTTAACTTTTTCCAGAGGGTTTAATTACCTTGTATTAATATTTAAATTAATGGATTTTAAATATATATATATATATATATATATATATATATATATATATATATATCTGTATCTGTATCATGAACATAAACAAATACTAAATAGATTATAATTTACTCATTCTATTTATAGAAGTAAATATAATAGATATGCAAAGAAAAATTATTGAATCGTGAATAGATTAATGATTGTAATATGTGACATAACCTGTATTAAGGTTATATCTTTAAGAAAGAATGTTACACAATGTAACTATTTTATTTATTTCAATGAAGATGTTACATATATTGTATATGTAATAAATATTTAAATTAGATAGAATGTATTATTTATAAAATTGTAATGTATTTGTGGTACATAAATGTACTTATGTGTGCTTCATTTAATTAGGTGGTAATTATTTTAATTAATTTGAAAATTTTTAATTTTTAACTTATATATATATATATATATATATATATATATATATATATATATATATATATATGGAATATGAATAATATTTTGTATTAATTTTTATATTAAAAATTAAGTTTTTGTTTAAATTTTTACTATATAGTTGCTTTTTTTATTATCTCATTCATTGTAAACTTTTTAATACGTTGATATTTTGAGTTTTTAACATTTTTTGTAGATTTTTTAAATTTTTATTAAATATTTTATTTTTAAATTAGTATTATCTGTTATAAAATAAATTACTGCAAACATATTATTATGTAATGATTATGTATGGAATTTTTAAACGTTCTGATAAATTTTATTTTTTTTACTATTTTATTTTAATAACTTGTTGGTATTAAAGAGAGTTAGTATAATAATTTATACAAAACGATAACTTATGAATGAATTTTTAAATATTTAAATTGATTTTTATCTTGGAATATTTAAGTAGACAACAATAAAAAATATTTATATATAAACATTTTGTAAAGTTGTTCGAATTATTAAATTTCATATTTTTTTAAGAAAATGAAACTAATTTGGGATAAAAAAATATAATTTTTAATTTGTAAATAAAACATTGTCATGTAATCGTTTCTATAATTTATGTTTTATTATGTAAAATAATGCACAACTACGTTCTCTTCAAAATTTTGATATAAAAATAAAATTTAATAATAAAATCATATTTGAATTTATTACGAAAATTTGTAATCGAAGTGTCAAAGATTAGAATAATTAAACTATATTATTTAATTTAATATAAATAAATCATTTAGCCTAATATGGTAAGATTTTATAAAAATGTTCAATAATCACTTCTAATTCATTGTATCAGCTGATATGCATTTTGATGACCATATCGTCATCGTTTGAGCCATGATGCATGGTTATTAAAATGTACATGAAAAGAAAAAAAATGTAATCTTAATAAAAACCATTTATTATGTGCATATATGTATACATTTAATTACATATATATATATATAATCAAATATTTTTTAGGTAAAAGGAATTTTAAATAAAATATAAAACTGTACGATTTAATGAAGTAAAATAACATATTCCTCAATTTACTAGAAATTAAAATTGCATTTATGAACATATGTAGGATTAATAGTGATTTGTTTTCTAATAAAAAAAATTCAGTATCATATTTTCGTAAAAAATCAACTAGTGCATTAATTTTAAGTGAAGAACGATATATATATATATATATATATATATATATATATATATATATATATATATATATATATATACATACACTAATTTTATAGTAAGTAATTATGAAACTAATAACGTTGATATTGTAATGTTTGACATGTGAATTTCATATTTATTAAATATTTTAATTGTATCAAAGATGAAGAATGAGATAAATCATCATAATTGTAGTTTTCTAATGACTAAAACTTATTTTCTAAATAAATCACGATTTTTTTTGTTATAAAAACAGTTCAAAAGTGTACAAAAGTGTTTAGTGTTTATTTAGGATTGATTTCACTTGCATTTCGTATGTGATATTGTCACTGATATGTATGTATGTATGGATGGATGTATGGATGGATGGATGGATGGATGGATGGATGGATGGATGGATGGATGGATAGATGGATGGTTGGGTGGATGTGTGTTTGTATGTTTATATATATATATATATATATATATATATATATATATATATGTATGTATGTTGGTATTTATAAATTAATATATTTCAGAGAAAATCTTTTTAGATTAATGCATTTGTCGTGTCATTGACCTTATTGTAATTTTTACTTGTAAAAAATTGTATTCGTGCCTACGCATGCGTATGTGTGTATTGTATATATGTAATGTGTGTCTAATTGATATTTAAAGTAAAATTAAATGTTTATGTATGTAATATTATCATAATATGTATGATTTTGAATACACTCACATAATATTCCACATGTTTCGATACGATGGGTTTGACCACAGCGGCTTGGGCTTTAACGACGGGTGCTGTATTAACATAGTTTGTAATTGCGGGTGCGGCTGCTGCGTATTGACTTGCGATGGCAACCGCAGGCTGTGTGACGTAAGCACTGGAGACTAACGGAGCTGCTATTGAAGATGCAGTTTTCACTGCTGCAGGTGCTAGTGCGTAGCCACCGGCATTTGTATATGCGTTAAAGTGAGATCCTTGTACATACTTAGTTATAGCGGGACTTGTTGAATATGTTGCTACTGCTGGAGTCGCATATGATGAAACAACAGCAGGTGATGAAACGTATTTAGATACAGCAGGAGATGCATAGGATGAGACAACAGCAGGTGATGAAACGTATTTAGATACAGCAGGAGATGCATAGGATGAGACAATTGCAGGAGATGCTACAAACTTGGAAACAGCTGGTGTTGCATATGATTGAACAACAGCAGGGGATGAGTATGAAGATACGATAGCTGGAGATGATATTGTTTTTGTGTAAGCGGAAGATGTATAAGAATGAGCGAGACTAGGTGCAGAATAAGATGTCAGAACAGCAGGAGCAGCTGCTACTTTGGCGATAGCAGGAGCAGCATAACTTGATACAACAGTAGGAGCAGAATAACTTGATACAACAGCAGGAGAAGCGTAACTTGATACAAGGGCAGGAGATGTTGCTACTTTAGTAACAGCAGGAGTAGCATATGAAGAGTAAACAGCAGGAGCTGTTGCGTATTTAGCTACAGCGGGAGCAGAGTAAGATGATACAAGAGGAGAAGCATAAGATGAAACTACAGCAGGTGAAGTCACTGTTTTAGCGATAGCAGGAGAAGCATATGAAGAGTAAACAGCAGGAGCTGTTGCGATTTTAGCGACAGCGGGAGCAGAGTAAGACGATACAAGAGGAGAAGCGTAAGATGAAACTACAGCAGGTGAAGTCACTGTTTTAGCGATAGCAGGAGAAGCGTATGAAGAGTAAACAGCAGGAGTAGAAACAATATTTGAAACTGCTGGCGTTGAATATGAAGATATATAAGATGGACTTGAAATTACTTTTGCTGCAGTACTTGCAACGTAATTAGTTGAAACTGAAGGAATGGCAGAATATTTAGTAACAATTGGTGTTTGAGCATAAGAAATGGAACTAGGTGCTGAATAAGTTTGTACAGTGGCAGGAGAAGTGACTACTTTACTAACAGCAGGAGCAACGTAAGTAGATAAAGTGGCAGGGCTAGTATATGCTTTCGAAACATAACCAGAAGAAATTACTGGTGAAGTGTATGAAGAAAAACCAGTAGCTGTTGAAAATTGTGGTTGAGTTACAATTTTCTGAACAGCAGGTACAGCAGATACTTGATAAGCAGGAGAAGATGCAACAAATTTTGTTGGAGTTGCAACTGCTACGGCAGCATATTTAGGTGCAGGTGAATATGAAGCAAGTCCTGCTGAAATTGTGTTAGCATATGCAACTCCTGAAGCAACAGCTGGTGCAACTTGAACTCCATGAGAGGCCGATATGGTTGAATATCCTGGATTATAAGATGCTACTTTTACTGCTGGAGATACAGCTACACTAGCTACAGCTGGTAAGGCACTATATGATGAAATAGCAGGACCTTGTGAATATGTAGCAATAGCAGGACCAGTCGAATATGATTCAAGAGATGGTGATACTGAAATTGCTTTTTGTGCTGCAAGTAAGGGTGCACTATTCTGTGCGACAATTGTGCCACAACCAAGGTGACCATGTGTAAGATCAGGGTCGTAATATGCGCTACATCCAACGGTCAAGAAAATGACCGAGATTAAATATTGCCGCACCTATTAGAAAAGAAAAATAAATATTTATTAGTTTACATTTTTATGATATTAAAAGTACTGGATATAACAATTATCATTTTATTGAATAAACTCTGTGTTAATACGTTTATGAGTTAACTATAAAAATATAAAATATAATTAAAGTGATGCACTGATGATTAATGTTATGTTCATGTACACTGTTTAAATGCAATTTAATATATTAAATTGAATTGTCAAATAGATGGAATTATATTAATTTAATTCAGTTATAATATCTTGTAATAAGTATAAAGTTATTAACACGTTCTATTTATTTACTAATATTTAAACATATTTTCTAAAGCTTTTCTTATTTTTTAATTATATTTTATGAGAAATTTAATATTTTTAGAAAAAGGCATTGAAAATACAGTAAAGATTGAATATTTAAAGCGATTATTTATAAGCAACATTGAATTAAAAGATAGAAATATATTATTTATAATTCATATAAATGAAAAAAAAAATTAATTTGCCATATAAATATAAATAGTTTAGTTAATTTAAAGTTATTTAAGTAACTTTTTTGATAATTTTAGAATGTAATTATTATTTCTCATTCTCACTCTACACACACACATCTATATATCTATATATTAATATATATATACACAAATGCTCAGTTTTATTAATGTTAGTGACATACATGTCAAGTTCTGTAGTTCTTAATGAAATTTGATATAATCTAAATTTTAATATTTAAAATTATTAAGTTTTTGTTACTGTTATTCAGTTATTATATACATCAAAAATTCAAAGAAGAAAATTTACTATTTTCTTGAAAAAAGTATTTTTATAAATTTATAATTAATTTTATTAATAGTTATTCATATAATACAATAACATATTTCTTATATATATATATATATATATATATATATATTTCAGTTGTTTTTAATTATTAAATTTTTAGGTTATTTCAAGTTTTAAATAGTTTAAAATTGCATTTTAACGAAACATTCATATAATATATTTTTTAATAGAGATTCATTAAAAATATGAGTTGTAATTGATATTTTAATAAATAAATATAAAATATTAAAGAATTGAAAAATGAAAATTGGTAAATTTGTCAGTAATTAATAAAATTTCATACAAAAAATTCATTTAATATGCATAAATAAACGTTTTCAGTTATTTTTTATTTGTTAATGTATCTATCCACCTAATTCGTTAACTATTTTTATATGCATATATATATATATATATATATATATATATATAATTTAAAATAAATTTGAAAAAGTATATTTCTTACCTTTAAGTTTATCATTTTAGGGCATTAAATGTTCATGCAATTAATAAATATGCGATAAGCACTTAACAGATTTCTTTTAAATATAGACACTTATTTTGAATTTTTGTTTTAATTGGAAGGGTGAGAATGAAATATCTTTTCTGAGCAATGACCAAAACTAACACTGATATGATTGAATTTGGATCACACCTTCTTATATACTATGGGTTGAAACCTCACCACTTTAAGATATAATATAATATTATATATTCTAGTTCTTTATTATTGACCCATACTTCTGTCTTTTATTTTCGGATTCTTGACTGCATTCTTAAACATGTATACTTAATTCCATTGGAAATAAGAAAATATTTTATTTATTGGAAAAGAGAAAGCTGATTGCAATTTATAAAGTGTTTGATTAAATTGAGAATCAAAGTACATGTTCAGTGTCCACTCTTATCTTTAACATTTCAACGATATTGAAACATTGTAGAGTGGATATGGTGCTCTGTTAATTTATAGCATTTTTGTGATTTACTAGTTAAATCAAGAGAAAAATAGTATAATTTTTAATAATATCAATTTGGTAATAGTTTTCAATTCAGTTTAAAACGTAAATGTCTACTTGTGTTTATATTCCGATGCTTTTTTCATTCAATAGATATTTAATGAAATGTGGTTATTTATATTTATTACACATATATTTGAATAATAAAAACAATTTTTAACAATATATTCTTGGCACATATATTGAAAAAAATATTAAATAACATTCAAATAAGTTACAAACTTATAATCATATATTTTTTGTAAATATTGTATCTAATGAACGAGTAATAAAATAAAATTTCAAAATAATATTCATATATCAAAAATCAAATATTGATTTTATCTGAAAGTTTAATTTGTAAAGATTTATTCTATATTTATAGAAGTAGGAGAATTTATAAGTTTATTAAAACTATATTTTATATTATTTTATTTCTGCTATTTTATATATTTATATATAATATTCAATAATTTTTTCCCCTTAATTTATGTACCCAATAAATTTAAATAAACGATTCCGATAATAAAACACAATTATTTTCGAAGAAAATGCAATATTCAATTAAAAATATTTCTTTTATATTTTTTGATATTAAAATATTTTATATTTCTTTATTCTCAGATAATTATTACAAACGAAATATCAATTCTATGTTTTAATAATGGTTTTTATTTATTAACCTTATAAGTATAATTATTGTTGTGTCTTGTATAATTATTGTTGTTAATTAATTTTGATTGAAATATTATTTTAATACCCAAAAGTCAAATGTAACTTTTTACATATGGGAATAATATAATATGTAGTAATTCGTTTTTATTTAATTTGAATTACTTTCAGTCAAAAATTCTCTCTTTGAATTTTTAGGTACGTATGTGTGTATATATATATATATATATATATATATATATATATATATATATATATATATATATATGTAATGATGAATATACATATAATTTTATATTAAGAATTTATAATGAGGTTATGATACAGTGATTTAAATTAATGATTCACAGAAGTTATACAATGCTCTTTTTAAAATATTTGTCAATAATTTTCGTAACTTTTAAATAAATAAATATAAATCATATCAAATTACTTTTAACAACATAGTTTGATGATGATAGTGGAATGTTCATTTTACAGTAAAAAATTACTTATAGTAGGTGTAACTTATCAAAAAGGGTATTTATTTATCTGTTTATTTGTTTTGTAGTATATATTCCATTACTATAAAATGTGATACAGTTTCCAATCTATATATGAGAAATAAATTTCATTGGTATTAGCTCCTACAAAGCTCGTCAGTTGTCAATTGTTGACCAATGCAATGGCCAGTATAATAATACTTTCACTCTCCGTTTAGTGTTTAATTACGCACAATGTTTAGTATGTACGATTTTTTCCACTAACGCGTATTGAGCTGAGTCACTTGTAGATCCTAGTTAAAACGGGACCATTTTTATTTATAATTGTAATAAATGTATATAGACAGTTTACACACACACACACACACACACACACACACATATATATATATATATATATATATATATATATATAATATGTAAATGTATATGATATATACTCTGCATAAATTGTATTCTTTTTAAATTGAGGAGAAATTGACTGAATTGCAGTTATGCATTCAGAGTTTGAGTGTGGGTGTGCATTTTTAAGCTTAAATATGACAAATATGTAATGTCGATTTATGTATTTTGATAGTGGATAAATTTATTATTTATAAAAGGATATATATATATATATATATAATATAATATAATATAATATAAAATATATGTCAGATAATTTTTAATTATAGCAATAAACAATTTGAATCAGTAAATTTTTGATAATGTATTGTACTCAATAGTAATAAAATGGCAATGATTTCTTGCATTTAATAAACACAATTATGATAAAACTTTACATATTTTTAAGAAAATTAAATTATGTAGATATATTTTGTTCTCTAGTTCTAATACAGTAGATATCCTTTGCGTGTTTAATTATTAAATAAGTTACAATATGATAAACCAATCTTCGATAACAATATTTTCTTTAAATGTGTAATAGGTATTTTTTTACTTAAAGAATGAGATTATAATAATTTAATATTAAGTTTGAGTATTATTCGTTCCTACTAATATTTTATTTTATTTATTGGTATAGAATTTTCTTTTAATCTCTTTTTTTTAATGCTGTAGATATTAATACTATTCTCTTCTATCGTAATTTTTGAATTTAATCCAGTGAAATTTATTATTATAAGACTTATTATAATTGAAATGTAATTTATTATTTCTATTTTAATTATATAAATATATTTCGAATAATGATCGATTTGGGTTATTTATATCCATTATTGAAATTGGTTATATTTATAATTTTAATTACATTATGTATTATCTTTATTATCTGCCTCATTCTATCCTCTTTTGAATGAAAACCTCTCCCGGCCAAAAACAATCTGGTTCCACTATTAATTTGGACATGATTTCTCGCGTGTAATGTAGAATGTATCTGTATGTGATTATTTGTCTGTTTTTAAGAATTCTCTCACTTTTATGTTATTTATTGTTATTTTATGACATGGTTCGTATATTGGGTTTGTATTCTTGTAAAATAAATAAAAAAAACTAAATTAACATATTGTTATTGTATATTTTCTTTTGGTCAGAAGTATTTTAAATTTTAACGGTTTGTGAGGTTTATTTGAAATTGATAAAATAGCTGCACGTGTTATTTTTGCGTGCTTCTCATTTCTATGTGAGAGTAGTGTATTTTGGTTTTATATATTTTTCTCTATGTATTAATGCGATACACATATTTCATAATTGTATTTTTAAAAATATTATTTTCGCAGTGTAAAATGTCTAACAAACTTAATGTTATTGGACCATTATTTGAGTTTGTTATTGTATATACGATTTATTTTCGAAAATTTTGTGTTTATTGTTACGTAAATTGTTTAATTAATTTAATTACCGGTAATACAGCAATCCACTAATCTGATAACTTACAGGTCTCAACGATGTCGGATTTGTGACGCTCGACTGTATATAAATTTTAAAAATATTTGATCTAAAAACAGGATATTAAAAAAATAATTATATATGTTAGTAAATTTAATAAAGTATTAATATTAGGTAAGTAAATGTTGTTAAGAAAAAACATTATTTTATTGCTTGTATAAAAATCTAGAAAAAGAATATGATCACAGAATATTTGAAACACTATTACAAATATTATTGAAAATATTTTTGATTATATTTAAGATATACGTGTTCAAATATTATAATACATTCGTAAATAACGTATAGTTTTAAATTTTCTTTTTTTTTCTTTAAAACACTATTGTTTGAATGAGGATTTAAGGACAAAATGTTAAAATAAAAGTTTTTAGAATTAGTTTATTTCATTGTCAATTATTAAACTTATGATTTATTCAACATTGAGATCATCAAACCATTTAACATATTATGTATTTGTGAAAGAACTTACATTGAAATTAAAATAAATTGTTGTTGGATGTTATTATATTTTAATATAAATGAATGATATAGAATCGAAAATAATTTGTGATCGCACGTTGAAGAATATTTGTTTTATTATTATATGCTAATACTTTAATATATAAAATGAATAATACTAATGAGAATTTGTAATTTTCTTTTTCTTTAATTTATGAGTAATATATTTAGTATTATTCATACATGTTGTAATGTTGTAATTAAAATAAATACACTAATATATATATATATATATATATATATATATATATATATATATATATATATATATATATATATATAGGATCATCTAAATATGATGCCTAGATTTGTGTTATGTTGCACATTTTTTATAATTATTATAAGAAATAAGGTAAATGATATTTTTTTTAATAAGAGTTGAACTATATTTAGAAGATTATTTTTTTAATCAAAAAATGCTTTATATAGTCAAGTTTAAATGAGATTGAAGTGTTTGGAAATATATTTACTTGTTTGCTATCATTTTCTATTCTTTACTAATCTTTAATCTTATTCGAGTTACTCTATAGAAGTACATTAATTAATTAAAAAATGCCTTATTTATTTCTCAAATATTAGAAATTGTTGTTATATGAGTTGTTTTATATTAATTTTTTATGATTTTTTTTTGTATAATTATGAAAAATTATATTAAAAGTATTTTTTATTATAGATAAAAAAGACGAAAAAGTGGATGTAAAATTTAATAACTTTTTTATTAATAACAATTACGTTATAAAATTCTATTTAACAATTTTATAACATTATATGATTAATGATTAATAATACTTTACAATAGTGTTTAAATTATATGTATAAAATGATTAGTTATGAAAAATGATAATTGTCTCTTTAAAAGTTTATATAAATTAGTACAAGTTAATATAAAAAATAGTCACAACTTCATTCAGTATATTTTTCTTATGTTTATTTACATCGATGCTGTTTTTATTTTTGATCTTATTCGAATGTCTTATTCCAGAAAATTTTAGTTATTTCTTTGTCTCTTCAAAATAATAAAAATAGGTACTTTTGTGTCGAATTTTTTTGAGAATA
Source organism: Neoneuromus ignobilis (assembly GCA_029203775.1). Lineage (NCBI taxonomy): Eukaryota > Metazoa > Arthropoda > Insecta > Megaloptera > Corydalidae > Neoneuromus > Neoneuromus ignobilis. Next base: position 32,688,586 of record CP092087.1, read on the forward strand.
AGTAAAAGTTATTTTGTGTTACAGCGAATAAGGTAGCTGCAAAAATTTTGTGTTTTCAAATCAAAAATTGTTACCAAAGTAATTAATTAATTGGTATTTTATTTTGGTACAAAAATTAATCATTAACTCGTAAATTTGGCAGTTTTTTTTAATATTGTGTTAAACATTTTATTTGCAATAATAAATAATTGTTTAATATTGAATTATCTACTAACAAATATAATAAAATGGTATATAATTCTTGTACTTTTTTTTGTTAATTTGAGATTTCTTTATTTTTGAAACAATCAATTTTTCTATTAGTAATTTTTCACTTTTTGAATTGTATTCAAAAATTTCATTTATAGTTATCATGTGTATTAGAAAAAAATATATTTAGATTTTTTTATCAAATTTGGCTTATATTAAAAAATCTTTTCGTTGGTGTGATATATGTAAGATATTATTTTTCAATTTTATTGTTAATTTACTTTCACATTTTTTCTGTTTTATTATGGCAGATCGACCAGAGTGTTTGATATTATCCATATATTCTCTATTTGAACTTTAAGAACTTCAATAAACTTTCTACAGTAAACGAAAAAGATAATATTACTTTTTTATTGAACATTTATTATTAATTTTGTTCTGATTACAATATTTAATTTAAATCTGTGACGTTTTAATTCGTTTAACTTTTGCGATATTTTGTATATCGTGACTTATTAAGTAAGTCCAAACTTATACGTGCAGATTATTTTTGTTGTATTCTACATTTTATAAGAAATTTTTGTGTTGAGGATTTGTATTAAGTAATTATAACATTGTTCGTTATTTAGTGGTCATATTTTTTGTATGTAATATATATATAAGAAATATAATAAATATAATAAGAATAATATAATTTATCAGTTATCAAAATAATATTTAAAAAATTAAAAAACAATATATTAAAGCGACGAAGTTATGCAGTTACTACAATTAAGTAAACAAAATAGTATGATATAATTTAAAAAGAACAAATTATATACATAGTTGTATTATTGACGTTATCATTAGCATCAGCTATGTTCTCGATATATCATTTCTGTATAAGTTACAAAGGTAAATTAAAACTTCAAACAATAAATTAATATGTCAACAACATTTTTTACACTTAAGTATTTAGTTAAAGTATATAACAATTAATATGTTGTAAATGTATAAACAATTTAATTTTTTTAAAAAAGATATTTAAAATTATTATATGTTAAATTAAGATCTTCAAATTTCATTATAAACTTATTTTTTTAAAATCTGCAATTAATTTATTAACTTTTTTTGGTTTTTAAAATATTTAAAGTACACCTCAGAATGTAATAAAGATAAAAAAATACTTAGAGTAGCTAATTTTATTTAGTCTTTGATAGTGTGTATTATTTTGTTATATAATTTTATTAAAAGTCATATATAACTGTTTAAAATGGAAAAAAGTTATTTTAATTGGTTATTTTTCCCCAAAAATAATAAATATTGATCAATTTTCATATTTAATTAATTTAATTATTTGTTATTAAATAGAAAAATAAGTTTCAGAAATATTATTTCTTTCCGACTGTAAAAATGACTTTTAAACTGAAAATATTTTTTTTTTACAAATTGCGATTTCAAAGCAAGAAACACTATGAATGAAATATAAATGGTTTATTGTTACAAAAACGATAAAATGAAATATAAATTGTTAATTTTAAGTAGTAAATTCAATTTAGATAAATTTTTTGAACATTTCTTAATAATTTTATAATGTTTTTCATAAATGAATTTTTAAATTACATCAACTAGTATTTCGAAAATTTATATATATATAAATATTTCTTCAAAACCTTACATATTTTAAATAAATCTTACGATTTTGTATTAAATAAGAATACAAAGAAGGTCTCATATATACATATATACATATATATATATATATATATATATATATATATATATATATATATATATATATATATATGTTTAAATAATTAAAATAGTCAATTTTTAAAAAAGAAATATAGATTCTATTCTATGTATAAAATTATAAAAGTGAATATACTTAATAATATTAGTAATTATTCAGTATTGAAAAAATAGCGAAAGCATAATTATTATTCAATGTGTTTAAAAGAAATTATAGATTTTTGTTTATATTTTTTATATAAGAATAATAAAACGCATATTTATTTCATAGCAACAAGTGAAATATATTTATATGATTCGATTCGTTGTTGAATGCAAGTACAGAGAAGTCGGTAGCCTGGGGATATATTTGCGGTTACAGGCGTTATGTAGCTATGTAATTTTGTTGTTATGAATTGCTTATTAAGTTATCACAATATTAAATCTGCACGTAACTCAGCGGTAATTGTATTGCATTTAGTATTGGTAAGATGAAAACTATGTATATGAATGGACAACAAAAATGAATGACGTGGTAATTTTATTAATTATAATTATTTTATTTCAATCAGGTTATGTTTAGTATTGTAAAAAAATCATTTTATTAATTTTTATTGAAATATTAACACGCACGTTGAAAACTGAATAATATATTTCAAACGAAAACGAATTGATTTGTGGTTGTATGAATATCATATAATTATTTATATTCAAAAAGTTATTATGTTTTATTTGTTACTATTTTATCAACAGTGTTTTTTTAATACTATATATATATATATACACATACATTTAATTTTTAGATAAAAACTCAATTTTTGATAACAGCATTTGATTAGTAAAATATATTAACTTTATAAACAAAATTTTCCATATATTTTTATTTATTGCCTGTAATTTTTCAAATTAAAATCAGTTTGACAGTATTTAAGCTAATTAAATAATAAGATTTATTGATTTTATATTATATATAAAGGGATTAGGAAAAGTATTTACGGTACTAAACTTTGAATCTGATGGAATGGAAGCAAATGGCGAGATATTTAATTATAACTAAGATTTATCGATGAGATTATTTTTTCAACAAGTTCAGATGAAGTTGAAAAAAGAGTAAAAGAATTAAATTAATCAGATGGTGAATCGTTCTTATAGAAGAAGAAAATAATGTATAATGAATTTTTAGATTATAAAAATTAAATTAAGGAGAAATAGAAGTTAAAAACTATGTGTATTTAAAAAATTCATTAATATATAAGGAACACTTATGGATGAAGTAAAAAGAGAATAAAAATACAATCGAGTGAATTCAATATTTGTCTTAATTAGAATAAAAATATTAATTATATAAACATTTTCACAGGTACAAAACTAATAGGATTTTCAAAAAAATATTCATGTAACTGAACCATAGTCATAATACGTGTATTTGAATAAAATGTAGCAAGAATGCTGTTATCACATAACTAAACTGGTTGAGTTGTTAATAAGCCAGTATATAATTTTTAACATAACACAGACATCAATCATACGACATATGGAATGAGAGGTGTTTTATTGTACACGCACTGTTAATGTTTTGAATTACATTCTAATTATTGTAAGTACACCGTAATGACGCTTTGATTGCTTATAGCAATTGAACATTTCTGTCAGTAACTTTGACGCCTAGTGTCACCATAATCGAATCTTAACTTAGCATCTCGTTTGATGATTGAACTTAACTTGACAGTTGAATTAATGTTGCGATAGCCAGATTTCACATAAAAGGTGAGATAATCATCTGCATAAATTAGATTAACTATTTTATTTTGTCTTGTATGTCTGATAATATGAAAATAAATTGATTTATATTTGTAACTTATTTAGTTATATATAAATAAGAGTGTTTTCATTCAAAAATATTTTAAAATATATGGACATAAAAATTTATATGTAAAACCATCAGGTTCCGCCTCCTACTTGCTTCGTTCATCGACCTCCGAACTTGCTTCTGTTGAAAAATACAAATATGTTATCAAAGATAATGCTTCTGTGTAGACGATGTTTATTATAAATTGGTGGTCTGATGTGCAATTAAATCTAATGCCAATATAATTAAAATTTATTTTGTCCGAAAATTTGTTTACAAAGTTTACTTAAAAATCTATATCTTTTCCATTTATTATTAATTTTAATATGTCACAAAATTTGTACTTCAGAAATTCTCGGAAAACTTTGGGAAAGTTTGGAAACGAAATTTTTCTATCTCTTTATATAAAATAATTCTATTGCAAAATCAATGTCATAATGCTTATGTTACTCTGAACGTAAACGATTCTTCTGAAGATTAACAATTAAAACTGCGAACTGATATGAAAATTTCAAATCACTCGTATCATTTTATTTCGCAACTGCATTCGTTAATCTTCGGAGATAATCGTTCACGATCGGAATATTAATTATCGGAAATTAATTTCAAGTTCTTAAGAACCAATTGTAATATTTTGTTTTACCATTTTTTTTTATTCAATTATCTTTTTTTATTGTATTATTTTTTACAATTAAACAAGATTAAAAATTACGTAGTGTTTATCAAATTGATGATCAAGTGATTATTTATTTAAGATCGTATTTTATTCTTATATTTTCATTATGAAAATGATTTATTATTATAAAAACCACAGAAAAAATAAATTCTTTCAAACCATAATTTTTTTTTATATTTATTTTATTAATGAATTTAGTACTCATTTTGTTGAATAAAAATAATTGTTTATTAGTCTAATTGAATTTCTTAAATATTCAGATATTTCAACAGCAAGTTTTTTCTTTTAATTGGTATTTTTTTAAGAAATTATATATGTACGTATATGTCTACATTTAATATACATATGTTTTTTAACAATGAGTTTCTGACATGCAATGGATATTATACTGTTATTATATTATTATAAAAAGCCGGATGAAACTGTTATAGAAAAAAGTGAAAATAGCAATTATAAATCAGTGTTTCATATCGTTCTTATCACAGGAAGGAAATAAATTTTATACCCAATTATAAATTTAAATTATAGATAAGTATATAGACAAATAAATTAATAATATCAAATATTGACATCTTTCTCGAAATTAATAGGCATTGAATAAGTAAATTTAATCTATTTTGTTGCTTATCACAATAGGTAATGAATTATCTTTCAGGAAATGAAAAAAAATTAAAGAATTGCATTTAATTTATATATGAACATAAATATACGTACACACGTGTATATATATATATATATATATATATATATAATTTTGAGCTGTAAAAGTTTGTGTACTTTATTGAACTTCAAATATAACAAGTTCATAATTTAACATTGACACAATATCTGTTTCATAATTTGTATTTGTTTCTGCTTCAATTGATAATAAAAATATAATTGTGCTCTATAAAGAAATTCTTATAAATGTCAATGAATATATAAATAAGTTACTTACTCTAGCGTTACTAATTCATTCCGTTCTATTTAAAGACCATTCATGTAGAAGTACATTTAACTGATTAAATCACTGAGCTGTTAATATTATGTTTCATTATAAAATTGAAATTAAATATATCGGTAAAAATTTACAATTCAATTGATTATTAATTTACTTAGAATTAAGTTACAATATAAGAATGTCCTGAAAAATGTATTATAATTTAGAATTGTACAGAAATAAATATTTATTACATATTTGAAACATATGTTTTGTAATGAAATTGTTGTTATCCTCATATGATTATACTTAAATAGGCAATATATTGTATTTTTTAACAATCTGTATATTTTAGTAAGTTATGATAGGTTTCATCAATTTTATTGGTAAATTGAATACAATTTAATTACTTTTTTAATTTGGATTGTCAGGTATTTTTGAGATAATTGCCTATTAATCATATGTGTAACCCAATAACACATTTTGTTCTTGTTTAATTTATAATATATTAGAGATTTATTTCAATTAAAAATATTGAATTATTTAAATATTCAAATTGAGAAATGTAATGTTTGGATTTAAAAAAGAATAAACAATAATGAAAAAATAATTTTATAGGAAAACTAAATCAAATATCTAATTATACATATTAATATATATATATATATACGAGTACATATATATATATATATATATATATATATATATATATATAAGCTTATGAAACAGGTATATTTAACGTACATAAATGAGATATAAATTTAAATTTATCGATTTTTAAATTACAACTTTAATACAGGTATCTCATAAGGGAAATTTAAGAAAAAAATAAAATATGTTTGGAAATAATTTTTAGTGGCATGTTTCGAAAAAAATTTGGGGAAAAAAGAACATATTTAATATGAATATTTGTTTGATTATATATTTATGATGAAGTAATAAAAAAGAGTACAAAATAATTTTATGTAAAATAAAATATATTTCAATTAACAATAAATTCAATATAATTTTTTATCAATATTTGGAAAATATCTTTTGTGTAAAAATATTTTAACATGTGTATCACTATTCCAGAAAATTTGAAAATTATTTTAAATGAATTAATGACAATTAAATCAACGTTAACATTCTGCTAATATATGAAAAAAGTGGTAATGTTTTTGTAACATTTATTAGGGTTTTTATTCATTAAAATTATATGAAACTTTCAATAACATGGACAATGTAGTAAAATATTTTTTTGACATTTATGAATATAATGGGAATAATATAGGAGTTTCCAATAAGCGCTTCAGAAGTTTAAATGGAAATAAAACAAAAAGAAATGAATGAATTAGTTATTTATTTTTAAGCATATTCTGTGGCATAATGATGGAACAGAATTTCATTCTTATGACCACCACTACTTCCCTTGACATAGTGCATTCATTTAGTCCGATTTTTAGTCACTTTTTCCCATAATTGTGGTCCAATTTCTCGAGTTACACGTTTAATGTTTATTTTTAAAGCCTCTGTTGTTTGTGGTTTATCAGCACAAACTAATTATTTGACATAACCTTGCAAAAAATAATCCAATAGAGTTAAATCATATAATCATAATGGCCAATTAATGGGTCCATTTCGTGAAATAATGGACTCATTAAACTTTTGTTTCAATAAGTGTATTGTTTTTATAGATATATGGCACGTAGTACTGTTCTGTTGAAACCAAATATCGTGTAAATCATTTGTAGTCATTTTTGGAAACAAAAATTATTAATCATGATTCGGTAACGAATTCCATTTACTGTAACGTAATCTCCAGTTTCATTTTGAAATTTTCACTAACAGAAGCAATATTGGTCTCATTTCTTGCATTTATTAGTCTTACAGGTACTGCTGTATCATGTAGAGAGAAATTGTTTTAAAAATGTTCAACAATTCGATAAATGCCATGTGTACTTGGACGATTGTGTTTAGTTTCACGAAGTTTTACTAACTAAACATTGATTTTTATAATAAGTTTTTACAATTTCTAATCGTTGTTGAAGTGTTAAACGTTCCATGATAATTTACCAAACTATACTAAGTTGAAATATCAAAATGAGCTTAAAAAATTCAAACATGGTTGCCACCAGCTCTCAAAGTTCTGAAATTCTTATTTGAAAACAAATTACATTATTATTTGGTTTGAGAAACAATGTAAGTAAGAAATAAATTTTTATTTTTAAAATTTATCTTGAACAGTAAATTGTTATTAAATAGACGTGATTATAAATTATATCATTAATCATTATTTATCATTTAACACTAAATGTGTAAATATCTACACACTTAATTATTCATTCTAACGGATATATATATATATATATATATATATATATATATATATATATATATATATATATATATATATACATACACATATATATATATATAGTAATATATTAGTAATACTTGAACATATGCAATGTGACAAGAAAATGTAATTACTTTGAATGTTATATATTATTTTGTTCCTAATTGCGTTTACATCTGCTAAGATAAATAAGTCTCGTTTGAACGACATACAATGGATCCCACTTTGCTTAAAAGACGGGCGTAGTTGTTACAATTATTATAAATATTATCCTTTTAAAAAAGTAGATAACTAGGCCAAGAATGAATGTTTTTCCGTTCACTTACATATGTACTCATTTGTTATCTATAATAACGTATACGGTAAAAATAATTTTTCATATGTAAGTAATGCATAGCACGTTTATTATTGTTATTTATTTTATATATAAATAGTAATATTCATTGTTACACAGAATGCATCGAATGACAGCAATAAAAAAGTTATATGCGATTTTCAGGCCGCAGGTGTTTTAGGTATTAAAAGTTTGGAGATTAATATATAAGTTTAATAAAACGTGGTAATAATGTGAGAGGATAACATGTTACCTTGTTAATATGGGATGAAAGTTCGAGTTTTGATCAATGGCTTTTGTTAGTACGCACTATGTACGTGTAAGTATTATGTAGTGGTTGTAACAGATTAGATTTGGAGGTAAATTATTGTTCAATGAATAATGAATTTGAGAGTAAGATCTTAAGATATCCAGAAAAAGTTGTTGATTTGAATGTTTAACTAGTTTCAATTTAGATGTTTAATATATATATATATATATATATATATATATATATATATATATATATATATATATATATATATATATAAAGTGTTCTAAAAGAGACTAAATGGTTTAAACACACATTTAGTTACTTACTTTTTTATTACTATTTAGTTTTATTTGGGTCACCTGTATGAGGATCGTTTGATAAATATGGTAAATTTATTTATTATTTAATTTAATTAATTAATTAATTTAATTAAATTTTTCAATTTAGTTTTTCTTACTTTTTTACCATATTTATCAAATGACCTTCGTATATATAAGGACTAAAAAATAGGAAATTCCTATATTTTGGAATTAATGTTTTCTCACGTTACATATTTTTATATATTATTAGTTTGTATATTGTCTATCACTATAAGAAATATTATATAAATAAGTGAGATAATAAATTTTCTTATAAAATTCATCGTTCTTTGTTTACTTTAGAATATATATACATGTTAAGAGAGGTTAATTGCTAAATATAAAATAGTTCCTGTCGTCACTTTCATAGAGTTAAAGGAAACTATAAATGTAAATATCAATAATTAATATAAATTTAATGTAAATAATTACAGATATGGAGTTACAAGAAGGAAATTGTAGTACATTTTCAAGAGTTTACATGTGATGCAATGTAGCGGAAACGAATGGAAACATTAGTACTGCAGTTCAAGATGCAATCGTAAGTAATTTTATTGTAATTGAAAAGTTGATTTGTTCAATATTTAAAGTCTGTTGTATATTTATTTTTTGTATAATCTTTATCTGGTTATATGTGTTTTCTTTCTCTCTCTCTCTCTCTTTATTTATATATATATATATATATATATATATATAAATGTGATATACTAATGTAATTAAAAAAGTACTGAGATAAATTATTTTTTCTAAAAAATAAATCTTTGAATGTTTTTATAGCTGTATTTATGGAAATTTTATTTTTTATCAAATAAAAATTATTCTGAAATAATGAATGTTCTTTTGAACAAACAAATTAACTTTTATATTTTTATTAACATATATTTATATATATATATATATATATATATATATATATATAAATAATGTATATATTATATATAAGATTTTTTTATCTTTATGTTTTGATATTATTATCATAATTTTAATTGTAAAACTCTAATTTATTAATATTATTTATTTTAATTTATATGAAAGTACAATAGTAGTACTAGTGGTCAACATTTATATAGTTATTAAGAAGAAGTAATAATGACTAAATCTGCTTATAACTTGACTGTTTTGTTAATAATCAATTAAAGTTATTTGTTGTTATTTGTTGTTATCGATTAAAGCATATGAATATTAAGGTTGGACAGAAAATTTTGTGGCATTATAAAAGAATGTAAGAACTATACATTCGTTTTATAATTATTTACAATTTGATGCTATTTGGAGTCGGGTGTGGTTACCAATCTTCATTCCATCGTTCCAAATTATAAGTCCATACAACTACTATCCAAAAATGTATGTATGTAATTTAATTACGTATTGCTCGCATGTTCGATTCGATAACGAAAAATATATCAATCTCTCTTTATACATCTAGTTATCAAATCACATTTACTTTATCTAGATAACGAAATCTTATTCGATGTGTATCAAAAGCAAAGGATAAAATGTGAAACTGTTTAAGGAAATTATTTTAGTTTCCGTTACTCTTTCACTCTAGACTGTTTCACTATTCGGGTATGTTGACTGAATTTTATATTGCTATCGGCAAGGCAGCTATAATCTCAGTATGGTAAAGTTTATCTGTATTTGTTATGATTGTTTTATTTCATTCTGATTAACAATAAAATAATGTTATTTTTGCCAAAAGGTATCGGAGAAAGTAGTTATGTCGATGTAATAACACGTTGGAAAGAAATATAACTATAACGATGTAAACGCAATGGACGAAGACAATTTTTCGTTAATAACAGGAACACTTATTGCTGTTCATATGCATATTATCATTTAGTGAATCATAATTGGCGGGTGTGAATTTTCTTTTAGTTTATTTCGTAAATTGGTTATTGTTGCGTATGCACGCGTATTTTGAGCTAAGTTGTTAATAAGGGCCGCAGAGAATTTAATTCCACCGTTCTAGATACAGCTTAAGATTTACACATTTTATAATACAATAGTATTTCTATGCTGTTTAGTGTAGGTGTAAGTCGTTATTTATATATGTTCTATATTTTAAGGCGCCAAAATATTCTTCGATAAATAATTTCGTATAATTATATGTATAGTAAATAATTTTAAATAGATTAGTGAATTTGATAAGGAATATATATTTCATTTTTTTTTTTACAATTTTACTGTTTCTGGAATGTATTTTTTCAAGAATTTTTATTTCAGTTAGATTTCAAAAAAATAATTATATTACCTATAACTATTTTTTTTAAATATAACTTTCTTAAAAAAGAACAAATTTTAATTATAATAAACATTATTTTCTTTACTTATTACACATGTATTATGTTTTTATTAGGGTTTTTTGTTTAAATTATAAATGTATTTTTATATTACATTAAACTATATAAAAAGTAAAAAAAATAATGTTTAATAGTATAAACAATAATATAATTATTGTTTATAAGGGTAGTTTCCATTATGACCCTTAATTTCTCTATTTAAAACAGATTTAGAACAGACAGAACCATTTGTAAGAAATACATTTCCAAATCAAAATTTCTTAAATAATTATTAAGTAGTTTGTTGGATAGAAATCGTCTCAAAGTTCAAATTGATGTTTTTGGACAAATAGAACTATTTTGTTGTAAATTAAATTCAAGTGAAATAATATTTTTATTTTCAACGAGAACATATTTTTTTAAAGTGAGCAAATATGACTGGAATCTATCGATTTTATATAAAAAGGAATAAAAATGTGATAACTCAGTTCTGCAAAGTTTTAAAAAATATGCATTATATAAAAATAATCACAATAAGACTCGAATGTTTATTAAGTAAAATTCAGAAATTTTATAGATAATAATTTGTTATATGTATAATTTCTGATAATAATATATTAATATACCTATCTGAATAGAAATGTAATAATAAAAAGCTAATAGAATAATTAATAATAGAACTATAATAAAATTAAAATATTTTAGTTGAAACGAATAAAATAAGACATATTCTGCAAAAGTAATTTCATGATTCATGAATGAATATAATTTAATTAAAAATATAATATAACCATTTTAAACGGTAGATATAAAAAACTACTTAATTTTTACATTAAAAATAAATAATATCGTCTGAGATTATATTATATTGAGTTTACAAATCAAATGTACGTGTAAAATTTTTTTTGAATTAATTTTTTTTTGTAAGGCTATAAATTTGTAAAAAAATATTGTAGCTTTGTTAGATTAGAATTAATTAATTTAGTCAATCAGTAAGAATATAGAGAGAGACATATTAATTTTAAAAATGTTTTTATTTCGTTAAATAATATATTTTAAGAAATATTAAAATAATTATTTTAGTCTTTAGTTTATTTTATATTCATGAATTCTAAATTTGAAATTTATATGACTTCATAATTAATGAACTTACATAAATTATACATTTAGAAAATTAAAAATACATTAATTTATAAATGGATAACTTTATATATATATATATATATATATATATATATATATATATATATATATATATATACATACACACATTATGTATAAATTATATATTATCTTGAAAATGTTAGAAAATATAACAGAATAGTATGAAAAAACCATTGAATATATAAATGAATTCAAAAACAACTAAAATATTAATAATTTTTATTGTATTTTTTCGCCTTAAAGCAGAATTGAAAAGAAAAATCTTATAGTAGATTCATTTTAAATAAATTTGAATAAAGATCAAATATTTTTGAAAGTATCAATTAATTAACAGACAATTTCGATAAATGGTTTCTGTGAAAGGTTTTATTTTGTCAAAAAAATATTTAAATGAAATAATTTTTAATATACTTATATAAATAAATATTTAATAAATATAAATAAATATAAAATAATTAAAATAAATATAAAATAATTAAATTATTTTGTATATATTTTTTTAAAAAAATGTAGAAAACTTTATTATATAAAAAACAAAATAAATATAAAAAAGTTAAATTGATAAAAAATAATAATATTATGAAATATATATAAAAAAGTACAGAATTTCAATTGAGCGAGACATATTTTGAGACAATGAAACCATAAATAATAAAACTGAGTATTAAAATTTAAAATATTTAAAAAAATATCAGTATGTATGTAAAATAGAAATATTAAAAAAATATTGTAATAATTGATAGTCACTGAAATTTATTAATAATTTAAATGAAATAAATTTATACTATCATTTACTATTCTTCATATATATATATATATATATATATATATATATATATATATATATATATATATATATATATGTATATGTTCTAAACTTCAAAAGTGGCTACTGTTGTTGTTTTTTTTTTTTTTTTTTTTTTTTGTATTCAAAAAGAATGGAAAAAAGTAAATGTATACTGTATTAGTTTTTGAATATATTAAATATTTAGTATAGTGAAAGAACAATATATGACGAAAGTAGACAATGAGTAGAGAAGTGTTGAAATATTAAATTAATGAAGGGGATTTAGAAAACATTGAGTTAATTTTGTAACAGTATATAAAAATTTTTGAGCGTGCATTTGCATTTATATTTATATATAGTTATTAACAATCACTTTTATGTAGACCAAACTAATTTATACACCGGATAAATTCGATTTAGAATGGCGAATTAAGTGGATATATTTATCATTATTAATATTCCTTCTTACATTCGCAGGAGTGAGCATATAATACTATAGGTCGATTCGTATATATTTTAATTTATGTAGATTTTATCAAAAATAATAGAATATATTTTTAACTTTAAGAAAATGAAATTGTAAAAATTAATTGAATTTTATGTTAAAAAAATCGTTAGAATTTATAAGTAATAAAAGTGTATAAGTAATCAAATAAAAATTAATGTTTTTATTAACAAAAACACAAAATTTTATTTAATTTTTTTTATTAAATAAATTATTTATTCCTCTGTTATAATATTTTTTGATTTCAATGAATTGGTTTTATTAAGAGGGTTTTTATTTTAAGTTTTATAATTACGGATATTTCTCAAAATTAAAGTAAATTATAATCCATGGATTCTTCTAAAATAAGTAATAAATTAAGTACAGAGGATGCATAAATAATAATAGAGGATGCATAAATAATTATTTTTTTTATATTTGTAATTTAGTAATTTTATCACAGAAGTTATATATTTTTAAATAGTTGTCAATTAGATATTTTTATATATATATATATATATATATATATATATATATATAATTTTATTGAACTAGAATAAATTTATCATATTTGAGCATAAATATTTGACTTTAATAATATAATAATGATTACTAATTTATAAAATAAATATTATTTATATAATTTAAAACATCGAAATTGTTATTTTCATCAAATAATTTAAGTTTTATCTACTTAATATCATATATTCAATATTAAAATAGTAAAAAGGTTTATGAGATAATGCAGTATAATTCTTGATGCATTGTACTTGTACCAGGAAAAGACTATTTAAGTTTTTTATTTGATATTTTTTAATGGAATTATGAAAGTACGAAAATATGAGGTAAATTATTTGCAACTCTGATGTCAAATAGAACACTAATATTATACATAAATGCAATTTTGTGAATGATATATTTATGATTTCCAAACATGATTATATTTTTTAAAAATATACTGATTTAATTCAATAAATAAAAAATTAAACATGTATACAAGTAATTAGAAAGATTTTTTTTAATTTTATATGATTTGGTTATTAAAAATTAAAACACATGTTATTATTATATTTGATCATAGCATTAGTTATTATTTTATCAAATAATTTATAGTATATAATTTTATATTTAAATAAATTTCATTATTTTTGATATTTCAAATAAGAATGCAATTATAAGAATAAAATAGATTATTTAAAAATAATCCAAGGAAAAATATTTTAGTATTTACGATAATTGGAGTTTTTTTTATTATTGTATGTAATTTATGTTTTTGTTAAATTAGTCTTTTGAGTGATAATTTTTTACTCTTTTAATACCAATGTTTCCAGCCAATAAGTCGATATGCGATAGCTTTTCTTATTGTTCATATAATTTGAAATTTTAAGTTCATCCAGAATATTTATGTGAAGATAGTTTCGAATCGAATTCAGTTGTAAGGCAATAAGATAAAAGTGGTAAAAAACATACATACAGATAAGAAAAAGACAAAGAATCAAAATTATAATATTGTAGTTTTATTATATTTAATTAATAGTAATGAAGAATTAAAAAAATATATTTCAGGCATTTTTGTTAAAATTACTGAAATTGATATAGCAAAAGTATTTAAAAAAGACAATTTTTAATTATTATATAAAACAATATATTTACATTACAATATATTTTTTAACTTTTTAATTATTTTAAAATACAATAGTTATGAAATAGTGAAATGTTTGATATTAGATTTCAGTATTTTATTAATTACATTAGAAATGTTTTTGTATATATATATATATATATATATATATATATATATATATATATATATATATATATAATAAACTTGTGAGATTGATATTCATTTTTATTACTATTTATATGTTAAATATTAATATGTAGTTCGTCAATTTTTCAATATTTTGCAATGAACCTACCTTTACATAGCAAATGACGAAATTATTGTATTAATTTGGAATGTCGTTAAAGATATAATTATCGACAGTTAAAAATAATACTTTTTGTACGAATTAGAGCATTGAAATTGTTATTTGCATCAATCAAAATAGTTGTTTAATATGAATGTACAATCATATCGTTTATATGTCGTCTGTATATATATGTATGTGTGTGTATATGTATATATATACACATATATATATATATATATATATATATATATATATATATATACATACATACACACGCACACATAAAAGCACGTGAGAAATATTATATAAACTATATTTCTATTTATAGTTTTTACATTCATTTCTGAAATAGTAATTTATAACCAATGTTTGTCAACACAACTTTTTGACTTTTTGCTTTAAAGAAAAAGACAGACTTGAATATATGTCGTTATCTATGTTAGAATTCGATAAAAAAAATATGCAGTTTGTTTGCGATTTACACATTTTTAGATACATATATACACACGTGTGTGTGTGTGTGTGCACATATGTATATATGTATTTGAGTGGCAGTGTTTATTATTTTAGAATTATAATAAATTTATAAAAAAATAATGTTTTGAAAATTTCAACTATTTCCTAGCCCATTTATTTTTCATTGAATAGAAAGAATGTTTCAAAAAAATTATACATACATATTTTCAGAAAATATCGCTAAGTACAATAGTATCATTTTGTAAGATGTAGCTTCTAGCAGAGCATATGTAATATAGATAATATTATTTAATATAATAAAGGTGTATACAACTTACTTGTACATAATATTATTTTACGACATACTAAATATTTGTCTATTATAATTAAGTGAAAGTGAGATGATGATAATCCGTAACGTTGTTATAATTATGCATTAAAGTTGTAAAAAGTTTATGCATATTTCCAGTGTCCAAATATTTGCCGCTAGGCATTTTTTATGTTTTTTCATATGCAGATAAATGAAATGATATTTAGAGTATCATATATAATTTTTAAAATTTCCGAACGCATTTATCATATAAATGAATGAGATAATATTACATATATTTCTACAGTTTTATATGAATTTCATATTTTCTTTATGAAAATTAATTTTTAATCTTTTTTTTTATTTTTTTCCGGTAAATTTAAAAATAATCTTAATAATAATGATTCATTGAAAAGTCTGACTATTATTCTTGACTAATAAAATTTATGGAGAAAGCTTATGAAACAGGTATACTTAACGTATATAAATGAGAAATAAATTTAAAATCATCGATTTTTAAATTATAACTTTAATACAACGAAATATATTCAAAAATAATTTTTAGTAGAAAGTTTCGAAAATTTTTTGGATAAATGAGAACGTATTTAATTTTTTTGTTTAATTATATACTTATAATAAAGTAATGAAAATGAGTACAAAATAATTTGAAGTATAATAACATATTTAAATTAACAATTAATTTAATGTAAATTTTTATTGATCTTTAGAAAACATTTTTTTATAAAATAATTTTAACATTTGTATTACTATTCCAGAAAATTTGAAAATTATTTTAAATGAATAAATGACAATAATCAAATCAACGTTAATATTCTGTTAATAAATGATAAAATAATTAAGGTTTTTGTGTCCTTTATTAAGTTTTTTATTTATTAAAACTATCTGAAACTTTTAATAGCATGCTAATTTTAGTAAAATATTTTTTTGACATTTATGTATTTAATTAGAATAATACATTATTAAAATCTAATACAGTCAGAATAATATAAAAGAAATAAATTTTTATTTAATATCAGATTACCATAATATTTAATTTAATTTTGGTATTACTTAAGGTTTCTTTAATAATAATCATTTTTATTATTAAAAATCGTATTTTCTC
Organism: Neoneuromus ignobilis; assembly: GCA_029203775.1. Lineage (NCBI taxonomy): Eukaryota > Metazoa > Arthropoda > Insecta > Megaloptera > Corydalidae > Neoneuromus > Neoneuromus ignobilis. The sequence continues at coordinate 32,705,729 of CP092087.1, forward strand.
TTTGTAATGTTTTTGTTTTATATTAAGTTTTTATGATATTGAATAATTAAAATTGAGCTTTAGTTATAAATATAAGAAATATCAAAACTGTTTTCAATTTTTTCCATATTTTTGTTGTAAAAATGAAACTGAAATTGCCAGAAAAAGTATTTTTAATATATTAGCAGTTAATTTAAATGTATTGTATTTGTTATAAGGATAGTTAAATTTATGTATTACGTTTATATTTTATTTTTCTAGTTGCTACTGAAATATCTCAAGACAACTTTTTTAAGTTCATCTTCAATGACAAATTGCTATCACTTTAATACTATTTTCAGATCATGTAGAAGAACTTAGATTATATAATTTATAAGAAAGTTATTTATATGAAATGTTAGTTATATGAAATTATATAAGAGATTAAAATGTTCAGATCGATTTTTCTATATTATAGTTTCAAAATTAAAAGGTCCATCGAAATGTGCATCAGCCGACTATTGTTATAAACAAAAAGTGAACAATAAGTGATTATTGAACACTTCATAACCATTGTGTGGTCTTGGGGATAAAAATTAATTTGTGTTAAAGTATATTAAGAGTTAATAAATTTTGTCTTTTATCTTTTACATGTGAAATACCCAATATTTGTGCGTAATAGAGAATTATTAAAGACGTTTTATGGGAAAATTGTATCCCTTAAAGATATGGCTTTAATTTTTTTTTAATGTTGTTTAGTTGAATTTTCAATTTATGTCCAACTTTTATGGCAATGCCACTACAGATTGGTTTGCTTCACTCTTGATCAAAATACAAATTTCGATGAATTTAATTGTAATTAGATTTTTAGAGAAATTAAATTGCGTTTATTCTTATACCTAAGTGTTTAAATATTAAACTATTAATTAAATTGCTCATTTTCTGATTTTTCATATATTACTGTTAAAACATTTCTTGGTAGATTTTTAGACTTGTAACTATATTTTATATATATATGCTTATTCTTTAATAACTCCCCTTTACAGTTTATACGATTTTATTATTGGTTATTTTGTTTGGTTTGGTTATGGGGTAATATTTTAAAATAACTCTTTGTTTTGTCTGAAGAATTTCGTTCATTCGTAAATAGTTAAAAAAAATACATGGTCATATCTAGACAATTTCAGTTATTTATGCTAATATTCCAATGAATTTATTTTGCAAAAAGTATAGTTTTATGTTTGTTAACAACTTGAAACAAAACATGATATCCATGAATAAAGTGTAAAGTAAGTAAATCATAATTTTCATTCTGGATTGGTATTTTTTGATGTATTGAAGGAAATAACATATTTTTTGAATATTATTTATAATAACAAAATTTTATATTTGTGAAAATCATTCCCAAAAAAATAAATAAAATAGACGTAAACGTTTATATGATTAATAAATTTCATTTCGAAAATAACATTCAACTTATATACTAAGAGAAGAAATCTGTTTTTATATTTTTGTTTAGTGAGAAAGGTAACCGTACCAATTAATTTGCTCGATTTTTATATTAATTGGAGTGGGACAAAGTGATATTTGTATGTCAATGTTTCGAGCATGACATGAGAATATAATATATTTTTTGTTTAAAAAATTAACTTGACACTATTTTAATAGTTGAAATGTATCGTTCATGTCTTGTCAATTAATAAATATTCAAGTAGATTACTTTTTTTAGCATTATTTTTAAAAATATTGTATACTTTAATTTTAAACAGCAAATGAATAAGCAACAAAACTAATGAATAAATATTATCGAGAAACAAATATATATGTGTACAAAATGTTATTTTACAAGGTGATTGAGAGTCAAGATACAATGTGTTATCAAAAACTTGATCTGTTGTAACGTAATACAATGAAATGATTGTGTATCAAGATACATATATGATATGATTGATAACTTATTTAAAATTACATATAACGTGCTTTCGTGAAAGAACATATTTTTTAGTTATTGTGTCATGTACCATTGTTTGATTTTCACGATTTTTATTCATTGTTTTAATATATATAATATTACATTAATATATATAATATTTCCACATTTCACAATTTTGGAATGAAAATTATATACAATGTTGTACGATTAAAAAGTTTCTAGTTGCTTTGATATTATGGAAAATTCATTTTAACGTAAGTGAATTATTCACATTCATCTCCATAAGATTTTACAAATATCCAATAATCACTTATTGTTCATTTTATTTGCTAAGACGTATTTTGAAGACTATAATCGTCAGTTTTGAATTAAAAAAATTGTTGTAATGCAATATATTATACTATATCAATGGCATATATATTTCAGTGTTTTCCAGTGAATAAAGTCAATTCAATTTCTTTTTGGATAAATTTTGAATAGAAGTACATATAATTTATATTTACAAATAATACATCAAGTTTGATTAGGTGTAACTGGAATTTCTCTTTTTTGAAAATACAATAGATTTTTTTATTTTAAAATGTGTAATTTATTTCGTTATAGACATTTGTGACATTTTTAACTAATCTAGTTTATTAGAATGTTTTTGGAGACATCAACATTTTTAATACCATTCGAAAATTTTATATACGTAGGTATTTATTTTTATTAAAAAAATACAGTGATTAATATATAGTAATCTGATGGAACAATATCTAAAGAATATAGTAGGTGAGCTCGAATATCCCAATATAACCTGTTCAATTTTTGATTGCTTTTTCATTATATGTGATTAAGTATTATCAAGAGGAAAATAATAATTATTTTGGTAGATAAAATTAGATTTCATATCTGATTTTTATATTTATATGTCCACGTACGTATAAAAGTAATTAGTGTTTATATGTTTAAGAGCTTGTAATATATTAATTATTTATTGTATTGTAAACAAAAAACATAGATTATTTGATGAAAGTTTTCTATTAATATTGAATGCGAATTCTTTTCCTAAGTATAAAATTTTTCTCATTGTGTTCTTATAGATTATATACTATCTGTTTCTGGTAACTAAACGGTTTTAAAAATAATCTGTTTTATCAAAAATTAGGAGTGAAATTTATTAACTTTTTTTATAGTTTACAAGTTCTCCATTTAAATAGTTTTGACAAAATTCAGATTATTTATTATGATCTAATGAATCATTTTAATAAATCTTAAGTTTAAAGGATACTTTTGTACATATTGGAAAACAATATTTTTGATTATTATCGAATCAGAATATTTATTATAAAAAAAGTCATAAAATTGAAATTTCTTAAAATAATTTTAATACTTTTGATTTACTACAGAGGTTTTGATCAATACTAATAAGTGCTGTCACCAAGTTATTTTTTTCTTAAAACAAACAAAATACAAAATATTTTAAATTCATATGTTCTTTGAATATAACTACGCTTTGAAAATTGTCAAAACGTTAGTTAATTGCAGACAATATTTCTAAAACTTGCAATAACTATTTTAAATATACGATGGTCGTTTGAAAAGTATGGTAAATTTATTTATTGTTTAATTTAATTAATTAATTAAATTATTTTTTTCAATTAACTTTTTCTTACTTTTTTACCATACTTATCAAATGACCCTTGTAACTACTACATGTTTGAATGTTCATGATATTAATTTTGATGGTGTAATTCTAATTATTTAATAACTAATATATATATATATATATATATATATATATATATATATATATATATACACACACACACACACACATACATATATATACACACACACACACACACATACATATATACATAAATATTGTCACACCTTATAATTATATCTCTTGTGGTTGCTGTTATACACGTCTTTATGATTTTTAAATCAGTCACAGATGCTTAGTTATATTGAGATGTAAAATCGACGATATCAGATTTGATAAAAAATCTAAATAATAATCTTGTCATATACACATTTGTCTTAGTTATTATCACGTTTTATGACCTGCACGAACTTGGCATTCACTCATTTTAATGCCCGTTATGAATGTTGTTTTCAATATGATTATGCAATTTAATTAAATGTTGAAATGGAAAGGTCACTCTGTATTTTTCTTTATTAAAATATACACAGAATTTGAATAAGTTGTGATTTGTGTTTACACATTAAAATAATTTGTATAAAATATATAACTCAATTTAGTAAATGAAGTTATATTTTGTAAACTCTTTTTTGATTATCGTTAATCTTTTAATTTTTATTAGATATCAGTTATAATAAAAATTCAATTCTAATAGAATTACATAGGATTAATATTTATTTTGTAATACATTTACGTTAAACTGAATTTAAAATATAAAATGTATATATATATATATATAATGTAATTACTTAAAAACATCGTGATTTTTTTAATGCTATTGACTTTTTTTAAAATTTAAATACCATTTATATATTTGCTTTGTAAATTCAATAAATCAGTGTATCAAATACGTTTTTTTGTCGCCATGTGTTAAAAATAATATTTGTTTACTATATAGGGTCATCCAAATGTGATGCCTAGATTTATGTTTTATTAAAAAGAAACATGTGTATAGTTTCTTTTTAATAAAACACAAATCTAGGAGTCACATTTGGATGACCCTATATATATATTCAGCGAATAATTTCTCTTATTCATCGGAGATTTTTTCTTCTTAATATATAACCGGACCATTTCTATTATATATAATAGAAATGGTCCGGTTATATATTAAGAAGAAAAAATCTCCGATGAATAAGAGAAATTATTCGCTGAAAGCCTAGAAATATAAAAAAGGCCAAGAAGAGATCCATGCTCAGATGGGATAGAGACATTAAAAAATTGTTGGCGCGAAATAAAAGGAAAAGATATTGGATGCAGGAAGTGGAAAGTTTTGAGAATTATCTTCATCTAGCAGTGGATAGTTAAAAGCTATTGTTGCATATATATATATATATATATATATATATATATATATATGTATGTATATGTATATATGTATATGTATTTGTATGTGTGTACGTATGTGATTGTTTTGAATGCGTAAAAAAATATTTTGTGATATTTAGGGCGATGATTCATCATGAAAGTAAATTTAGTTTAAATTTTAGATTGTGTTATCTATATTAGTACATTTTATTATTAAAATTCAATTATTAATAGTCAAAAACGAAAAGTTAAAACAAATCAACTTTATTAAAATTACTCATAACCAATTTTTAAAACTACATACCTAAAATGTTTAAATTTGGAAGTGTTCTAATTTGTTAAAATAGTAGTAGGTTGATATTTAAAATACTATTTTTTGAACTTTTTAATTTTTATGAATATTTAATGGTTGTTTATATATATATATATATATATATATATATATATATATATATATACACACACATACACATATATATATATATATATATATATATATATATATATATATATACACATGGATGTGTATACATGTATATAATTTTTCAATACTTTTCAAAGTGGAATTATTTATATTGAAATGGGAAATGATATTAATTTTGAGTTTGTTTGTTTAAATATACATATATTATATGCCAGTTTATGATATAATGAGAAGCTATAATAAAAGGACTATGTAATTAGTAGTTTTTTAATTATTTAATGTATTCATTTATACAAAAATAAAATTTCATTTTATAAACACAAACACTCATGTGTATATATATATATATATATATACATATATATGTATATATACATATATATATATATATATATATATATATATGTATATATATATATATATATATATATATATATATATATATATATATATATATATAAATAATATCAAAAGAATGTTTGTAATTAAATACTAGTAAATAATTTAAAAGGAATATTTTTATGAAAATAGGTACAATTATCAAATTCCTATAAATATTCATTAACTTATTATTTTTATTACGTTACAAGTAATCGTTGAATAATGACAATTTATATTTATATATTTATTTATGTATATGTATATATATATATATATATATATATATATATATAGATTTGATAAAATGTAAATTATGTTTATTGTTGAGTTTTTCTTTTGCAATTTATAGTTTTTGTTATCTATGCCTTTAAGTTCATTTCTGTCTTCAAAATTTAAATTATATTGATCTGATAAGAGGTATAAGTCGAACTTATGAATATACTCTAACAATATCACATATCGACGGCCCGCGGTTTTAAAATTATTCACTCTTGATTTATATGTTTTCCGATAGCTTCGACCACGTTTTACCACTACCAAAGTTGTTTTTTGTGTAGCGCCGAGTGCAACGCTTTGTATGTATTAGACTTGTATAACGCATGTGCTTGTTTGATTTATGTATGCAACTATATTAATAACTAGTAATAAAATTAATCCAGCGTGTGGGCAACTTTATGTATTCATGTCTTTCGACTATTTATTGCAGCACTTTTTGTGGCAAACTGCATTTTTCTTTTAACTTACGCCTATTAATATGTTATGGCATGTAAATTAACATCCACAGACTACGAGAGTTGTTTGCTAGCAGTGTATGTTTTATATTTGTATATGTTTTATTAATTAAGAATGTACGTACATAATTTATGTGTCTACATTTACTCAAAATAATTATTTTTTTTAAAAAATAGAGTATATATAGCATCATCCAAATGTAACGTCTAGATTTGTGTTTTATTAAAAAAAAACATGTGTATAGGGAAATAAGTGTATAGTTTCTTTTTGATAAAACACAAATCCAGGCATCACATTTGGATGACTCCATATTTGTAAACATGCATTTTTTATACACGTGTCAAGATTTAGATTTCTATAAATTTGATAAATAATTTATTGCATAAATAAAGTATGCAATTATGCCTTCTTGGTACTTGATGTAAAAAATATTATATTAAAAACTGATAACTCTCCTACGCACATATATTGTTTTTTATAATGCTATATATATATATATATATATATATATATATATATATATATATATATATATATATATATATCATTATCATCATCATCATTATTATGTTAGCTTATATCAACCTTATGCTAGACAACAGCTTTAAAACCATTACTATTCACTAGTATTAGGTCATACTTATTACACTGACCAGACGGGCTGTTTTTTTAGATGATTTACTTCTTTAGGCAGGTTTTCTTTATGAAGCCTAAGGAGCCCCGCTTACCCTAGGTATAACCCCGACCGGGGACCGAATGCATATGTATGGGCAGTAATGCTAGATAGTATATATATATATATATATATATATATATATATATATATATATATATATATATTATAATTAATCTTGAATTCATTAACGTTTATTAATGAGAAACAGACTGGATGTGATTATTAACTAATATGGGAAATCAGGTTAAATGTTGTTTAGTAAATTGATAGCGACAGTTTTAGATATTGATTAGATTATTTTCATATATTTTAATTTCAAAATGAAAAAGATGTCAACAACTAATATATTATAGTATAACATGAACTAAAAATGCTAAGTCAAATAATAAAGAAGTTTTGTTAAATATACTTTATTAAAATTATTTAATCTCGCATAAAATATCATAAAAAAATGAAATATTGATATATATATATATATATATATATATATATATATATATATATATATATATATATATACGTATATAGTTTGGTTATTAACATTTTTCATCAATGGTTAACTTCAATATATTTCTAAATATTTTTCATATTTAATTTTTGTATGTGAGTATTGTTTCATGCGAATGAATTATCACCCCCAAAACCACAAGATATTATAAAGTATTCAATAATCACTTATTGTTTATTTTATTGGTTATAATAATAATAGACTATTTATTGGTTATAATAATAATAGAGCATTATATTATAAAACCATAGTATTGTTTCTTTTCGTATATGAATTACTGATTACTTATTATTATTAAGAAAAAATATGTTTTTTTCAAAACTATTATTTTTGTAGTAGAAAACAATTTTCTCTAGACTAATTTTTAGGAATTATTTTTAAATAAGTAAATTAGTAGTAAAACATTTAAATTGTTATGTACTTTCTAATTTTATTTTTTATTTAGAATTATACTTAATTTTAAAACAAAATATAAATATTGATTTGAATTTAATGTGTTTAAATATTTTAAATTTATAATAAATTTAAATTGTACTCTTTTTTTGTTACAAAATGAATTACCTTGTAGTGTCTGATATTATTTTCTAATATATATAGTGTTTATTTTCGATTGTATTTATTTCTTGTGACATATTTGATATAAACTCTAATTTTATTAATGGATATTTTAGAAGTTCAAAGATTTACCCATGTTGTATGTAAATGACAGTTTGACTTTAAACTTGGCATGTATATGTTAAAGGAATGAAAACAAGTATTTGTAGTAAAATATTACCTGTATGTAAAAAATCTATTACTAATTTTCAATACTTTTTGAGAATATTTTACTAATTAGTTTAGAGGATTTAATTGCAACATTATATATATATATATATATATATATTTCTATAGTAATAGTTATTTAAATAATTTCATTTAGCTTATATTTCAAAAGATATTCATTAAAAAAATACAATTGATTCAATATAAAAATAAATTATATTTATTTAACGAAACATTTTTTTATTATAAACAACTTTTTTAAAAGTAGTTTATAATAAGTCCCATTTTTTAATACTTTAGTTTTTAAACGTGACAGTATTGTTCAGAAGATCTGTTTTAGATTGCATCCACTCAATAATAATATACAACTATTTTAGATGTTATGTTTTGATATTTTAATTCTTTCGTATATATTTTAAGTATTTTATGATTCTATATTATTTCAATATCATTTTTGTAATTTCATATTTAATTACCCTATTGAAGAAAGCAATAATTTTTTTAATGTGGTAATGAAATATGAAAATAAGACCTAATAAAACAAATTGTTTATTGAATTGATGTGATGTAATAAGTGATTATATCCTAATGATGCATCATTAGAATATAATTAATGCAATTTAATGATCTACATATTACTACTTAATCATTTATTTGTTAGTTATGAGTTTTATCATTATCATAAAAAATATGATTAATTTTTAGTAGTAACATTTTGGAATAAAATGTTATAAAAATGTTCAATAATCGTTTATTGTTCTCTTTGTTTGTTTAAAAGTTAATGAGCAATTCAGTGGTAATACCATCATTGTCATAATTCTATATAGCGTTTTGAATATGATGGTATAGCCACCGAAATGCGTATTAGCCTTTAAGCGAATAAAAAGAACAATAAGAAATTATTGGACACTTCTATAAAAAAATGTGATGTTGAAGCGTTGATTTATATGCCACATTATTTTTAATTAGTTCAGTGAGTGTACCGCTTAAAAGAGCTTAATTTTTCTCGTTGAATTCAGTTATAAATATTGTCAGATGACTTGGTTAAAAATAGATCTTTATTAAAATATTCATTATTTAATCTGATGATTGTTTTTAATAAGTAAATTGAATTAATATTTAACTTTGTATAATCAAAAATAAAATTATCACAAAAAATTGAAATTTCAATTAATGTGTTATTCAGTAATTGAAAATACGTTCAAATAAAAATCTACTGTGTATTTATTTATTATTATTAAATTTGTTTATTAAATGGAATAAGAGAAGGAAAAATATATGTTATTTTACCTATTTGTGACGTTATTTAAGAAAGAACTTTTTTTTATCTAGAACATACTTTCATTGAAATTATTTTTTTAGAAAATTAGAATGTATTTAATTAAAAATAGTAGATTTTGCATATATAATTATTTACATATACTAAAAATGTACGTATATATATATATATATATATATATATATATATATATATATATATATATGTATACAAGTTAATTAAATATATTGAAAGTGTAAACTTAAAATTTAACAATAAAATTAAAAATTACTTCTACAATACTTGAACAAGTTATATAAAAGTTTAATAAAATGATAAGGTGTTATGAGTTAATTTTTTAATTAGTATAGTATTTGCTGTTTACAATAAAATTTGAGCAACTACATTTAGTGCTACATAGAAAAATATGCTGTTGTAATAGACAACAATATCGGCATTCACTGCTATAAATCAAGTGGTATTGAACTACAATATATTTAATTTTACCTACATATAACTGGTCGCTACTCGTATATAATTTTTAAGCATACATTGGCGTCAAAAGAAGTTTATCAATTAGAAGGTATGCATTACTTATTTTAGTAGACTGCTGTTGTTCGCTTACAAAAAATCAATCATAAGTGTTAATATGAGTTATCTATTATTAAGGTAAATATTTAATAGATGAAGTAAATAATTATTTATTTTTACAAGATTAAAAATTATAAAACCTTCTTTAATATTATTTAATAAAATGTACAAAATTGTTCTTTGTGTATGTTGTTATAAAAAGTAACATAATTAATTATTTAAATTATCTATATTAAATATTGTATATATATATATATATATATATATATATATATATATATATATGTATACGCGTGTGTGTGTGTATGTAAATATGTAGTTCATATACAAATAGTAGATGGCTATTAAATTTATTTATTTAGGAATAATATAAAAACTAAATTAATCAGGTGATTAAATTGATTAATTGAATGGCTTTAGTGTTCAGAAATTGAAAATAAGTTGTTAGATATTATTAATGTTTTCAAATAACTTTATGTATATATATATATATATATATATATATATATATATATATATATATATATCTTTATTTTTTAATTAAAATATTCAATATTGGGAAACTAAATTTGATTTAGTTGATCGATAAAAAGAATAAGAATAAAATTTGAATTAATGTTTTCTAATAAATAATAATTGCAATATTTTATTTTACTTTTACATGTGTATTATATGAAATAACCTTATTTATCATATGATAAAGATTTTTACAACAGTTTTTATATCATTTTTATAAATTAATTTGTAAAAACAATACTATTTTTAATTCAAAATTTAAGTATGAAATTATAAATTAAAAATATATAACAGACACAAAATGTAATAGAAATAGAAGTAATATATTTTTTTAACACGAGTGACTAATTAAAAGTTTAGTAATTTGAAATATTACATTCAGTCTGACTTTATTATATTGTATAATGAAACAATTTTTTTTGTACCAAGTGGTTAATGTTTAACTTGACAATAAAAACAAATTAGTTTAAAATATAACACTCTCATGAGAAATGTCTACATTTTGTAAATCAATAAAAATATTTATAACATTGAAATATCTGTAGATATTTATATTTTAATTTATAAATATAACTCATTTAAAAATGTATTTTATGTTATTTACTTTTTTTGCAAAATCTGTAATATACTGATTTGAAGTACAAAATTGTATTAGAAGTTAAATAGTTTTCATGTTTAATTCGGACACACTATTATTTTCAAAAATATTGTTTTTCTAAACATATTAAGAAAATTTTTCGATGTACATTTCTCATATTTCTTTACATGAAATTAGTTATTGCAATTAAAAATTTGGGTATAACAAAAGTATACAATAAAGAAATAACGATAGATCTTAAATCTCTATATATAATTTATATTTAAATTTTTGTAACAGAAATCTAGTTATTTAATATTATTATTGTATTCTTGTGTAATTAATGAGAATTAGTTTATAAATTGAATTCATCAGTTTGGGTACATATAATCATTATATTTGTTTCTAAAAGAATTTAATTTATTCAAAAGGAATTAATTGCACGCAAATTTGTATAAAAGAGATTTCAACTGAATTTTAAATTTTGTTTGGATATGTAAATCTCTTAAAATGTATTACATTGCTGTATAGTTGACGTTTATGTTCCGTATTTTATAGTTATAATCAACGATAACACACCTCCGTCTCTACTTTCGTTTTCTTTTAACAACGATCTGAACTAGAATCCGACACTTTTTATTGCATTGAATGTTTTATATTACTTAATATATCCGTGTTTCGTGTACATATATAGTGCGTCGATGTGGCGTCATCTTTTTAGCTGTTGGCGTCGGCGTCGAAGACAAATATTTACGACTCGTTTATTTTGATTGACAATGTTGCATTTCATGTTTGACAACTTGTTTTCGGATTTATATTACGCTACTATTATAGTCCTCAACTAATTAGTATATGAATTGTGTCATAAGTTACACTGTTATTTTTTTTCAAGTATAACTACATACGTCATGTGACAATATGAATATAAAATCGATATATTACTTTTTAATGTTATTATTGCGATATTTCCTCCTTTTGACAACTGAAGAGAATGTAGGGCTGGCTAATATTCAATTTGCATAAATAGTAGGAATATTAAAATTTAGATATTTCTTTCTTGGGTTATTTAAATTTAATTTCAATTGAAGGTTAAGGTTAAGGTTCATACTTTTTGTTTTATTATTCATAAATTTTATTTATAGCAGATATTTCATTACTGCAATTAAAAATTATTTATTATCATTTGACAGCTATAAAAACTACATAAATATTAATTATTTTACTATGTAATACAACAATAATAAAAAAATTAGCAAATAAAAATATTGATTAAATTGTTCAAAGAAATTTCATAATATATTTTTTTCAGTGTAATATATTTTATTGCAAACGTGTTTATGTGACTAATGAGTAAATAAATTGTTGATGGTTTCATAATGATTTCAAATACGAAAGAGATTTAATAATTTAAGTCTCAATGGTCGACTCATAAATTTCAAAATTGTTTAATTTTCAAAAATGGATGAGGTGAAAAAAGCAAAAAAAAAATTGTTTTATTAACGTCTAACTAAGCTAGAACAGTATCATATAAAAGTGTTATTTGTTATAAAAAAAATTAAAAACATTAGTAACTATTAGACATTAGACTTTCTAATATACGAGTGTCGTTCGATAAGTATAGTAAAAAAATAAGAAAAACTAAATTGAAAAATTTAATTAAATTAAACAATTAATAAATTTACCATACTTATCAAACGACCCTCGTATGTATATTTTAATATTTTTAAAATATCATCTTCCTTAATTAAGGATTTTGAAAATCGGATTAAGAGAAAAGAAATTAATCAATTCTAATTAATAAAAGATGTTTTAAAATTGGAACACTTGTTAGCTCCTGTTAATCTATCTTAGCGCAATCCTGTCAATTTTATTTAACCAAGCACCTCTTTTTTATATACTTATATAAATATAGTCTAATATTAAAACGCGAGTTTTTGTGAGTTATAACAAATGGAATGAATTTTGGTATTATGTATTTTTTGGTTTTAATTTCTTCTTCAAAATTTTTGATAATAAAATAAAATTTTTAAGCTTTAAAATGTATAAATAAGTTATATTCTAATAAATGAGAATTTCTATTTTTAATTAAGTCTTTTTCTAGTTAGATGTTATTTGAATAATATAAATAAATAGAGATATAGATTTTGAAGACATTTTTTTTATTTAAAAATATGTTTGACTAATGAAAATTAAGACTGATAGTAAAAAATGTAAAATAGTTATCTAAGGAAGAATCGATATACAGAAATGTAAATAAATGTAACAATATTAAATTTTTCATGTGATTTGGCCATGTTCGGTCTTATTTTTTTATTTTTCTCATTGAACAATGACTTTTTTTACTTTACAATCTTTCAGACTAGTTTGTAAAAATCTTTGGTGCACTATAAATGGCAAAATTTGTTTTCATTTATAATTTTAACATTCTCTCAATCCTCTTTGATAGTTGAGTAAAGAGTAGTATTTCAATTTTTGGCTTTAATATGGAATAGTTTTCATTTATTGATGTTTTTTAATTAACTAAAGGTCTTGAACCTTTCAATATTTTAATACTGCAATGAAATAATTAAATTTATACGTAAAATTGCTTTGTGAAAAGATTTTAGATGAACATAGTCCAATGTCACTTGGTTCTTTAAATTTTTACATTATTTTCAAATAGATAAAATTTCCGAGAAATTCTTAGCAGACTAAAATTCAAATCATTTAATTCATATACAAAAACATTAAAAAATAGTCGGTTATTTTTAATTTTGCTTATATATATATATATAAAATTTTTCTTAAAAAGCAGTATTTTATATCTAATAAAAACAAGATATTTTGTTATTATATCCTGATAAATAATAATTTAAAAACAATGCAATTAATTTTAAATCTTGAAATATTTATGGAATAAGAGTATTATACAATTTTGGAATGTTGAATTGTTTGTCTGAAAAATAAAGTAATAAACGGAATGTTGTACAAAATATCAATTCCTTATATGTCGAGATTGCTCTAGATTCCTGTACCAAAATTGTAATACAATAACATTTACAACAATGATATGTATTAAATGACAAGAAGGAGTGTACTTAAAGACGTAATTTTAACTTCATATGATCTATATATTTATAAACACATATATACACACACATGTAAATGTATATTTTATATATGTGTATATATGTATATATATATATATTTATTTACATTATAATTTGATACTGCAAAATAAAATAATTTATACGTTAAAAATAAAATTAATTATTATTATATACTTGCTATTATTATTGCTTCCTTTTTATAATTTCTATTTAGTTAAAAAATATAAACAATATATAAATACAACTTTATGTTATAATATAAAGGCATTTTATTTTAATCCAACTTTTTTATATCATTTAAACTGTGGATGGATTTCTGAATATGTTAAATATTATACAACAATAATTTTTTTATTTACCGTAGAAGCAATAAATTATTGTTAAATTTACTTATTATGTAATTTTTATGGTACAAATTATTAATTATTTTTTAACTTGAACTAATAGAATAATATTTGTTGTTCATAGATATGTTTAACCCAAAATTGAAATTCAAATAAAATTTATTTATATCTATTCAGAATATTGTTCGATATATGTTGATAATATATAATATATATATATATATATATATATATATATATATATATATATATATATGCATATGCAGAGAGAGAGAGAGAGAGATGACATAGAAACGAAACTTATTATTCAGTTATAGGTGCATTTTTGTTTGTAAAGTATTTTTTAAATGAATTATAATTAAGTAGAATTTATAGATTTTAATAAGTTCCAGTTTATTTCTGCACCTTATATAACTTTTAATATTCTCATTGACACATTTTTAAAAAAGAGAAATTGAAACGATAATTTTTTATTTATACAAAATAATATATTAGGTTGGCAAGTATCTCCCTTCCGCTTTTTTTTTTTTTTTTTGTATTACAAACCAGAAAAGAAATTTTGCCAACCTATTTACAAAACAAAGAAAATTTACAATAATCACAAATCTCTAAAATGATTTCATGAACTGATTGTAGCATGTTGTCTATTTTAAATATAATTTAACTTTTTGAACTTTGCACAATGTATTTGATTGAATGATATTCTCAAAGACAAATATGGCAGTTTCTATATTTTTTAATGTTATAATAGTGTATATTGTATAATTTAAAAAAAAATTTTTGACTTAATATATACTTATTATTAAAATACATAGAATATGATATTAATGGATTTAATAATAATAGAAAATTAATAGTGTAAATATATATTGGAGCAATTAAAATTTCTTTAAAAACTTAAGAGATGAATTAATATGATTTGCCTAATTTTATATTTTCTTCTAATGTTACATATTAGTAGATTTAGTTGATCTTGTGTTTAACATATCGGTCTATTTGTTGATTTATTATGCTTTTGAAATATTTTTTTTAGTATTTATTCGTTTGAAACTTAACTGTATTTAAATTGAATAATATTTATTAACAATAATGATAGGAAAAATAAATTAAGTCTCTGATAGATAAATTATATTTATAATTAATAATATATTATATAAAGTAAATTAAAATAAATCAGAAAAGAATTATTTTTTTAGTTTCTGTCTGTTAAAATATTATCGGCTTTTTCAGAAATATCCAGTATGTTATTTATTATAAAAAAATATTTTGATATATGAATTATTAAAAAGTAATATGATATTTAAAGTTAGCAATAATTTTAAAATTTATTATTACTTTTAATAGATAAAGGTATAATTCATTATAAATACATAATATAAAATCATCCAAATGAGACGCCTAGATTTGTGTTTTATTAAAAAGAAACTATATACATATTTCCCTATACACCACCCTATACACATATTTCTTTTTAATAAAACACAAATCTATGCGTCACATTTGGATGACCCGATACTTTTTACTTACACCATTTATTAAAAATTCTAAAACTAGTATTGTAATTTTTATATCCTGTTTTTGAAATATAATAAAAATTTGTAACATTAATCATATTTTACATATAATACTATGAAATATTTTGAACATTCACTACGTTAAATATAATTACCTTGATATATATATATATATATATATATATATATATATATATATGTATGTATGTGTGTGTGTGTGTATGTACAAATGCAAAAATATTACGAAAAAATGAAAGAATGAAAAAAAGGCATTAGTTCATAGAGTTGATATTTTATATATCAATGATTAATTTTATCTCGAAAATAGAGTAGATCTAATTATGAATTAATTTAAACAAAAATTGATAAATGAGGTCGAATATTATTACTTATATGTTATTGCAAGTTTAATTAAAAAAAGTAATAAATAAAACACTTTTTTGCAACAGTTTATTCAACTATTTCCATACAATTATAATAAATATCATTTATAACATGCTACAAACAATTTTTTATTCTAAAAATAAATGACAGAAGTTTCCTGCCATTTAACTTTAACACGAGTTTAATTTTATTAACAGTTTAATTAAAACTAAGCGCAATTTTTGTATTCAGTGGTTTATAATTAAATTATAGGAGTAATTATAGATTTTTTAAAAATTATTTAAATTAAAAACCTATTCGATTTTACATGCATGCATACATACATATATATATATATATATATATATATATGCATATATATATATATATATATATATATATATATATATATATATATATATATATATATATATATATATATATATATATATATATATATATATATATATATATATATATATATATATATATATATTATATAAATGTTATATATAATGTGGATATTATATATATATATGTGTCTTTAAATTTACGAAATGTTTTTTCTCTTTTCATTTAATCAATGTATATTTTACTTTTGTTCAGAGTTTAACTTGCATACATAACTTTATTTCAAATTAAAATAATATTATTTTTTGTAAAAAATAGTGAAAGTTATTAATTAATCACAAATTTGATAATAAAGTTTGAAATATTTACATTATTTGGATTCGTTTTTAATTTGTTGAACATAGTTTTTATTTAAATACTTTATATATATATATATTTATATATATATATATATATATATATATGTATATATATATATATATATATATATATATATATATATATATATATATATATATATATATATATATATATATATATATATATATATATATATATATATATATGTACTGAAATTGGTTTTTAACTTGAATTATTTGACAAAAAAAATTATGATTACTTTATATTTTTATATCATTTATTTTAAAGAAATGACAGAAGTTTCCTGTTAAATAATTTTAACGCGGTTCAATTATATTAATAATTTAATTAAAACTTAAAGCAATGTTTGTATTATGTGATTTATAGTTAAATTATAGCAGTAATATACTTTTTTTACAAATTTTTAATATAAAACCCTTTTGATTATATATAATATGTAATTTGAAATTTGTATCGTACAAAAATTAATATAAAAGTAATGTAACAAAATACAGTGCATTCCAAAATAAAGTGACAAATTTTAATTATTATTCAATTTAAAAACAGTTTTACGGCTGACATTATAATTAAGCATGATTAGCATGTTTTATTATGAAATTAAATAACTTTAAACATGTTTTATATGCTAGTAATAAGTGCTATTACAATGATTGATTGATATTATTAATGTGCAAAATTTAATTCTCGTTGATGACTTAACCACACCTTATGAATGTCGCATTTTAGTTTGTAAATTAACATTTTAATAAGATTTTAAATTCACTCACGTGAGAAATAAATACATAGTTTGTATAATTGTATATATATATATATATATATATATATATATATATATGTATATATATATATATATATATATATATATATATATATATATGTATATTATATATATATATATATATATATATGTGTGTGTGTGTGTGTGTGTGTGTGTGTGTATTATTTTGAATATAAACACTATTAAATAATTTTTCAACGAAAATTGTAAACTAAAGTGAACTAAATATTTTCACAGTACTGGAATATAAATAAATTTGATTTTTAAAAAAGATCGAATACTTGATTACTTTTGTATATTAATTTAAATAAGAACATTAATTCAAAAATATATATGTTAAAGGAATAATAGTATATAAATTTGCTTTCAAAGAATTTTTTCTTACAATTTGTAGTTAAAAGTTAATTTTGTTTAATTTATAAGTTAATTTCGTGTTAATTCCAAGTTCGTGAACTTGAACTTAGTGCATGAATAAAAATAGTATTCTATCAGTTAAAATAGTTATTCTAGTAATACTTTGTAATTCAAACTAAATAAATAAAACATGAAATTAAATTAAAAAGTTTTTATATCAGGTTTTATTTGCATACCTGAGTTTCCTATATTTGGTTATAGTACTTTAGTTGTTGAATAGTATTCTATTTAGTTATGCCTTAGAAAAAATTTTTAACTTCATATATTAATTATTTTATTACATGAAAATTAAAGAATTATAAATAAATAGATTTATCTTATTATCTATTACTTTTTTTAATAAAGTTCTATAAATATTAATTTGGTATACATATATCACACACATACATACATACATTCATACTATAATTTATATATATATATATATATATATATATATATATATATATATATATATATAAATTATAGTACGAACTGTTCTTCGAAATATACGTCACTTTTCCTTGAGTGTTTTTTTCTGTTAATTGTCTACTCGTAACCAATCCTTCATCAGAGGGGCTGAATGCACTAGTTTTTAACATTCCTAAGGTTTATGGGTGTTGGACCATCTGTCAAACTTTATATGCCTCTAGATTTTATTAGTCTGATTGCTACTCATAAAAGTTTTTAATATGAATGGCAATACTAGAAAAAATACTCCTATCTATATAGCTCTTTAGATCACTCAAGCCCACAAAACCTCTTACTTAAACAAGATCATCATCATCATCATAATCATCATATATATATATATATATATATATATATATATATATATATATGTATGTATGTATGTATATCATTGACTTATAAATAATCACTTAGATAAGAAAAACATGTACACAATTTTGTAACCACTTTATATAAATATCTCATTGACAAAATATTTTAAATACTATCTTTTAATTATTGAATTTTTTTATAATACACCATATTTAAATTAAGAATTTTTTTATGTATGAATGAAAATATAAAATTTAATTGATTATTTAAAATCATATAGAATTTCAAATGAGATTTTGTAAGAAACATAGTGTTTTCTTTAAATGGAATTGATTTACTTTAATATAAATGTTTTTATTTGTCTAGTCAGAAAATCGATTAAACTTTGAATAGTAAACAAGTACGTGAATGAGTTCAGTTAGTGCGTGAAAACAGGTACTTATTCAATAAATAGTAGACGAAACACACATCTGTTATTCGTATCCTATCTATATGTGTATACTTGTTTGTTTCAATTGAAAATTAATTAAGAAAATTGTAAAACAGCACTTGATTCTACATTTAAATTCGGATGAATAAGATTTATTCATTAATTGGTAAAATAAGATTTCGGCTAGAATTAACTTATAGAGAATTTCAAATATATTTGATAATCATTTCGATTATATTTTATATTTTGTTTAACGAATGTATTGGAATTAATTTATACTACTTATATTATATTATCATTTAAATACCACGGTAAGAATATATTCTTTTTTATAAATAGTATACAATTTTAATTATTGTTAAAAATAAGACTTATTAGTTGTTTTGGAACTGTGGCTGATTCACTTTACACAAATGAATTTTCACCCCTACACCACAATATTTTTAAGTGTTCAATAATCACTTATTGTTCAGAAAGGCTTTGACAATGATGGCGTCGCCATCGAAATGCATCAGCCGATATAATTATGTAATTATAAATTATATAATTATAAAAACAAGTGAACAATAAGTGATTATTGAACACTTAAAAATATTGTGGTGTATGGGTGAAAATTCATTTGTGTAAAATAAGACTTATCATACATGAAACATTCGCGGGAATAAATGATAGAAATACTTTAAATATTTACAATTTATTAAAAAAATTCTAAAATTGACAAATGTTTACTATCGTATTCAAATATTGACAGCATATTTTTATTATGTATATAATTTTGTTTAAAACACTTTATTTAAAACTATGTGTAAGTGATTTTTGTACAACTATTTAAAAATTAAATTTTTAAAATAGGTATATCATTTGTCGGTTTACGTTGAACTATGGACATCGGTTAGCCCTTAAATCAGTAAATAAATTTTAAAATTCATTTTGATTTAAATTTTTATACAAAAATCACTCTTATTCAGAATTAGAAAAAGTTTGTTGGGTAGTACTTTAATATTTTTCTTATTACAGGTATAGGTCTTTGGTCTATATTTGAAATATCTACTCAGCATCAAATTGCATATAAATATATTTCTCTAAGTTTTTTACATTTGTTTTTTTAAAAAAAATTGTTATTTGGTCACTTCTTTTGATATCCTTTCGTCATTCCTTCTACATATGTGTTCTATCCAAATAGATATATATATATATATTTCTATTATTTAATGAATGTCATTTATTCGTAGCTTATTTATAATATCCTTATTTATTTTTTTATTTTATCCTGCTTTATACAGCTCTTAATAGATTTGAGAAATTGTATAATATTTTAGTTGCTTGAATTTTACTTTTATCTCTTGCTTTTAGAAACCAACATTCAGAACCATGTTATATATATATATATATATATATATATATATATATATATATATATATATATATATATATATATATATATATATATATATAAATAATTTGGGTGGCTCAAATGAGACTGAAGAGTTTAGGTAAACATTTACTTGCTTACTATAATTTACTATTTTTTATTATCTTTCAGTCTCATTCGGGTCTTTTCTCTCTCTCTCTCTCTTTCTCTCTCTCTCTCTCTCTCTCTCTATATATATATATATATACATATACACACACACACACACACACATATATATATATATATATATATATATATATATATAGTGTATTTTTGATTTGAAATTGTATGCGTAAGTCTACCAAATTTATTGATTATTTTAAAGAAAGTTGAATATTTTTAATTGTTGTTTATTACAAATTAATTATATTTCAACATAAATTCAAATTGTTATATTTTTTAATCTTTAGTAATGTAAATATATCATTTTGTTGTATCTTCATTAGAATGACACTTCTGAAAGCTATTTCAAGTATCACCATGACGAATCATATTTTCGTTGTTTGTTGTTGCAATACACTGATATAGTAATAAAAACTAATTTATTTTTTTTATCTCTAATTTCCACCTTTTTTATATATATATATATATATATATATATATATATATATATATATAAGAAAGTGTATGTGTTTAATATAAAAAAGTGAAATAGAAAGTAATAATAGAATTACATTGATGTAAATGCGAGAGGTAAACATAACCAAATTAAATGTAGATCAATAATATAATAGAAAACATAACAGGCATTGCAAGATAACAAATATATTTTACTGAATTGAAGTTAGAATAAATAAGTGTGTAGATGCAGTTGAAATACAATAATGTGTTGTTTTTTACATAAATTTGTTATTATGTATAAAATTCTAACTAGTTTTTGTCAAGTGAATATAATAACTTTGTTAATTTCTTATCATGAATTACAATATTTTGGATAAGACAGATATATGAGTATATTCAGTCTAAGAAAATATTGTAGTTACAGATTCTGAACAAGATATTTTTTTTAAAAAAAGAAAAAGAGCCTATAATATTTAGTTAAAAGCCATATTTAAACTGACCATTACGTAAATTTAGAAAATTGTGCTTACTGAATTATTAAAATATTAGTATAAAGTTTACGGCCAAAAATAAAAATATTTGCTCGAATATAAAAATTTATATTAAGATGTACATAGAAATTTAATTAATTTCTGTATTATAGTTTATAGAAATATTGAAAAAAATATGATGTTATTTTAAATTAGCTAAGGTAAACATTTTACTTAAGTTTTGTATATTTCAAAAATGTATATATATATATATATATATTATTTTTTAAAATTAAAAAATACAAATTCTATATAACATATTGAATTATCTCTTTGTGTATATATAATTTTAATAAGTGTTTACATTTCTCCATATGATTTCATGTTATTAAAGTTATGTTTGTAAAAGAAAACAAATTGAGTATAACCTTATTATTATTGAATATTCGGTATTTCTAACCTTATAAACGATTGTTGTTTTAACGCGACAGAAAATCATAATTATTATTATTAAATACAATATGTTTTATAAGTATTTGTAACACTAAATAGTAATTTAGATTAGATCATAAGATTATTTGATATTCATAATATTACTTATCTAACGATATGCATTTAAAACTACAATCTGTAATTATGAGTTTTTATTAATTATGTATATATATATATATATATATATATATATATATATATATATATATATCTCAGAGTCGTTTGATAAGTGTGGTTAAAAAGTAAGAAAAACTAAATTGAAAAATTTAATGAAATTAATTAATTAAATTAAACAATAAATAAATTACCATACTTATCAAACGACCCTCGTATATATATATATATATACACCCGTCCCTCAATTTACGCGGAGTATCCGTTTCACGTAGATTTGTTTTACGCGAATGAAAATCGCGTAAATTGAGTTTGTCAGTACAATAGAAAAAATATTGGAAATAAAAACTAGTAAAGTTGTAGAAACACATATTTATTTCATAGCTTAACAAAAAAATAATGACGTTTTAGAAAACAAAAATAGATAAATTTTATTCGGTGTCACTATCGCTACTGTAATTTAAAACAATCAACTTTTTATATATTTGTATCGTGCTTTTATACGTTGAAGTAAGAATTTACGTCACTCATATATAATAAATTCCATGATAAATGATATAAAATGAAATCCATCTGACCGCGTATAAAAAGTGCCGCGTAAATCAATAGCGCGTAAAAAAGTCCCGTCTAAATAGAGGGACGGGTGTATATGTCATCCAAATATGACACTTAGATTTGTGTTTTATTAAAAAGAAACTATACACATGTATCTCTATAGACCACCCTATACACATGTTTCTTTTCAATAAAACACAAATCTAGACGGCACATTTAGATGACACTATATATATATAATCGTTTATATATATATATATATATATATATATATATATATATATATATATGTATATATATGAAATGAAAGTTATAGTAAAAATCGAATGATTAAAAAATAAAAAAGCATATTAGTTATATATTAAGTTATGTATTATGAAATGTCGGATTTTTCAATTGGAAATCAAAGAGAAATCCTATATTTCATATTACACGACCTAATATTTGTTATTAATCATATTTCAGAAATTTCTGAAATTGATGTTATTTCTAATCAATAATCATAACGTTTATATAATAGAAATAAATCTTTTATTGATAATAATTTTATATTTTTTTGTTATTTTTAAAGATAATGTTCTTTCAAAATTATGCATTTGAATTAATTTTCTTATTCATATTAAAGTATTGCTCTTTTTTTAAATTATTTCTAAAATTCATTTATGCTTCATATTTTATAATTATTGCAATAAATAATAACATTTCATTAAAATATTTTTATAAAAATCAATTTACTTCATGCAATTTTTCGTTTAATTGTATATTCAATATAAAGAACAGCTACGGTGTAAAAAATAATAATTTATTATAGGCAATACATGTTAATTTAATTTTCAACTATATACAGAAATCTATATATATAATTTTAAATTTGAAAGGAAAAATAATGACAGTAACTAGAAATATTTCTTATTTGTAATATTGCAAATGTTATTTATACAAACCCAGTAATTTCAGTTAATTTCATTAACTCCTATTCAATTTTATAAAGTGAATAACAAATTGAAAAGAATTAAATCGTTTATTTGTAATCAAGTTGTTTTATATTTTAAAAGTAATAGAATTTACATGAAAAGAATTTTAATTATACTGTACTACTTATTCGCTTGATTCACGTGGATAATCTATATCGATATTATCTATCACATATATATATATATATATATATATATATATATATATATATATATATATATATATATATTTGCATAAGTGTGTATAAGCATGTAACTTTAAACTTACTATTACTTCTTGATTATTTTGTTTAAAACACCCATATTTAAGCGTAATTGTATATAATTTAAAGCGTTTTAAATTGATTTCATATGGACGTTGTTTGATACAAGTTTGGAATTTTGATTGATGCATTTATATTTGTCACCATTAAAAAATCAATAGCCTTGCAGCGATTATGTAATTCATTATATAACATAGTGTAAATGAATGTATGATATTTTCTGAGAAATGTAGTAAAGTGTTAAGTTACATGATATTGGTACATTATTCTCCACATACATAATTTGCAAAAATACGAGTATATACATGTTTCGTTAAACCTGTTAATAATTTTCACTAGTATCACTTAACCCACCGGAAATTAGACTCGAATTCTATATAATTACTGATTATAAATTACTCTCTAAGAATATATGATAAAACTTATCTGTAGATTGTCCATAAATTTATTCTAATAATATATAATTTTATTCACTACAGGTTGTTGTTTGATTGACTATTCAATAAAGTTATAAGAAATAATATTCTTGACCTAGTCATAGTTTTTATGGTTTAATTCTATATTTTTTAAGATTTGTAACTATATATATAATACATGTACAGAATTTTCCTTAAAAGAGATTATATATATATATATATATATATATATATATATATAAATGGATATATTAATTATCGATGTAGAACGTTTGAATAATTTTGAATATTCTTTGTGTATAGTAAATAGATCAAAATTGATAAAAAATACCATTTTAAATTAAGAAAAGTGTTTTAAAAAGCTCTGACCATAGTATTCAAATAGATCGAAAACTCAAAAAATCGTAATATTTAAAAGCTCGGTATTAAAGTATTAGAAAATTATCAGAATTAATTTAAGATATCTAGTAATTACTAATGAAATTGATGAGAGTTAACACAGTTAATTTATATTTGCTGCTAAATAGATTCCCAATTTTGTCTGAGTATTGACATTTGACGAGGATTGATCTTTTTTTCAATGTGTTCTTAATATTGAACGGTTTGTTCAATTTCTTTGAATATTGTATACATTCATTATGGCATAGTTTATTATGAAAAAGGAATCGAATATTATTTTTTAGGTGACGCGTTATATTATTTTAAAATTAATTTAAGATAATATATAACATTTTTTTTAAGTTTTTAGATTTAACATATTTAAACTTTCATCTTTAGTCAAAAGTTATATTGGGATCTGATTTTAATGCATTTTTCTTTAAAAAATACAATCGTAAGATAATTTTTTTGTGAAATAAGTGTTTAAAAGTTACACATTTATACAAGTTTTCTATGAATTTTTTAAAAATGTTTAAATCAGTGAGTTGATAATTTTAATATTAAAAATTGTGATAATAAAAGATTGAATTTTATTAAAAAATCAAAAGAGTTTTTGTAATTTGAATATTTTTAAATTTTGTTGTGTCTTATAAATTATTATCAAAACTGGAAATGTTCTCATTTTATACGTAGATATGATATTGATTTCGGAAATAGTTAAGTTTTTCCTAAAGTACCTCAATATAGAATTTATTTAATTTGTCAAGTATTATCGTAAGTATCTTAGAAATTAAAAAAATATTTTTTTAAATTTTAATTTAAGTTATTTAAAATTATTCGAATTTACCCTCAACAGTTGTTATTATGTTTTGCATTTTAAAAAATTAATATGATGTTTTATATATAAGATTAATTATTTTCTTAAGTTTTGATGTTAAAATTATTTTTAATTTCTTTTCTATACAATTGTTTTTTAAGAATAATTTTCATATAAATAGTTTTTGATATAAATAAGTCTTATTTTACATATTATAAAATAAATAAAATAATCAGTTGAGTATAATTGTGTTATCAATGTCGTTAAAAGTTAGCCACGAGTAATTAACGAGCAGCTTTTTGAAGTTATGTTTACATATAATTGGTATTAATTTCATTCTCAGTTTGATTATGTATAGTGATTAATTATTATATGTAATATAAGATCAATAAATCATATGAAGCTATATTATTTTCTATGATTTTTATTATAAAAATTATATAGAATATATAGAATATTTTATTTATCGTTAAATTTAATCATAAGAAGTATTGTAGATATTTATAATTTATGTTTCATTCATTAATATACTCTATTAATTTTCCTAAATTGTTTAAATGATTTCTGATATCACATTTGGTTATTATAGATTTATAATATTGATGTTGTAATATAAATGATTTCAAGATTAATAATTTTGTTAGTACAAGTTTACTATTATCAAGAGAAACACTTTTTTTATAAAACTTTTACTTCAATTTTTGTTAAAAATAATGTAATTTTAGAAGTTTAATACAAGCATGACATTTATTTCCTTACTTTTTGTACTAATAATATATATATATATATATACATGTATATAAATGTACATACATATATAAATATGCACATATATGTATGTACATATATGTGATTATGTTCATAAAT
>CP092087.1:32737786-32740286 GCA_029203775.1 Neoneuromus ignobilis
CATCTAGAAAAAATTAAAAATATTTTTCTTATAATATAAAATATTCCTGTAATTATTCACGTACAAGTATATTCTATTATGGAATTTAATTAAGGAATATGAATAAGTGTGAAATATGAGGAAAAATTGAAAATATTATAAATGATAATCAGTAAATGTGCATTCAAATGAAATGAAACTTGTTCATGAATATTTATGTACCTGTGGATGTGCAGCATGACCTTGTCTGGAAACAACAGCATTGAAACCGTTATGAGCATCAGCTGTGTAGTCGACTGTTCTGAGAGTACCGTCTGGTTCAACTAAGGAATACTGTCCTCTAACTACATCACCGTCACGACTTTCCCATTGTGTTTTTTGATCTCCAGTATGAGCATCATTTACTCCGTAATTGAAGTCGTATTTTGGATATGACTGAATGAAAATAAGAAAATACTTAATATGCATATTTTTTAAATATTTGATAAAATTTTGATAAATGATGGTATTTTAATGAATATTTATTTTGAATTTGTCATCTTAATATTTGAAGATATAAATTGATAACATAATCATATATATATATATATATATATATATATATATATATATTAAATTACCTATTTAATAGAATTTATTATTTTATTAAAAGAAAATCGTAGAAATAATAAAATAAGAATATATTTCTTTATAACTGGTTGATACTATTAGATAAATTTAAAATTGATACTGATTTTAACGTGTGAATTTTTTATACTAGCTATTATCAAAAATCAATAAATATTTAATTGAAAATTTTAATATCTATTTCTTTATCCTTATATAACAACTATTTCAATTGTTCATGTCGGTTTAATATACATATATTTTATTTATAAAGCTATAAATTTATTTTTAAAACAGCATGGTAAAACTGATGACACGTTTTAAAATCTTCAATTATTACAAATATTTAAATCCAATATTTTAAACAGAATTTTGAAATTAATATGATTTTTTAAATAAAAAGTGGAATAGAATTAGGAATGTAAATTTAAATTTAAATTTCAGAATACTGGCATATTTAATAAAAATAAATATTTAATGTCAATATATTGTTAAAATATTTTAATATATATAAATATGCCAGTATTCTGATATATATATATATATATATATATATATATATATATATATATATATATATTTGCGTATATTATACCGCCAAATACTTTATTTATTTAATAATTGGTTATAGTGAACAGCGTATTATTATCAATAAGATCGATAAATAGAGATTTTATTTGATCATTTTTTTTCTAATTTTTTAAATAATTTGTTAATTTTGTTGTCAACGTTGCTACTGAATGCAAAGTGTGTAAATGCGTAAAATAAAATTACGTTTTTTTGATATGAAAAAAGTATTATTTAAAAGATAACTTTATATTATTTTAAATAAAAAAATATTTTTAATAAAACTTAATATGTTTATATTATTAATTCTTAAATTAGAATTTCATAGATATAAAACTATGTGTAATAAGATTATGTCTCAATATTTTATAAAAACGAATATTTATGTAATTGGAAACATTTATTTTTTTATTTGAAACTATATAGTCAATATCTTTTCAGTATATTGTAAAAAAATGTTTAATGAATTACTAACGAGTAAACGGATTTTTAATTTTATATTAAAAAGTTATGATATTCCTTACGTAAACTTCAACACGTGGAGCAGCAACAGCAGGAGCATGTGCAACGACTGCGGGAGCGTGTGAAACTACAGCAGGAGCGTGTGAAACTAGGGCAGGAGCACGAGCAACTACAGCAGGGGCATGTGCTACAACAGCAGGTGCATGTGCGACTACAGCTGGAGCAGCAGCAATTCTTGGGGCTGTGATAAATAATAATAGTCATTAGAGATTATTAAATAATTTTGTTTAATATATATACACTTACCGACATATCTTGGAGCAAATGCTGGAGCATGACTAACAATAGCAGGAGCATGACCAACAACAGCTGCTGGAGCTGCGTACCTCGGTGCTAATAATCCATGACCTAAATTTTAAATAATGTATGTTGTTTATATATATAAAAAGAAAAATTCATAAATATGATATAGAAAAAATATTTTTTATCAAAATATAAATCTATTGCCATGTGTATAATAAATATTTAATAAGAATTATAATTATCATTTTAATACTAATACACTGTTGGAGCATTAAGAATATATTTAAAAACAACAATATCTTAATAATTTTAAGATACGAGTATATTAATTTTTTTTTTCAAAAAATATCTTTTTTATTTAATGAACCCACATTTAAATACTTTAACAAATGAATGATAACTCCAAATATAGCATTTTTATTTAGGTATTCAATAATTGCTTTCCTTTATTTTTCTTCGCTTATGTATAATATTTCGAAATTTCACAGAAAATATTATAACTATTAAAATTTGTATATGTGAATTAAATAATAATTAAACATTCTGTAAAGATACTTTTACATATTTGAGAAGTGATTCATTT
>CP092087.1:32742786-32775286 GCA_029203775.1 Neoneuromus ignobilis
TAATTAATTTATATATTTGAAAAATCTTTCTGGCTGTAAAAATGAAATTCATTATATTTTTTAATAAAAATATTGTTTACTTCACATAATTAAGTATAATTATTCAATACTTCACAATTTATATAGTTGCTGAAGTATAAAAATAAATTTAATATTTTTTAATATTTTAGTCGATTTACACAAATATATATATATATATATATATGTATGTATGTATGTATGTATGTATATATGTATCAACAAATACATTGTATATATAAGTTATTATTCATTTTAAAAAATTATACTGAGTTGTTAATAAAGTTAAAATAGCAAAAAGAAGTTATAATTAAGTACTTTTATTAATAATATAACTTAAAAAAATGTTTTAATTTGTTTAAATAGTAAAATAAAATTATAGTACAGTTTAATTGTTGACATTTATTCGTATTTATTATTTTTTTTTAATTCTCAAAATGATATTAATTATATATCAGAATATTAATTTATTTAGCATTAAAAATGAAATCTTATTAAAAGTTTATTATTATTTGTTTTTTATTTTAATTTTTTATTATTATATATTTAAAATACAGAAAGCTATTGATTTAGTAAAATAAAATAAACCTTCTTATTACTAAATTAAAATGAACAATATTTTAAATTTTGTCCTTTTACAACATAAGATGGTAATTTTTAATATTCAATGACTATATTACAGGAAATAGTTTTTAAAGATTAACAAATTTTTTATTAATATATTTTTTAAAGATTAACTTGTTCATTAACAAATATAAGAAAGTTTAAGACAAGTGTGACATTTATGAGATATTAAAATTTAGTTACAGGTAAAATTTGTAAGTTATGCAATAATAATTAATAACAGATTTAAGATAAAAATGTCAAAAGCATTAATTAAAAAGATTAATTTCAGGATAGTTGTATACTTTTTTCTTATTTATATCAATAATTTTATATTATGTATATATATATATATATATATATATATATATATATATATATATATATATATATATTTATATATATAATGAAAAATTAAATTAAATTAAATTTTAATATATAAAAATTCATGATTGTGTATTTTAATTTTATTTAATTAATTTTTTTCGAAGTGTTCTTTTTTGAGAATAATTGCTTTTATTTACTGTGGTTGATCTGAAATTTACATATATCACATTCAGAGAGTACTTTTAACATTATTTGATTTTAAATGTTCTTATTTATAAACAGCTGTCTGTTCTATATTAATTTTTTATTTAATTAAATTTAATGATTCAGAATTTTTCATTAGGCATGTTAGAATGTTTTTTTTAAATTGAATATTTTTATGGTTTTTAAATTCTTGTTTGATTATTTATCAGTTCCATGGATAATTAGATATAGAATAATCTTGTTGATTGATTTAATAGTTATGAATATTTTTTTGTTGAAGTTTTTTTGTAAAAAAATATAATAGTTTAATTAAATTAATACATTATTTCATTTTAACATATGAAATATTGTTTCCTATTAGACTGTATTCACAAATGAGGTAAATGTGACTATTAGTTGTAGTAAAATGTGAATAGTAATTTAAAAGTAATATATATATATATATATATATATATATATATATATATATATATATATATATATATATATATATATATATATATATATATATAGGATTATCCAAATGTGACGCCTAGATTTGTGTTTTATTAAAAAGAAATATATGTGTGAGTAATATATAAGGAAACACGTGAATAGTTTTTTTTGTTTCTTTTTGATAAAATACAAATCTAGAATACAAATCACATTTTAATGACCCTACATTTTTGAAATAAAAGAAAGATATTCTGAAACAATCAAAATTAATTTAAAATCAAATGTCAAAATAGTTGTAAATTGTGTATTTTATCATTGTATATTTTATTTTTTGGTGAATATGCTATTGTGTTTTGAATAGATTGTAGTTTTTATTAACATATTGTATGCAGGTAACGCGTCTCGACGACGCCTTTCGCGCTCTAGTAATAGTATGCAAAAAACGTCGTCGAAACGTTATCCGCATACAATGAGTTAATATTCATACAAATATTATAAAATTATTTAATTATAATGATATATGATGCTATATAGCAATAATTGTTTTCCATTTTTTTATTTCATTTTATAAGATTGTACTGATTAAATGTTTTCAAACAAGGTAATTATTATGTATTTTAGGTAACATTTCAAAATATTGTAATATTAATAATTTAATCTAGAATTAATTTCTTTAAAACATTTACAAAATTAGTTTCACTTTTGTGATATAAATATGAAAAACTTATTATTTCGCTAGCGTTATAATCAATCTACAAAAATTACATTATAAAGTCTGTATAATAAAATGATACCAGAGAGTAAATATCAGAATAATTTAATCGAATGAGATTAATTTGCAGAATTAAATTTTATATTTACAAATTAAATTCAAATTCTCTCTGAACGAATTATTAGTATTACTTTAAGCTTGAAGTTATACCCAACTTGATTATTGTATTTTGTCTAAATAATTTTATTTACGTTTTTATATTTTCGTTATTTGACGATATTTGATTTTTTGATGATTGATAAAAAAATTTATGCATATTTTTTTTAAAATGAGAAATTGTTTTTAATTTCAATATTTTATATAATATATTATTATTAAAATTTTTTTAATAATATTTAAAAAGATTTTATTTCAATGATTAAAATATATATCTGGATTATATATTAAATGACTATTCTTATTATAGAAAACATAATTAGATTTTTAATAATTATAGTCGATATTAATATTTATTTGAAAATAAAAATAATTTATCTAATTCAATAAGGTCATTGTATGATTTTTATATTATAAATATATTTTTACTACTTAAGAATTAGAAAATAAAATATTAGATACATGTAAATTACGTATATATATATATATATATATATATATATATATATATATATATATATATATATATATATGTTGAACAAATTATGTATACATGAAAATATTCGTGTATGTGCCTTATGTACAAGTGCATTGCTTGTTATTATATAACATCAATCGCTATAAATATGAATAATATCGATAACATGTTATTATTGTTACCTTAAGACGAGAAAATAGTAGTTCACTTTCAAAACGTAAATTAATAATACTAATGCTTTATAAACATGTTTGAGCTAATTTAATGCGCAAGACCAAATACGGAACGATACAGTTTTATATATAATAAATACAGGATTAAATTGTTGTTTTATAAAATTGTATTTATCATGTTGAAATGTTTATTTTTTAAAAGAAAAAATATGCTTCTTTATATTTTAATGAACAAATGTTTCACATTCAGCCTTATATATTTGTTCTTTTTAGACAGTATCATTGTTGATTTATTTTTATATGTTTTATAATTTAGTAATATTTTTTAATAAACATATATTTTGATGTGAAAAATATTCAAGTAATTCTGTCTTATTTTTTTATAATATTCGTATAGAGATTATTAATTTAAAAAATAATGGACATACACAGGTTAACTTTATCAACAATCTCTGAATTATATTCAGCTATTAAAAGTAAAATTGCATTTTTAATGAAATAAAATATTTAGGAATATTTTTTATCATTATTTTTTAATTAATTATTATTGTTATAGGTACTATTTACATAAGAGCAAGTAACTCGTAATTGATGACATTTTTTCTGAGATTAATATTTATTAACTGATTTAAAATAAAATAAAAGAAAAAATGTTTTCCTTTTTTTATCAATTTTTCTGATATCCATACATTAAACTTTGATATAATTTAAAGTTGTTTAATATAACCTAGTATATAAGTGTGTTAAATTTCAAGATTACTTATTTGTTGTTTTGGAACTGTGGCTGATTCACTTTAACGCAAATGAATTTTAATCCCAACACCACAATGATTTAAAGTGTTCAATAATCACTTATTGTTCACTTATTATTTGTAATTATATCGGCTAATGCATTTCGATGACGACGCCATCATCGTCAGAGCCTTTCTGTAAAAATCTAGACTAGTTTTGACTTTGTATATATATATATATATATATATATATATATATATATATATATATATATACTAATTTGTGTTTTGTATCCTTATTCAATCCATCTACAACTGGGAGTTGAATCCTTCTTTTCATTTCATCATTAACATTACTTTTTTTGTTAAAAGTTTTTATCTTTTTCGATCTCTACTAAACAAATATATAGAAAAAATGTTTCTCGCATTGTTATTGACATTTTAGATCTATTAAAAATATATCAATAAATGTTTTATTGAATTTTTGTACTTTGTTGCTTTTTTAAAGAACTCAAAACATGTAATGTTTTTTACAGTATATAATTTTTGAAATTTATCATAAAATTATTATATATATGCAATACTTTTCGAAATATCTTTTATATACACATTTTTCTTATTATTAATTTTTTATAATGTAATATTAATTATTGATCAGGTAACAAATTAAAATATGCACTCGAAAAATAAAAAAAAACTTTTTTTTACATCTACTAAAAATAATATTTTAATTTTTGATACAAATAAATTATTATGATACTTTTTTTAATAAATATATAGCTTAGTTTGTTTGTGTAGTAATATTATTTACAAAAACAATTTAAATTATTTGCAATTAATAAGATTGTTTTGTGTAAATAAGAATTTGTTAAATTTGTTTATTGTATTATATGTAAATAGTGCTTATATTTGTTAACAATAAACAATTATAATGAAGAAGCAAACATTTGTAAAAGCTGCATTACTTTTTATTTATTATTAACATTGTAGATAATAAATGAATATAAACCATGACAGTGAAAAGCTGTTGTTGTTAAGTACATGTAAAAGACAAAGGTGTCATTCATTCCAGACATTTGAAAATGAGACATATGTATATTCGAGTAAATCAGTCACGATCCAATATATCATTGGGCGTGGTTTATTATGTAACATATATGTTCTGTTTTTTGAAATGTGCGTCGAGCATAAATTTTACTTTACTTTCACTATGTGGATAATAGACTTTACAGTAAAGAACGATGCTATCAAATGAATACTGATAAAAATGTTGAACTATAAAGGATTTTTTACTCCTTTTCCTTCGTATACGAACATTTACTATTTAGAAATTATTTATTTCTTTTTGTTTGAATACGAATAATATGAGACCGATATTGCAATATACATGTTTCATTTATTATAAAGTTGTTTACGTTTATATCAGTATTATTTTTAAACAATGAAATATGCGTTTTTAGAAACATTTAGAACAGATTTAATGGAACAATAGTAATTGTATTATTTTGCAACATATAAAGGCTCATATTGAAGATATTTGATTAAAAATAGAATATTGACGAATAAATTAATTTTTTTTTAATATGAAAATAACTAATAGAAAAAATATACAGAATTTTTTGCATTAATTTCAAATTAAAAATATTTAAAAATTTTTTAAAAAAATAATTGTTTTTAAGCAAAGTTAATGTTAAAACTTTTTTACGTCATTCAACGGTATACCATTTAAAAAATTGATTTTTTAAAAAAATCAACTTTGCATATTTTACACAATTATAGTAACTTTAAAGAAATAATTAATAAATATATTTCATTTTATTTGATTTTCAAAAAATGTAATAAATTAAAAAGAATTTATTTTATAATTTAATCTGTTTATATTTTAACAAAAAAATTATATAATGAATAATTTAACAAGTAACGGATTATTTCATAAAATTGTTAAAAATGTTTTATAATTTTTAATAATTTATTGAATATGCATTAATTCTTTGTTAAATAGAGAATTTTTTTATTGTTAGAAAAGTTTTACAGTTAAAATAATGTTCTTAAATAAGAATATGAATTTTTAAAGCTTAGTTAACAGTCACTTGAATATACAAGAATTAAATTTCAAATACTTCCGTTCAATGGTACGCTTAGTATTTGCTTAATAAAGGCAAAAGAATGTAATAAAGTCAAACTATGAATATTGCATTATTTTCCTTTATAAATATAACTGTTGTTTACTAATGAAATTCGGCCTTTGAGAATTGTTTGAGAAATTCGTTGATATTGTTTTTCTTAAGTACCACAGTAGAGTACTCGTAGTACAAGAAATTTAAAACAACCATTTCTGTTACAGAAAGATTATATTTCAGACGACTACTGTAAGTAATTATTTGTTAATGCACAATTGTTGACAAATTTAATTAAACAGTATCATCATGTTACAAATAACTTCAATAAAAGATTATACAAATAAAAATTTATCAGTTTTGAATAAAATTTTTCACGACAAATTATAATTGAAGTGTTTATGTTTTGATAAAAACAATTCTCAAAATAAAAATTGATAATTCTTGAAGAAATTGTTTAGAAAAATAAAAATTATTTTACAAATGTCGTAAGACTATCATATATATATTTTTCTTAACGAAGCTAAAAAAATGTATATAATAAAAGAATGTTTAATGATCTGTCATGGGACATTGAGGACGACAAAAACGAAACCGATTTATTAGACTCGGGCGTCGATCCGTATGGTGAGAAATGGAAATGAAACAAAAAATGGTTAATTTATTAGTTTTTTTTTGTATTTTTAAGCATATTCTATGGCATTAATAATAGAACACAATTTCACTCATATGACTACCACGACTTCGCTTAACATAGTGCATTCGTTCAGTTCAATTTGTAGTCACTCTTTCACATTATTGTGATCCAATTTCATGAATCACACGTTCAATGTTTTTTTTGAATGCTTCTGTTGTATGTGGTTTATTAGCATAAACCAATGATTTTACATAACCCCACAGAAAATAATCCAATCGAATTAAGTCATATGATCTTGGTGCCCAATCGATGGGTCCATTCTGTGAAATAATGGACTCATTAAACTTTTGTTTCAATAAGTCTATTGAAGTTTTTACAGTTTCTAAGCATCGTTGAAGTGTTAATCGTTCCATGATAATTTGCCAAACTATACTGAGTTGAAATGTCAAAATGAGTTTTAAAAAATTCAAAAGTAGCTGCCACTAGCTGTCAGAGTTCTGATATTCTTACTGGAAAACCCTATATTATACCACACGGTTTTTCTGCGGAGATTTACTTTTTTAGATAAAGTGCTTGTTTTACTGCACAAAGAATTGGAAAATATGTTTCCTATAATAAATTTTATTTGAAAATTTTCTGAAATTAAATTGGAGATGAAAATGAAAAAAATTAATAAAGAAAATAACATGACTAAAGAAATATGATTTTTTTATAATTTGAGAAATGATTTTATAAGAAATAATACTTTATTTAAATGGATATATAATTGTAAAAAAACTGAATAAAAAAGCACTAAATATAATAATAAAAGAATATACAAATATTTTTTCCACTAAAACGAACACTTTTTTGTTATGGTGATAAATTTTTATTTGATTTGTATATTTTAAGTAATAGAAAACGATTGGTAGAAAAGCTAATATTCAAATGGATATTATTGATAACTAAATAAAATCAGTTACTTACACATAGGCTGTTTTGTTATATTAATGATAGGTAGGTTGCCTAAAAATATATAAACGTAATAATTAAGTCCAATAATATGATAGTTATAGATCAATATAATGTTTAAATCTTGAAATGAATTATTATTTGTAATTTTTAAATAATTAAAAGTAAGTATTAAAAAAAATATTGTTTTAATGAATTTTATAAAATAATCAGTGGTTATCACGAAATTGAATGAATATCACAAAATAATCTGAAAAATGAATGTTTTTTTAAAAAAAATTAGAAGAAAATAACTTGAACACAATGGATTGACAAAGTTTAATTTGAATTACATACATAACAAACTATATAAAAATAAAATATAAATAGATATAAAACAATAATACTGAAGAGTCCCTAGTAATAATAAATTCAGTTAAATAGTACATTAAACAATTAATCATGAATAATGGATATTTATCTTTTTTATAAAATTAGTATATAAAATTGATACATAATTCTAGTACATTGATTGAACAAGAGTTACTTTGAATAAATATTGGTAGTCATTGAAATAAAAATTTGGTAAATTACTTTAACTTCTTATTTAAAACATTTTTATAAAGTTACATGTAATTTTTTGGATTTTTAATGAATTCTTTAATTTTAAAATGTTTTTAAAACTAATTTTTAATTGAACAAAATGTGAATGTTATTATTGTTCAAATATATTTTAAAAAGTTATTAATAATAGATTACATTAACTACAAATTGTAAAAAAATTATAGTGCTGATTTAATATTTTTATTCGTGCAAATCTAATGAAATAATACATACTATCATGATAACATTATATATATATATATATATATATATATATATATATATATATATATATATATATATATATATATATATATATATATATATATTAATATTACTTTTACCCAATATTAATATTACTTTTACCCAATAATAAGTTTGTATTTTTGTACACATTAATATTTTTTTTATGCTTTTAAGAAATATTTCAAAACAGTTTGAAATATTGCATTGTTATAATCAAAGTTATACTATTTCTATTAACAATAAAATATTAAAAAACTACATTATTTAAAAAAAATTAACAATATATTATTATTTAATTTTTAAAAATGATGATTTTTCAATATTATCCAAAATGAATTAAGTACAATATACTAATTACGATTTGAATTTGTATATGTAGAGAATATTTTGTTATTGTTAGAGAAACATTAATTTTTTTAAAAAATTATACATTTAATTTTAATATTAAAAAATAAATGAGACATGAAAGCATTTAAGTCAATCCGTACAATTTATAAAATATTTTTGTTTATTGAATTATGTAGTTTGGTACTAAAAAAAAGTTCCGAATATTTAATTTCATTTATTTATTTTAAACAATTAGTCAATGAGGTTTAGAATATTTATTAGAAGCAATGAAAATTTGTGACTACATTAAAAAATGGAGTCATTAATTCATATTGTTTTGTTCGTAAAATTAACATTAATTATTTAAATAAAAAGTATATTGTAATTAATTGCATTTTTTTAATAAGAAATATGTTATTAAAAATATATGTATTAATATAAAGTTTATATATATATATATATATATATATATATATATATAAAATAAATGTAGATGGCCCATATAAGACTGAAGGATAGTAAAGAATGGTAAATAATTGTAAGTAAATAAATATATATCTAAATCTTTTAGTATCATTTGGGTCACCCTATAGTATTAACGTTAAATAATTTTACACAGGCACACACATGCACACAAACACAAATACACACACACATACACACACACACACACACACACACACACACACACACATATATATATATATATATATATATATATATATATATATATAATGTTAAAGCAATTTCACAGTACAAATATATGAGTATATGTTGTAAAGTATTATGAAACTTGAAATAATGTGTTTGAACTATGAAAATAGAATAAGTTGCCGATAAATTCTATATATAGATTCTGTACATATATATTATGAATCTAGAATAAAGGGCTTTTGGATTTGATGCGCAGTTAATTTAAATATTTCAGTGCTACGTCTAAAACTCGTAACAGTTTAATGCAAATTTGATAACCTTTTGCAGTATGATTCTGATAATTATTAAAGATATTATATTTTATATATCGTTGTAATCGTTATAATATTTAATTAGTGTTTATTCATAATATCTATTTAATCACTTAAAGATAATTTACATATATAATTGTTCAATGAATTATTATTTATGTCTGCAAACTACATTTGCAAATTAAATTCAAAAGTATTTAAACACGTCAGTAGCGTTATCTGATATCAACAATGTTATCAAAATTGCTCCCAAACAATAGTATTGTACTTTCTGTCGATTAATTTGATATGCATATCTGAATGTTAGTAGCCATTTATTTTACATGATTTATATATATATATATATATATATATATATATATATATATCGTAAATTTTTGACACTTTATTTATGAGAATAACTGTATAAAAATAGTATATACTGTATAAATCGTTTTTTTCTAAATTTAAGATATTTTTTTAATTCATGAGGTTATATTAAAGGTTTTTGTTGATACGGAAGGAAATTTTAATTTGAAACTTATTGAAACTATGTTAAAAATAAAAAACTTATAACATTATTCTAATTTTATATTGTTGAAGGTTATGTTAAGTTTTGTTGTAAACATGTAAATTTTAAATATTTTTAAATCTGTGTATTTAATCATATATAACATAGAAATTTAAAAATGTTTTTATATGTATTTGTTTTTCTTATATGTATTTTTTATTCTGATATTTTTTTCTTCTAAGATTCATACGTCAAAATTTTATTTCATTCTGACAAACATTACATTCAGTTTAACAAATTCTCGATTGCAATAATCGTGTGGTGACATTTGGTAAGGGAATTATATGATAATATTTATTTATTCTGCATAGAATATAGAAAATAAATACGTATTCTTTTCAGATAAATTGCATTTATGTTTGATACGTTTTAATATGAAATATTGTAATATGTATTTATAAACACAAATATTACAGTAAAAACGAAAAATATAATAAAAATAGTAATACTAATAATGATAAAAATAAAAAGTTTTATGTAAATTTAATCTAGTCTTTTTTTTAGTTAAATTGTGTAAATATAACGATAATTTGTTAAAAAAAAGTGCTTTGTTTCACAGCGAATTTTGAATGATATACTCTTTTATTAATAATAATGAGTAAAAATATAAACAAAAATGTTTATTCTCTACAACATGAGACATATGCGATTCACATATTATAAACATAAAGTCACTGAAAATCGACCTGACGAGAAAAGTGTTCAAAATAGTTGTTTGATAGTAATTATTTTTTTTACCAAAAATGAACTTACATAATAATAAAAAACACTTGATTTTGTTTAAAGCCTGTTTTTAAAATCAAATTTTCGGAACTAAAAACAAACATTACTTATGAATTGTTTATGCAAGAAAATTTTTTCAAAGA
The DNA here is from genome assembly GCA_029203775.1 of Neoneuromus ignobilis. Classification (NCBI taxonomy): domain Eukaryota; kingdom Metazoa; phylum Arthropoda; class Insecta; order Megaloptera; family Corydalidae; genus Neoneuromus; species Neoneuromus ignobilis. The sequence continues at coordinate 32,753,865 of CP092087.1, forward strand.
AAAAATGATTAAAATTAAAATTTAAAACAGATGTGGTAATAGTAAATATAAAATATCATAATAAATAAAAATTGACTGTTTAATTTCTAATGAATTATTTAAAGAAAAGAATATTTGTTCTAATATTGACGTATGTTTATAGTACATTGTTTTATAAATTTGCAAGAAATTTTTAATAAATGAAAGGTAACATAAATTTTAAGCAAATTATTACTACCAAATGATTACAGCGGGCAAATAGCAATTTTCAAAAATATTTAAAAAATAAAAAGCCTTTTTTGATATGAAACTTGAATATTTCTCAATAGAAGTAGAATAGCCAAATTAAAGAAAGATGTTTTTTTTAAAAAAAAATATTAAACAATTTTAATATTATATAAAAAGTAAAGTAAGTGATTTTTTGTATATGATACATGTAATTATATATATAATTTTACTTAGTATTTACATTCGAGATAAATTTATAAATAAATAATGAAAATTTGTAAAATAAAATAGTTATATTTTCTCGAGAATCTATTATTTTACATTTTTTCTAGAAGTATTTTTTTATTATTCTTATCCTAATCAATAAAAAATAAAATGTACATTTAAGATCGAATTTGAGATATATTGATATTCGTGTACTTACGGGTATATCTGAGAAATTATTATGTATTATTTTTTTTTATTAAAAATATATAAACTTTAAGATCATTACTTATTTTTAAATAGTTCTTATATAAATTAATAGATATATTTGATAAGACGAAAATTGAATAAATCTATAAAAAATATGAATATGAATTGAAGAAAGTATTCAATAAAATATACGATAAAGTATTATAAAAATATGGGTAATAATTAATGTTAAGCAAAATGAAATAAATAGTCGTCTGTAGGAATATATTTCTGGTTAAAAATAATTTAATCCCAAGGATAATCTTTGACTGCATTACGACGAGGTAGAAAATGTATCGCCTTTTGCCTCCATGCTGTCTTCTTTCCATTCTTGAATTTTCCATTTTTCTTGATTCCTATATACCAACCAAGATGCGCCCATGGTTTTGATAAATATGTGTTATAAACATCTACGATGTCTTCAATGAATATAGTGTTTACGTTGTCATGCTCTTTCTAAAACAATGAAATTTATATATATATATATATATATATATATATATATATATATACATATATACATATATATATATATATATATATATATATATATATATATATATATATATATATATATACATATATATATATATATATATATATATATATATATATATATATATATATATATATATATATATATATATATATGTAATTACAAATATATTAAAATAAAAAAAAAATTTTTTTGGCATATTTTTTTTATTTCAATAAACTTTAAAGAATGGTTAATTAATTGTTTTACATTATTGAAAAATATTCCCAATATTTATTCTTTAAATAGCTTAAAATTATATAGATAGATTCTTCATCAGTTGTAAATTTTTTTCATTTTATCGAAATTGATTTCAATATTTGTTTTGGAACTGTGGCGAATTCACTTTCATACAATTGAATCATCACTTTCAATAGCACAAGGTATTTTAAAAATGTTTAATAATATAGCGAGTGTTTCATTTAACACTTTTGTAATAACTTGTGGCGTTAGAATGTTACTTTATTCGATTTCAATTTTGAAATTTAAAAAAAAAAAACAAGGTGTTGTATCAATTTGTTGAGTTATTTAATTTCTAGAAACAATAGCTATAAATAATTCCTCACGGCATTTAAATTGTTTACAAACGCATTATCTCACAATAATATTACTTTTTTTGAGAGTTTAATAACATTACTTTAATAACATTACTTAATTATATTAATGATACAATATTAAATCTGTGATGGTAGTATATTATTTAGGTCTTTACTATCAGCTAGCAGAATTCCTTGACAATTCGAGAAAATAACAGTTTTAATTTTTTTGAAATTGCTTTATCTTTAATTCAGGATGCTGCCACTCCATTGATTTTCTTTTAGATAAGAGGTACAAAGTCATAGTTTTATTTTTTGTGGTAATTGACCCGATTATTTTTTAAAATTTATTGTAACAGTCAACCTATCGATATATCTGGATAGTCATCAAAAATGTTTGCACTTATTTTGTATTCAACTTATTTAAATCGAGATGATCGTATAGCAATCGTAGTACTGTGGACGTTGTTATTGAAACCCCATATCTCGTTTTTATTTCTTTTACTTTTAGTCTTTTATTTTGCAATATTTACTTTTGTATTAACGTAGTATTTTGGGGATGAACGCTTCTGCTGATGTATCTTAACAAGGATTATGTTCAATGGATTCCCTGTCTAAGTCAAACTTTCACTATTCACTGATGAATATGAAGAAAATTCTCCATACTAAATATTTAAACGTTGATTAATTTTTGCGTGTTTTTATCTTCTCTTGTAAAAAATAATCGCGCAATACTCAATTTTAAAAAATATTAAAAACTATAAAAAATATTTTTTTCATAACAATGATTTTGTAATGAATTTTTTTTAAATATAATTTATTTAAAATCGAAATTTTATAAAATTAACAATTTAATGGTATCAAATAATTTCAAATCTTTTTATTCGTATTAAATTCTTCTGTAATATTTAAATTAAATAAATGGTTTACAAAACAATATTTGTATAATAAAATGATAAAATGAACAATTTATTTCCATTGCTTTCAAATTTTATGTTTTATTTAAGACTCTAAGAAAATTGAAACAAACTTAATTTTCATTACCTTAGGATATAAAAGTTAAATATTTGTTTTCTTTTATAAAATATCCAATTTCGCTTCGGGCGTCTTATTTGTATCTACGTTTTGTGGAATTTTGTTACATTATGTTCATATTTATAACATCTAAAGCTTATCTGTTATTTGAACACTGATATAACGATAAATTCATTGTACTTTTGTTTACAATTCTTCGTTTAATATTTTATTAACTTTTAAGTGTGCATAAATTAAGTTAATTGACAACTTGGGAGTCATGTTATAATTAAAATATGATTTATAAATTGTATATATTTTACGTAAAGTGAATATTATTGTTTACATTTTTTAACAATACTTAATTTTTATGGAATTTAAGTTAAAAAAATGAACTTTTTATCAAATACCGCTTATTTTCCTTACCGCTTAAAAATATCTCAATTTTAAAATATATTCCTTATATATAAATATATATATATATATATATATATATATATATATATATATATATATGTTTCCGTTTTTTCAAAAAAATAATTAACTAATAAACATGAATTATTTTTTAAATGTATATTTTATTTTTACACAAAATTATTATTTGAATTGACAAAACTTAAATGTTATGTACATTAATTCAATTATATTCGTTTTTATGTTTATGAATTAATTATTAGTAAAGTTTGCAATTTTAAGAATATTTGTTCGATTCGATTGGGTATATATATATATATATATATATATATATATATATATATATATATATATATATATATATATATATATATATGCGTGTATGTGTATACGCTTCTAAATATGTATTTATATGATGATAATATAAAGAGAAGTTTAAAGTTTTTCAAACATATTAATTGATTAATTAATTAATTAATTGTGAAATAGTTTTAAGAGTGTAAAATATATTAATGTATTGTTCTAATTGAAACTTTTGTTAATATACGATTTAAAAAAAAATAATTAAATTAAACAATAAATAAATTTACCATATTTTTCAAACGACCATCGTATTTATTTAATTAGAAGAAGATTATCATAATATCAAAAGTTAGTAAATACAATGAAAAAATAAGTAGATTTTTTTAAGTATTTTGAAAAATTAAATATTATTATTTAGAAGTAAATATATTACGATAAAAATTAGGGTTTTATATAATTATGAAATGTATAAAAATTAAGAGAAAAATAATGAAGCAATAACATTTTATGCAATTGTTTGAAAAAATTAAAATAATAAATATTTAAAAAAAACTTTTTGTTGAACCAAAAATTGACTCCGTAGTTCATAGAGTACTTTTAAGATGTAATAAAATATTAATTTAGATTTATGATTCTTTATTGTATGTTCTATAGAATTTACGAGTATCTAAAAAAAGAGTTATAATACTTAAACATTATATATATATATATATAGGGTGGCTTTATATATACACATATACTTATATGCGTTTATATGTAGTTGAATGATGCTATGAATAAGCTAATATTTTTTTTTATTCTGACATATTTATTTTATCATAAAATAAAAATGATAATATTCTCTATAACATTACTTTCAAATGAATAAAAACCAGTTAGTACGAAATACAAAATCAGTGATATAGCAATGAATTATAACAGGGTAAATATCGAAAATAAATATGATATTTAAATATAATTTTAAAAGGACGATTAATCAAACAAAATATTTTATTTTTTTGACACGTTTTACATAATATTTCTCTTTCTCTCTGTATATATATATATATATATATATATATATATATATATATATATATATAAATATATAATAACAAAATATAAGTGGATATTATGAAACATATTTAAGATATTTCATTTTATTTTAGTTGAAAACATAATTGTTTTTAAATTTATGATCAAAATTCAACTAATTGTTTTGAAAATGTGACGAATTGACTTTCACATAAATGAATTATCACCCCAGTACCACAAGATATGAGAAAGTGTTCAATAATTACTTACTGTTGTTACAAACAAGCAAAGCGAACAATAAATAATTATGAACACTTTCTAATATTTTGTGGTGTTGGGGTGATTATTCAAATTTAGTGTCAATGAAATTTTTATAAAAAAATGTAACATTTGTTCTACCAGTTTTAATTTAATTTTGTCTTCTTACAATTAGGGTATATATATATATATATATATATATGTGTGTGTGTGTGTGTGTGTGTATTTGTGCATGTACACTATATTCAATTTTTGTAATACATTTTTCAAATTTCAGAGATTTATTTTTATTTTTAAGATGAACAATATATTTGTTTTATAAATAAATGTTTATAAATATAGTTTATATAATGTATATGTTTTATAAATAAAGAATGCAATATATATATATATATATATATATATATATATATATATATATATATATATATATATATAATATATATATATATATATATATATATATATATATATATATATACTTGAATATGAGCAAAGTGAATAAAATTGTTCTTATATATACAAGAATGTAATATCTTCTCTAAATTGAAAACTACTTTATAAATATATCAGATGGAGTATGATATAAAAGCAATTTAATTTTATTGTAGTAAAAATTTCATGTAATAAAAAAGAATATTTTCGAAATGAAATAAGACATAATGTTTTTTTTTCTAACTGTTCATGTAATTGTAAATGAAAGATGTCGATGTTGAATATTTAGAAATGTTTTTAAGAATACATTGTAGTTTTGTAATAGATTAAAAGAACAAAGATACAGAGGTTTTAATTTATATTATATTTTTTATATTTATCATTTATATTTTTTTTCATGTGTATTTTTATTTATACTTAAATAAAAGACAAACTATATATATATATATATATATATATATATATATATATATATAAATAGTAATTTTCATTTATTTTATTAAATTTATTATTTATCAATTGCTAATATCTGTTGCTGATTGATAATAATTTATAAAATATATTGTATTAGTTACAGAAATATAACTTTAAATTTTTTAAAAAAGGTATAAATTAAAAGAGTGCTATTTAATTAAAATCAATTAAAATGTTTGTATGAAATTCATGTAAAAACTAATAAAAATTATAAAAAATTACAAATAAATTTCAGTATTTGATACTTTTGCTTTTGGGCACATTTAAAGTAAGTGGTAACTTTTTTGCATTGCTCATGTTATAAATTTAACATCAGCACTGAAAACAAACTTGTTCTATTTTTATAAATAGTTAATGGATTGCAGACTTTTTTCAACAATTAAAGTAGAAATGTCACTGGTATTTTTATATCTTTATTGATATTGATTTTCGTTTATTTATATTTAAAATATTTTCAAGCTACCTTTTGATAAGGCATAATTTTCAGACGTGTAAATATTTTATGGTGGTAGTGAATTAAACATAGATTTATATAAATATAAATTTCAATGAATACAATATATTGTAATATATATATAAAGGAATAATTAATTATTTGAAATTAAGATAAATAACTCATAACTTACCTCTGCATACATACGCCCTTTTTTATTCATTGCAACAAATAGTTGTGTTTCTAAAGCAAGTATTCTTACATGGCCTGGCATACCTGCTGGTATTAATTCTAAGACAGCTGTAATAAAATAAATAAAATTAATATACAAGAAAATATTTTTATAAAAAAAGTTTTGATAATTACTATATATTCGTTATATGTTATGATTCAAAACTTTCATTTAATATTACAATTTGCTTGAAATTATTTTTAATATAAGTTATAAAATGATAATAAGTGTATTTATAAAATTATTTTATTGGCATATAAAGATTACTGAAAAAAAGTTTATTAATATTAATTAATTGTTACATAGTGCTTTATATATTGAATATTTTTAAATTCGTACAACTATATATTTATATATATATATATAATTCATATAATTAATATCAATTACAATTTGAGAATTAGAAATTACGAAAAAAATTTGATTTAGTAAATACATCAGCATTGCAGAATGAATTAAAATTAGGGTTCTAAAAAATTGCATTGAATTTTTAAGCAAATTTTATAAAAAGGTTACTTGATTCTTGCAAGTAGGTGAAGAAAAAGGAAAAATTAAAATTATGAAAGGATTTAAATAGAGCTATGTGATTTCAACAAAATTATTTTTATTGATACTAGAATAGTATTGCTGTAAATAGTTAATGTTTTAGTTTTAACTAAAAGCGTTAAAGATACTTATCAGGGAATTTGAAAGAATAAATGTAAATAGCGATATACTTAGTCATTTTCAATTTAGTGATGATATTATTATTTTCTTAATGAGTCCAAATAAACTAGAACAAAGAACAGAGGAAATGTATAAAGAAAGTCAAAATATTGGCCATAAGAATTATAAGAAGAAAATAGTAATGTTAGTGCATTTACAAATCTAAAAGAAATCGAATTAAAAAGAATCGAAACCGACAAAGTTACGAAATACGAATATTGAGAATAGATTATTCATACAAAACAAATATTTATGGATTAAAAATAGACTGCAAAAAATAATGTTATATTATCAATTTGTAAGAAATCACTATATAATAAAGATGAAAATTCCTTATTGTTTGAAATGAATTACATTTGATTCATGAATCCTACCTGCTCTCGTTAACGGTGGTGAAACATTCATTTATATGCTAGAATAATCCTTTAACTTTCGACTACCTTAAGAAAAATGAAAATATGTAAGGAATTAAATGTAGAAACGGGAAAAGAAATGAGTGTACTCGAAAGTAAATTAAAGTTAGAGTTATTGTAAGAAGAGTGAAAAAATTAAAATGGAAATGTGCTGGTCCTACGATAAGAAGAAAAAAAACCCCGATAGATAATAAAAATTATTGTTTTGAAATTTAAAAATATAAAAAAAATTAGGAAAAGACCTAATAGATAGATAAGATAAAAATAAAATAAAATTTATCGGTTTGAAATGGAGGAAAAAGTACAGATAAAAAATTTTTTTGGAGTTATTTATTTAGTAGTAACAAATAATATATATCCATATATATATATATATATATATATATATATATATATATATATATATAATCATCAGCAACCCCTTTCAATATACTGTTGGATAAAAAACTTTCCTAAGACTTTTTACGTCAACCTATACAATGCCTTTTTTACAGTCTATTCCGACGAATTTTTTTATAACTCTAATACATATATATATATATATATATATATATAAATTTAAAATTATTTCATTACTTCTTCTTTAAGTTATTTTTAAATATTATAAAGTTAGAAGTATTTACTTTGAAACCAAATATAAGTGCAATTTAAAAGTTCTGGTCTTCAATTTTTCTTTCTTAAAATGACTTCAAGTAGGAAATTAATCTTACATAATTTATTGATTGTAATTGTAATAACTTATATTTATATTATTTTCAAGTTATTTTACTTCTTTATATACAAAAAAATAAATTATTCACCAGTAGAACTGAATTTTATAAAGAAACAGTTTATTTATTTATAAAATATATTAAATATTCATTAAAGAAATAAAATTATATTGGTAATTAAATGAATATAAATTCTGAATAAAAAAATATAAAAATAGGTATATATACATATTTGTAAGAAAAATATAATTATTTATGAAAAAATTTTTTTAACAAAATATAGTTTAAATCAATAAAACTTTAGTATTAATAAAAGTTTGTATAATTTTAAGAAAATAATAACGGTTTTATTTTATTCTAATAGATAATATCTTGTAAATATACAATGTTACATTAAAGAAATTAAAATTTTGTTTTCTACTAGTTTTTTATATTTTTTATAAAATACTTTTATTTAATCAATTATCAATATTATTTTGTTACTTTTATGAGTATTTTATATTTTTATTATTAAACAAACATAAATTATTTATTTATAAATCGAATTAGTTCTACTGGTAAATAATTTATCTTTTTATATGTATATAAAATAATTTTTAAAAAAATAATTTATTATTAATTCAATAAGAAAAATAATGTAGTATCAATTTTTTGTTAGAATTCATTTTAGAAAAAAAATTGAAGAGGAAGATATTTTATATTTTACTTATATTTGCTTTGAAAATAAATGTTAATTCTTGACGTCAATTTGGAAGAAGTGCCTATATCATAAGGTCGAATATTATTTTATATTTGGAGAAAAAAAATTCGAAATGTATTCTATCTGTTAACTAGAGTGAAAATTGTATGAAAAAAAATTGTTACTAAATTTCAACATAATTTAGCGTTTTCAGATAACACGAAAAAGTATTTTCCCTGTACGTTTTAAAAATAATAAGTAGATAAAGAGAGAAATGAGTGAATTAGAAATAAAAACAAAATGATGGACGTTAAAGCAAGAGTGAAAAGTTTAAAGTGGAAATGAACCGGGCCACATTGTAAAAGAATAAGTCCATAGATGGATAAGAGAAATTATTGATTGAGAACTCAGAAATATTGAAAGGTTCAAAAAGAGATCCATGAATAGATGAAATAAAAACATAATAATATTTGTCGAAGTGGAATGGAAGAAAAAGGAAATGAATTTTTCGAAATGAAAAATTTTGGTAAAGGCATTCATCCAGCAGTAGTTAGAAAGATGTTTGTAGAAACAATAATTATATATATATATATATATATATATATATATATATATATATATATATATATAGTATATATATATACAAACACACGAATATCTTTTCTCTAATAATTAATATATTTTTAATAGAAATATGAAAATTTACAAGAAATCTACATATTGAAAAATAAAAGTAATATTTCGGAATTCACAGGAAATTTTAGTATTTCTTTTTATAAACAAAATGATAATAATAGATTTTTTATAATTAATTATTGATAAAATTAAATGAAGAAATTAAAAGAAAGTAATGTACAAAATAAAAAAAATATATTTTTTTACTTGATAATCATTTATATAGAATTTATACTTTAAAGATTCGATTCGAAATAATGAATTCCAAGTATTTGTATATTCGTTGTACAGTCAAAGTTCACTTATATATAACTTTTTTTAATAAGTAATATTGAAATATTCGAGATAATTATTTTTAAATGATAATGAAGAATTAAAAATAGCTAATATGAAGTCCATTTCGCAGTAAAAATATTTTTTATCTGTTTAAGATGTGATATTATAAGACCTTGTTAATGAAACGTATTTAATAAAAAAGAAAAATTGAATATATTTTCATTTCATTGGTAATTTATCAACATTTAAAATATATTTGATTTTAACTTTGTTAATTAATCTTTTTTACTTAATACACACACACACACAAATATATATATATATATATATATATATATATATATATATATATATATATATATCTTCAATGTACGTGTATTTATATTGCTCACAAATTCTCTACCTTAACGGTGTTTCAGTATGTGTGTATTATATATATATATATATATATATATATATATATATATATGTATATATATATATATAATTTTTATCTTTAAATTTGTTATATAATTTTAATAAACGAACATTTAGAAATATTTTAGTTTAAATAATTAAAAACTGTGTTAATGATCTATGACTTATGCATGACTAAATATAATAATTAAAATTTCGTATCAAAATTTCAAAATTGTTTATTAGAATTTCACTACGCATATTTTTTTAAAAATTACTTTCAATCAATAAAATGTTTTATATAAAATAAATGATGAATAATTATTGAAAAATATGATAAATATTATTCACTGAAAATTCAATTTTTTGATGTAAAGTGTATATTTGAAAAAGTAGTTAATAACAAAATATTTTAAAAATAAGTTTTATATATTTAATCATTCTATTTATGCAACTAAAGGTACATGAATATACAATACTTGAAACAGTTTTACGTTAGATGAATAGTTAAAATCCATACCTTAAAATGATATTTATTATTTTTGAAATAACATATATTTTGGATTATACGATTTATAGATTATTTTATTTTATTTTATTTGCGCGTTAATGTAAAAAATTAAAAATAATAAAAATTAATATTAATTACTTCTTTTATGTTTATCTCACTGAATATATAATAATATTCATAATTGCTATAATCGTAAAAAGGGTTTAAAATGAATAATTAAATTATACATTAAATGAACATTTACAGCTTGTTAATTTTTATTAAACATATGAGTTATTGAAGAGTGGCTCATACGAGATAGGATATGAGCATTACATAAATGAAGTTTTTGATCTAATAAACAAAAGAGAAAGAAAATAATTAAAAAATAATGAAAATGAAAATTTATATTACATCAATAGACTATGATAATATTTTTTTAGAATATGAGTCGTAATTTTGATATAATTTGAATAGATAGAGAAAATTTAAATGGTAATAATAAATATATCTGTGTAAGAAATTTTACACATATAAAAATTAAAATTATAGTATTTTTCAACATTATTTATTTGTTATTTATCAATAAGTACTTAACACTGTTTTATATTTTTTGTGTAAGACATTACAATGTTTATTAATGCTTTAGATTATTATTTTTCAATTATTTATAAAATAATCTTTTCATAATTGGCTATATGCTGTAAATAATAATTTTATACATTTCATAAAATTAACTAATGCTGTTTAACATTATTCTATGAAAATATTTTTTTAATTTCTATTTTCTGTTAGATTAATTATAAAATGGATTATCTTTTTATTTGACAGAATTTCATAGTGGAAAATTTTTTGAAATTTCTTCAAGCAATACCTTCTTTGTTTGTAAAAAAGTCTTAAGAATGCTTACCAATGATGAAATTGTGTGATATCGTTTTTTTATATTTTTATGCTTTGGTATAAGTTCAATTTCCATTCTCTGTTACTAATCCGATTGAAAAGATATCATTTTTGTTATGTGAATAAAAAGTCAAAGGTAGAAATTCATTATTTTTGCGTTGAGTTATATGCTATGCAGAATATTTCAGTTATTGGTTCAAATCGACATAACATATATATATATATATATATATATATATATATATATATATATATATATATATATATATATAAATATAACCTTAAAACTTAAAAGTAATTCCTTTGAGTAATATTATTTTATTTCGTCGAATTTTCTTTATTTTGGCTTCATTCAATTATTCAAGTATCTCATTAAGAGTTTCTAAAGTAATTGAGAAAATAATATAATGCATATTATCAGAATCGAAGATGATTTAAATTGTATTCGTTTCAGTTAAGTATTTTGAACATTTATTTCAAAGCGACTAAACAATTTTGACGAAATTATATCTCTTTATCTTAAATTTTTTAATTTTTTTTTTGTAATTTCATTCATGATTATTTTAGATGTTACTTAATTGTTTGAAATATGACTTTTAATTTTTATTTTGTAATACATAAAGAATGTCCATATGTTTGTGTGTGCGTAGTTTTTTTATTGCTTTAGTTTTCTAAAAAATATCAATATTCTTTTTTGTTGAGTTTTAGTATTCAACGTATTTTGACTGTACTCAAAAATCATATATAATATCTGTTGCTATATGTAATATTTTCAATATTCTCATTTGGTTAGAATAAATAATACTGATGAAATAATTTGGAATGCAGAGTTTTTAATTTTTAATTTTATTTTCATGGTTTTACTATTTTCAATCTTTATACCATAAGACAGTAATGTATGCTTTAGGATTTTTTTTATATTATACGTTATTTCCTTTATGAAAAGTACTGAGATAAATGCGGCAGAAAGATAAATATAAAAGAATAAATTTCTTAAGTCGTTGACAATAAAGCAATATGATAAAACGTTTCGTATAAATCATTGCATTTTGCGAAAACATGTCAACAAAATAGAGTCATAAGTCTGTGTTTTATATTATAATCGTTATACATATGTACGATATATATATATATATATATATATATATATATATATATATATGTATGGATGTGTGTGATAGAGAGAGAGGAAGAGAACGTGTATGTGTTTTACTGTGTACATTTATCAAATTACAAAACACGTATAAAAAATAAGAATTCACAAGATGAATCAGTATTGTAAAATAAAGTATAGAATGAACATTTGTTGTCTATAATTTACTAATTAAATTCAAATGATAGAGATTTCTTAAGGTTGATAAAAATAATATAGTCTTTTATAAGAAAATAAAATAATTAAACTTTAATTAAAATATATTGTAGTGTTTACAACATAAGTAATTAATAACAATTAAAAACAAGATGTGTACATTTATAAAATTGCTAATGTAAAATTATATATAATTAATAAAAGATAATTCTGAAAAGTGAAGATAAATATTAACTTTTAATAAAATTTTTAATTAAAATTGGTATACTTAATGTAAAAAGTATGGTATGAAAATAAAAGTTAAAAGAATTAACAAAATAAGCTAAATTTTCATTAACAGAATGAATGTGTGAAATTTAAAAATCTTAATATGTAATTGAAAGAAAGATGACTAAAATGTACTACAGCAATATCAACAAAAATTATTTACATAAAATTTAAATACAAAATATAAAGTAATAATATAATATATCATGAAAAAAATGTTTATTCATTAAAACAACTCACTCATTAATGTATTGTATTTTATGTACTTACCGAATTTATTTCTTTCTTCGTTTGTACTAAAAATGTTCCCACATGCTGAAATTGCTATTTGCCAACCTAAAAATTGAAGAAAGAAAAATTACTAATACTTGAAATTGAAAAACGAAAATACTATAATAAATTATTATTATTTTTTCAATATTGATTTAAAAGTAAAATAAGTGCAAATACAAGTGTGAATACATATGCATACACACACACACACACACACACACACATATATATATATATATATATATATATATATAGATATATATATATAGATATATATATATATATATATATATATATATATATATATATATATATATATATATATATATATATATATATATATATATATATATATATAATTTATACATATTTATATTTATGTGTGTATATAGATATATTGACATATGCATAATATATAATAGAAATAGATATAGTACTTATGACGTACATGAAAATAAAATTGGTTTCATTTTAACAATAAAAAGTTTGTAATTTGTTATTTGTTGGTAAAGAGAGTATCGATTCAGTTTATTTTCTTTATTTTTAAATAACCATTGACGTTTTTATGCTTCTTTAGAAATAAATCCATTGATGTCTATTTGTTTAATATATTTATAGTATTTTTCTTTCGACAAAAGTATATATATATATATATATCGACAATATATATAAATATATACTTTATATATATATATATATATATACTTTATATATATATATATATGTATGTATGTATGTATGTATGCATGTATGTATGTAAGTTGTATGTACAGGTAACTTTTGAATAATGCGGATGTTAGCTTCTATGGAAATGCCGCGTTCTATGGAAATCGCATTTTACACGATAATCAGATCACTAGTAAAAGGTATTTCTCCTATTATATTATAAATTCGCTATTTATAACTACATGCGTAATTTGGGCAGACACAAATTTAACGAATATAAAATTGGATATTTAAGATGCGCGGTGAAAAATATATAAAAAATAAAGGTTACTACAATTTGCAGGCCGCGCTGTATCAAAACCTCGTTGTTTCAGTACCGCGTTAAACGAAGATTACATGTATATATATATATATATATATATATGTGTGTATATATATATATATATATATATATATCTATATATATATATATATAAATATATATATATATATATATATATGTATATATATATATATATATATATATATATATATATATATATATATATATATATGTATATATATATATATATATATATATATATATATAAATCGTATATATACACACACATACATATAAATAATTTTAGCAACTGCATCACATATTCAGAATATTTTATTACAATACTATATTTATGTTGTAACGCAATGAAATATCTACAATATACACATACAATAAATAGTTGGTTGAAAAGCAAAATCTCTAGTCCTATAAAATATGTTTGGTACAAAATAAAATAATGAAGCTGGTACTAAAATATATTTTTTTTACTTTAAATTAACATTTTCTTTTCACATCATCATCACTTATTTGATATATTTTTCAAAAATTTTACCTATTTTTTTCGTTAAAAAAATCCTGGGTGTCTTTTGATTCTATTGCTTATATCAGATTGAATTTTGGTATTGGGCGAAAAATATCGACCTTTCAGCATCTATATTAATTTTGAAAATATGTATTGTAGAGGAAAGAAAGTGTATAAATCATTAATTATAAGTAGGATATGTAACTTTATTTTCCACTTTTACTTTATTAATACGAGGGTCGTTAAGTATGGTAAAAAAGTAAGAAAAATTAAATTGTAAAACTAAAAAGTAAAAAATTTTTAATTAAAATTAATTAAATTAAACAATAAATAAATGTACCATACTTATCAAACGACCTTCGTATGTCTACTAAATTTAGTTTCTATTAAGAAAGTGTTTTTGGACATACATATTGACAGAATTTTTAGTAGAAATCACTATTAAAACTAATGGTAATGTGAAACGAATGTATGTTCAATGTTTATCGAATGGAAAATTGTCTATATTTGAATATATTTATCTGTTGTTTATAATTATATATATATATATATATATATATAAATATATATATATATATATATATATCTCCTCCCTTCCGCTTTTTTTTTGTATATAGCTGCGAAATTCAAAAGACCAGAAGGCGGAAGGGAGATATTTGCCAACCTAATATATATTAGGTTGTCAAATATCTCCCTTCCGCCTTTTTGTCTTTTGAATTTCGCGGCTATGTACAAAAAAAAAGCGGAAGGGAGATACTTGACAACATATATATATATATATATATATATATATATATATATATATATATATATATATATATATATATATATATATATATATATATATATATATACACACACACACACACTCGTCCCTCAAATTATGCGGGACTTTTTTATGCGGTATTGATTTACGCAGCACTTTTTATACGCGGTCAGATAGATTTCATTTTTTATTATTTTTCATGGAAATTATTATATATCAGAGCAACGCAAATTCTTACTTGAACGTATAAAAGCAGAATATAAATATATAAAAGGTTGAAAGTTTTGAATTACAGTGGCAATAGTGACACCGAATAAAATTTATCTACTTTTGTTTTCTAAAACGTCATTATTTTTTTCTTAAACTATGTGAAATAAATATGTGTTTCTACAACTTTACTAACTTTTATTTTTAATATTTTATCTATTGTACTGACAGACTCAATTTACGCGATTTTCATTCGCGTAAAACAAATCCACGTGGAACGGATACTCCGCGTAAATTGAGGGACGGGTGTATATATATATATATATATATATATATATTAGTAGTAACCATTATTACAAAACATTGCTTGTTCTATAAGATTTGTTTTATATAAAGTAAACTGATGTAATTAATTTATTGCATTGAAGTGAATATGAATGAATATTGTAAAATCGGTAGAATATTATTTTATGTTTCGTGTATTTTTGCAGTTTAGATTTCAACACTGCTAATTCTTAGAATCTAAATATTAAGTAATGAAACAGATTTGATACATACATGCATTAAACATATGCACGTTTATACTAAACTGTGTTGAGTGAAATATTACATGTATTATATATGCATACATGAATTACGTCTGAAGTGAACCATAGTATGTATACATTACATATTTATTTATGTATTAACATATTTTGTATATTAGGATGTGTAAGGTATAATTGAAAATTCAATGTTTCTTAAGCATGTAAAAAAATAAAGAAATAACATTTCATTTCTAGTAAAGAAAAAGAAGTTTTGAGAATTTGAATGCTAAAAAGGTATAGTGAAGTAAACGAAAAAGTAGATTATAACAAATACTTTATCTAATTTTCAATATAATATGATTAGTGTTATTTAATAAGAATTAAATTGAAAAAGTATATGAGGAAAAACTACTAGAAATAATGTCAAATAATTGAATTCTGAATTGAAGCATTGTACTTAATTACAAATTGTTTTAGCGACACGATTTTTGATTGATAACAAAAAATATGATTGAATATCTCATTTACTTAATTATGAATTTTGCAATTTTTATTCCTTTTCTAAAATAAAAAGTAATCTGAGAGAAAATATTTTGTAAAATTTTAAATAGGCTAAAGAGATATATAAAAGCATTTTAAAAAGTCTTAAAGACGAAGACTTTTGAATATTCTTCCAACAGTGTGCTTAAATACAGAACGTAATTGAAAATTTTACTACATATGTTTATTAAAATAAAACTTCATCAATACTATCATTCTCTCTCAATTAATGTTGAATAAAGATCTCTTATAGATTTTTGAAACAATTTGACTTTCTTTTTACACCGATAAATTTTCTTGTGTCTCTATCCCAGATGGAATAAAGACAAAGTAAATATTCATGGATCTTTTCCTATGTAATTGTATATTTCTAAATCTTTATATTTAGGTTCTCAAACACTAATACATACAATAAATATATAATCACATCATAAAGTCCATATCAATCCACTACTGGACGAGAGCCTCAATGAATGTACCATTCACTGGAATTTGGTCATATTCATCACGCTGACCAGGCGGATTGGTGAAGATTTTTTTATTCGGAGTTTACTCCCTTTTCGACAGTTTTTTTAACAAGATGAGGTTGTCGGCCTTCATCTCAACCCTCGAAAATGAGGGACTCTCCGACTGGGATTCGAACGCAATCTCTCGCATGACATGCGGTGATGCAAACCACTGTACTACCCAGTCGATTATTTATTTATTTATTTATTTATTTATTTATTTATTTATTTATTTATTTATTTATTTATTTTTATATATATATATATATATATATATATATATATATATATATATATATATAAGTTGATGTTTCATTAATACATTTTGTGACGAGTTCTATTATTGTAACTCTTTTTTTAAGATTTTAGGTTTACTCTTTATGATTGGTGCTTTTACGATTGCTGATTAATAAAATATCAATCAGCTCCTGAAAATGTTATACATTATCGAAACTAGTTTTAGCAAGATATGAATTATAAAAAAATTAATGTAAGTTATAATAAAAAAGTTATTATATATTTAGTTTTCAGTTCATGTCTACCGTAAAAAACAACTCTGATTTTATTATTATTTTAATATGTTTCAATTCATTTTTTTAATAAAAATAGATTAATTTTATAAAGAAAATGTATTTTTTTTAATAATTAGTTATTTTTAATTTTAATATGCATATATCTTTAAAATAATGATCTATGAAGTAAGAAGTTTTGAAAATTTTGTAATTTATTTTGGTAAAAATGAGTTTATTTTTTATATAAAATTATATGAAATATAATTTTCATATATTCACATAGACTTTTATTTTTGATCACATTAGAAATAACTTTAAATTTACTAAAGTTAAATAAATATAAATTTAAGACATTGCTATAAGGTCAGATAGAGATTATCCGATATATTTAAAATCTTATAATGTACAATGAAATACAAAATAATTCTAGGATATATAAAAGAAAAATAGAATTTTTACTTCACCTATTTTTTTAGATTCGCTGTTGTATTGTGCGTTCTTCTAGTATACTGAATTTTGAAAACGGCGGAAAAAATAAATGCTATTATTTTTATAGTGTTTATGCCAAAACTAACAAATTTTTGCGTAGATATATTAGATTTACCAAAAAGTTCTGTCCGTTTTCTAAGTAAAAGAAAATAATACATTTTTATATTGTTCATTACTATTTAATTAACAATGTTATTTCCGTTAATATTAATATTTTTCCTATCTTCATGGAAGCTTTTGAATTCCTCTCTGATAAAATGATTCGTTCTTGGAAATTAAAATATTATTCAGTTAATTTTTCACATTTCCAATTTCATTACCTTTTTCTTTTTAATTTTTTTTGTAGAGTTAAAAATAAATGATAGAGAAAGGTAGTGTATCTGGAGAATATGCTAGGTTATTTAGAACCTCCCAACTGAGTTTCGCTATTTTTTCCGGCTTGCTAAAGAAACATGTGGCTTTAAATTTTCATGTTCCACGATAACTTGCTTTCTTTTAATAAGAGCCGGAAGATCTTTCTATGTTCATTATTTAAATTGCCTAATTGTTGACAATATTTTCAGAATTGTTTCTTTTAGCTTTGAAAGTTCATAATAAATTGATCCTCTCATATCCCATCATACAGACAACAATCTTTTTTTATACTTAAACTTGGTTTAATTGTTGACGGATCGAATTGTTTAGTTTTGCAGTATGTTTTTTTATTACTTTTTATATGTAATCAACTTTTCATTTCCAGTTACGAAGCATTTCAAAAATGGTATATTTTTATTACTTCAAAGTAAAGATGAGAAAACGTTTAAACAATCCTGTCTGTTTTCAGCAGTCAATTCATGTGGTATTTAACTTGGATACTTGTACACGAATCCAAGCTATCGGATGTGATTTAAAACACTTTGTTGGCATATATCCAATTTTTCTGCTATCTCTGATGTAGATAAAAGTACGTTTATTTCTAAAATTTTGCGAAGAATATCATCATCGATAACAGAAGGTATTCTAGAGTAAGGTTCGTCTTTAAGGTTAAAGTCTCCATTTTTAAAATTCTCTATACTTTTTATAAATTTCTAACAAATTTGCATACTCATCTGCAGTGTTTCTTCTTGTTGATATTGCTTTAAATGAACCTTATCGAGAAACATTTTTTTTACTATTTTTTGGTAAATACTGATGATAAAATATTTGATTTAATATATGTTAAAGGATATTAATGATAAGATGTAACATGAATGAGTCATATATTTTTTATTAGGACACTTTCTACATGCTTAAAATAATTGTGCGTTGAGAGGACAGAACTTTTTGTTTGCCTAATATATATATATATATATATATATATATATATATATATATATATATATATATATATATGATATTTATATATATATATATATATATATATATATATGTATATATATATATCACATTTTGAGGTTGATTATTATTTTTATTTTAATTAAAAATATTATATTTTCATCAAATGAAATGAGTAGCAAAGAGAAATATGTTTTTATATAATTAAATGTGAAAGATAAATTATTTAGTAGGAGTTTTTACATAAAATATTATTATTATAAAAATAATTATTAAAGATTAATTTGAATATAATTTAATATACTAATATACAAAGACACACAATATATATATATATATATATATATATATATATATATATATATATATATATATATAAAGTGAGATAAATATTAATAAAGTTCATATAAATGAAAAGCTTATAAAATATAATATTAAAATATATTTTTCAATGATAAATATTATATTTGAATAGAAGTTTATATTTTGTATAAATATAAAATCGAGTTTTATTTTATGTCAAGTAATTGTAAGTTTTGTAATTACTTATGATTTTAAGATATTTAGATAATTTATATAATATAATATTATATATATATATATATATATATATATAATATAAATTTGTTGTAAAATATTTGTAAAGCAATAATATACTACAAGTTTTTCTTAGACGTGAAAAAAAAACTATATTTAAAATAAATGTCTGAAAATCTAAAAATAAACTTCAAAATAACTAACGAGATGAAATTAAATTTAGATACATATTTATATACATAGATATATACAAAAAAAACATAATTTCTCTGACCTGTACGTGAGTAAAGCATCATTCGTGGTCCAAAATATACATTTCCTGATGATGTTAAGGCTAAAGGCCATTCATTTTTCGGAAATGCCGGTGACCTGCAA
This sequence comes from Neoneuromus ignobilis, assembly GCA_029203775.1. NCBI lineage: Eukaryota > Metazoa > Arthropoda > Insecta > Megaloptera > Corydalidae > Neoneuromus > Neoneuromus ignobilis. The sequence continues at coordinate 32,774,550 of CP092087.1, forward strand.
CTAAAAATTATGATAGTTTTCCGTATATAAATTTAAATTAAGTATGAAATGTTTGGATAACTAAAAGACTTTCTAAGAGGGGTTGTATTTTTTTTAATTTCAGTTTATATATATATATATATATAAGAATAGTATTATAAATTTTAGTTGAGTATAATTATCATCTAAAGATATTCTTAATATTTATGGTAATTTCTTTTATGAGTACAAGTGTTTTTTCTTTGAAAAATCTTTAATATTTTGTATACATGTAATATTATCAGAGTTACGAAAAATATAAATGAACGGCTATTGTATGTATATATATATATATATATATATATATATATATATATATATATATATATATATATACACGCATTTACATATAATTAAAAATGTAGGTTAACCATATTAGCAATTTATTCTGAATTATTATCAATAGTTTTAAAAATTATAAAAGTTTACATTGTTTTTTAACCATTAAATTTACTTTTTTATGTATAATTAAAATTATCAATTACTTTCATGTTTTATATTCTTAGAAAAGGTGTTAGTACTATATTTTCTTATTACTTTCTATTTGTATTTTAATTATAGTAGCTTTGGTGTTCTTGGTATATTATAGATATGGAGCCAGATGTTTTTTATTATTTCGAGTTACTTTTTTCTATCGTATTCCTTATATATGAAGAACATTCATTATGAATTATATAATCACCTGAGAAAATTCTGAAAAAATATTAATATAACATTCT
>CP092087.1:32780286-32810286 GCA_029203775.1 Neoneuromus ignobilis
TAATGAAAAAAAATATATTAACATTAAAATTAATTGGTAAAGAACAGAAATAATTATTGAGTAAACAAAAATGATTATTAATAATAATATTAAAATAAATATTATTATTAGAAATCAAAAACTTAGCTTTAATTACAAAAAATACGTTAATTTATACACACGAAAATGCTTTTGAATAGTGAATAACAAACCGGAAATGAAATCATAATTGATTGTAGTTATTAAAAGATACTTTTCTTTTATATATATATATATATATATATATATATATATATATATATATATATATATATAAAATGTTAAATAAAGAAAAGATCAAAGATAAAGATATTAGTTTATAGAAATGCTTAAAAATAAATTCAATTAATGTTACAATACAAAAATAGAAATAAATTTGGATTGTTTTGTTACTTTTATTAATTTACTTAGAAAGCAAATCGTATTGATAGATATTATGTTGATTAATTTTATTAATAACTTTTTTAAATTTATGAATCAACGAAGTATAATTTTTATAATTTTTTAAATAAATTATATATATATATATATATACGTTCGTCACAAAATTTTGTAAAGGACTACGTTGAGTAAAGTATATTTATTATATGTATACAGGTTTTAACCTGTTTAGTTTAATAATTTGTGTCATGATGTGATAATCCTTGATGTGATTTTTAAAATATTCCTACAGAACGGAAATTACTGTCAAATGTTGAGAATTTTTTTTAAATTTCTGATACTTTTTATTAAATTTAGAATTACAGTACACCATTTTACAAACTATTTTTGGTAATAGCTTTTAACAATTAAATAAATACGTTAACATTCTTTATCTAATGCACACTTAAATAGTACGATAATTTAAATTATTTTCAAAAAAATGTGCAAAGAATCTTTATGACATCGTAGTAGAGAGATAAAAAGAACAAATGTTTAAAATATGTAAAAGGCAATGACTCGAAAATATTTCAACAATTAGAATATTGCATCCACAAAGAAAATTTTGATCATGAGGAGTTATTTTAATAAAGTGGAATGATTTAAAAATTAATATATTTAAAAAAATAAATTGTTAAAAGTAATATGTACTTTTTTGTATATCAATATATATATACATATTTTTCATAATATATATATATATATATATATATATATATATATATATATATATATATATATATACATATTATGAAAAATATGTATGATCTAGTTTAAGGAGTTCATTACTCTATATAAAAAAATTTAAATGTTCTTTTTTAAAAAATGAATTTGTTTAATATAACCCACATACGTATGAAAAAATACCACATTATAAAGTAAAAAAAACATAAGATTATTTATAATTATTTTCTCTCCTGATTATTATAATTGATTATAAACATGAAAGTTAATGTAAAATTTCTTTGTAGGTATAATTTTTAATAACGTTATTTACGTATTTTAAAAAAAGGAAGCGTTGTGAATTTCATGATATTAAAATAAAAATATATTTGAAAATAAAGTTGTTATAGAAATATAAATTGTTTTTTAAAATGAATTAATTGTATATTCACGAATCAAATATAAACACATACATATATATGTACATATATATATATATATATATATATATATATATATATATATATATATATATATATATATATATATTTATATATATATATATATATATATATATATATATATATACACACAACATACAAATTTATAAAAAACACTTTATTAACATTAAGAACAGGAAATAATACCTATTGAGAATAAACATGCGAATTTTTTTAATTGAAAAACTGATGTACTTAAATTAAATTCATTATCATGAAATACAAATGAAAATTCATTATTAAAATTCGAAATTAAAAATTATTGAATGAAAGCCATATATATACATATATATATATATATATATATATATATATATATATATATATATATATATATATATATACATTAATATAAACTTACTGTTTACTGAAATTCGCTGGTAAACTGCGTTTTTTTCGAACCACTTCCCCATTATCATTTTCATCGGAATTACTTTCAGTTGAATCGTCACTCTCTGATTGCTCATCAGGACATCCATCAAACTGATAACTGGTACCACTTGCATTTGTCTCATCAATCGATTCACTCATTGTACGCGTAGAATTAAAATAAATTTTTCAATGAACTAAATACTGTTTATTTTGTGTGTAAATATAAATGCGACTCTACTATATTGGAATGCTCCACGAACTACTACTGAATGTACTAAATTCAAACGCGCCGAAAACCTGACAGACTCCATACATGCCAGTAAGATATTTATAGACTCAAATATTGAGACTTCAATATATCGTACGTGCTCTATTTATTAATGTTCGTAGTTTATTAATTTCTTTATGATGTGTTTCGCAATTCCATGTGTGTTTTTATTATCCTATACAAGTATCCATTTACACATTTATGCATACACACATACACACACACACACACACACACACACACATATATATATATATATATATATATATATATATAAATATACGTGTGTGTGTATGTATGTTTATATATATATATATATATATATATATATATATATATATTTGTAACACAAAAAATACTTATGTTAAGATACAAAAATATCCAATAAAAACTTCTCCAGTTTGCACATATGGTTCATTTCAAGTTATTGACTATTTTATATATAGTAATTTTGGGTTTTTTCCTGCAAAAATATAAAATGTATTCACGATCTTTTTAGATATGATATATTTTATTTATTTTAGTTATTTTAAAACGTCGTCAAGGCTGAAAATCATTAAATACTTTAGAAAAACACTTTTTTAATGAAAGATAAAATATGATTTAGTTTTTTTCTCAAATATACATTTGTCAACAATCCAACATTAATATTAGTAGCATTAGTTATTTTTTAAATATTTGATGTATTATATTGATTTTTATTTTAAATTTAATTAAAAATAATATTAATTTTTATGTTACATCTATTTTAATTTAATTATTAGTATCAATAATAATAGTAATAATAAAATATAAAATTAAATTAAATAGTGAAAATTTGGTTCAATATTTTATTTAATATTTTCAAATAATTTATTGATATAAGTAACGATTTTTTGTTAAAAATAAAAAAAATCTGCAATTATTTAAATTGATGTATCATATTTTTTTTAACAATGAATCTCTGATTTAATAAGTGATAACAATACATGATTTATTTAGTGTCATAATATAGAATTTGTTGCATTTCTAGGTAAAGTAATAATTGATTATTTTTAGAAAAAATTCTAATTAAATTATTTAAAATATATATTTAAAAATTTTGGGTTCCTTATTATAAATTCTTTCATAGAATTTATAAGGCCTTGGCCTCTCTGACAATATTATCATAGTAGAGTTTTTTCTTGTCAGAGTTTTGTGATGGGTTTATTTACGAGATAAAATTATCAGGCTAAAGCCCAAACTCCATGTGGGAATTCTCCTACCAGGAATTGAATGATGAATAAGTTATTAACATATAGAATATATAAATATTATTCAGAAATTTATTTGTAAAAATATTTTTTATGAACATACCAGAAGATTATGATATAAAAAATATTTTTTTCATTTTGTAATGAGAATTGATTAGATATATAATATTTATAATAATTTTTGTTTTCAATTCCAGAACTTCATTATAAAATAATGCTTTTGTTAGTATCTTATGCATATTTTTTCTATAGAATAAAATATTTTATTTAACAAAATATACTTTTTTACTTCGATATAAAAAAATATTTATCTACATTTATATAATAATATTCATTGAAATGAATGCAGTATTCGGAAAATAATGATATGATCAATGAAATGTGTTTAGTGAAAATGATTATAAACAATAATTTTTGAATAATATGTACTTTTATGTAATGGAATTTATTTTGGAAATTTTATTAAAATAGAGAAAAATATTGAAATAAGTATTCTCATTGTATTAATATTTATTTTTGAAGTTATTAATAATATTGTAATTTATTTTGAGAATGTTATAGAATACTTTTTATATTTAAAATTAATTACTGCGATTATGTAAAATTATTTGATTAATTTAACTTAAATATTGGTAACTTTTTATTAAACGATTTAAAATTAATAACGATAATAAAATTACGAAATAGAATACAAATATAATCTATTATTAAAAAAAAATAGAATAATAGTAAATTAAATGGTATATTAAAGAGCAATCGAATGTATTATATAATACTAGTTGAATCATATGTAATTTGTTTGTTCATTAAGTATATATATTTATATATATATATATTTATATTCATTTACTCAATCTTTGTTTTAACTGATTTCCACATATGATGTCCTTATCAATTAGTTTCGTTTTCTCATAAGATTAAAACTTAGTAGTGCAAATTTAACCCTGACATGAATTGATTTGGCACCTTTGATATAAACAGAGTAATCCGTTTATAAAAGTAATGTATTGTTACTCATATAACGAGGAAATGTTTAATGTTAGTATGTGTCTTAATAAGTTGTGAGGAAATAATTTATGCCTTATTTATATGCAATGATTCATCCAGTATAGTGTAACATATGATTCATAATTAGTCATATGTGTTTCAATTGTATTGAAGATGATATCTAATATTTATCATGGAAGAAAATTACTAAATTTTTGTAAAATCAAAAAGCATGGTTTTAATCAAATGGCGTTTTTTTAAAAAATAAAAATAACTTTTCTAAGAATTTTATTTAAAAATGAATTTAAAAATTTAAACCATTTTTTGAATCAATTTATTAGCGTTTATATGTTTAATAAAAAAATAGAAAAAATATTTGGAAAATCTTAGCTATGTGGTAATTCTTGTTATTCACACTAAATTCCTTTTAAATAGGATTTTTTAAAAATATCATTTTTGAAGAAAGTGAATTATATATAGTTTTAAATGGATTGTAAAGTAATTTTATTATTTTTTGAAATAATAATTTCACTGTGACATTATTACAATATGTGTTAGTAATAATGTGTATTGGATTTATTTATAAAGTCTTTGCATATTACTGTTGTAAATATAAATGTAGTCTTTCTTTGCATATAATCTTTTATTCACTGATATATCTTATTGTGTATCACATCTTCTACTAATCAAAAGTAATATACTTCTCAATTTTTACACTATAAAATATATATGTGAATCTTTTACATTATTTTTTATGCCTTTCATATGACACTTTCTTTTAAGTAAATAGTATTAATTTTCTATTTTTAATACTTTTATAACTTTCACTAATTTTTCTGTATGTATTGTTTGCATTTAAAATTTCAAAAATATCTGATTTTTTATTGTATATTAAAATTATACCTTTTTGCACTAAATTCATTACAGTATCTTAAATTATGCTTTTCACTCTTTTTTCATCATTGTAATATTATTATTAAAATGAAAATACGATTTATTAAATCAAAGTTTTATTTTTTTCCTATATAAGGTACATGCTACTGATATGTTTTTTTTAAATTTCAACTATTATTTTATTTGTAGGGATCTAGGTGTTCTAGTGTTATTTAAAATCTGTGTTACTTAAGATCTTTTACATTTTAAGAAGTAAATTAATGAGATAATTTTCGAAATTTTATTTTTGTGTAATATTGTATATATATATATATATATATATATATATATATATATATATATATATATATATATATATGCCTACAGCAAGTGTTCTTCTTTAAACAACAAGATCGCCAATTATTAAAAAAAATATTTGAACATGAAACATCCACTTTAAAGTTTGTATCGAATAATAAAAAATGTACCTATATTTTTATAATTATGAAAACCAACATTTTTCTCTTTTTTGTTATGTTTTTTTACCATAACAAAATTTGTTTAAAATAAATATATATTATTATTTTTCAAGGTTTCAACATCCACATAAAGTATAGTAATTATTATTAAAATTGTATTGAAATATATATTTTTTTGAATAATGTAGTTTGAAACTTATAAAAACTTCTTTCTCTACGTTTCTCTATTATTTGTGTTTATTTTATAAGCAATATTGTGTAAACATTTCATGGCACAAAATGATTGTATGCTGAAATTGAAATTGGAATTGAATTCTAGGGAGTAGTCATTATATTGCTCCTATCATAGTGTTTATTGCATCTTTATTTTATTTTTACAAAGGTTTATAGGTGTTTTTAAAAATCAAATTTACTTTTATAATGAGATATATATATTTTTATTAAATGTTTTTTGTAATATTGAATAAATATTATGTACTATTGAACTGTAAACTGTAAAATTATGCATTGTGTATAAACAATTAGGTATTGGTACATACGTACACACACACACACACACACACACATATATATATATATATATATATATATATATATATATATATATATATTTAATTGTTATGTGTTTATTCAATTGCTGATGGAAGAATTGGAGAGACATGATATATTTTGAATTTTCCAGATTTGGTAAAACCATTAATTCAGATAGTTACTGCCAACAATTAATAGAATTACATAAAACATTCTGTATCAAATAATCAGGTTTGGTGAACAGAATGAATGTTATGTTTCTTCAAGTTAATGTAAGACCACATATGGCTATAAGCACCTAAGGTAAAAAGTATAGATGTGAAAAATTGTTCCACATCCATAATTTATACCCGATCTAGAAACTTTAGATTACTATTTATTCTCACCTATCGAGAACTTTTTGTATCCAAATAAATACATTTTCATGAAGATGAAATAAAAACACTTTTTAAAAGATGGAACATAGAAATGAAAATGTTATAATTCATTGAATAATTTTTTATTCATACGTTTACATTAACATTGAAAATACTTTCTACCAATTATATATATATATATATATATATAGTTCCATCGTAAAATTATTGTCATTAATGCCACGATACTCCAAATGTGAACGATTATTTCCGAGTTTTAATTGCAAATAAAAATCATTCAAAATTGTAAGTATTACGGAGGGAGCCAACGAATTGAGCGAAAGGCAATGTCAAAAGGCAATTATTTTTTATATTGTACATATTAACAAAAGTAATTGAAATATTTTTTCCAACTAATGTCATTATTGTAATATACGAAGGTCGTTTGATAAGTATGGTAAAAAAGTAAGAAAAACTGAATTGAAAAATTAATTTAAATTAATTAATTAATTAAATTTAATTAATAAATTAATTCAATTAATAAATGAATTTACCATACTTATCCAATGACCCTCGTAGACTTGGAGTATTTTCTTTAAAAATATAAATGTAGAATAGTTATTTATTATTTGAAAGTAGATATGAAACGTTATTAATATTTTTTTAAATTTACTATGTATTTTAAAAATTATGTGATTTTTGAAGATTTTTAAAAAGATCATAAATTAAACCCCAATTTCAATGAGATGTAATGAAGTGATAATAAATTTTAAGAATATTATTATTAGAATTCTACGAAAAAACATCGAGAAAATTAAAAAAAATAAAAATTGTAGTATAAAAGTATATACTGTGTAGTATCTACGAGTATATACTGTTTTCACATCGTTAAAAATGTTCACTTACTATTTACACGATAACAGTATAATAAAATTGCTTTAAATTATTTCGATCTACAATGAGGTTATAAAGGTTAAGTACATGGATTTACCATATTCAATTCTTTGATAGTATAAACTTTTAAATCCGTACTAAATTAAGAATACAAAATTTTATTTCTATAAATAAATAGTTATATTATTATTAAACAAAAAACTTCTTAGTTCTCATTCTATTTATGTAATAGATGATGAATTATTTCGAATTACTAGGAAAAAGTAACATTTAAAGACTGCAAAAAAGCATTTCGTCATTTACGTTTATATAAAGGAAACGTGTACATTTAGTTGCATACAATAAAAAAAAGATATTTAAAAAAAATTAAAATATTTTTTAATACTTATTTGATATATTTTTACTAGTTGTAATTTATATACTCTCTCTCTTACTTAGACACACATATACATACATACACACACACACACACACACATATATATATATAACAAAAATAAAAATGTATTTTCTTTTAATTTTCTACTTAATAATAATTTTAACATTTATATGTCCTTATGTGAAAATCGTCAGAGAAATCGTATCACAGATTATTTTTCTATCTTTTGTAGCTAAAATCAGATTACATCGAAAAAATTATAAAGCTTTTCGTCTCTGTAGATTTGTTTTTTATCAATGTATGAATTATTTATGAATGGTTTTTTGTTGTTGATTTCGATTTAAAATATAATATTTATAACACGCATTCACACACACACATTATATATATATATATATATATATATATATATACACAATTTCTAATAATAGAAATAATATAAAAATAAAATAATACAAATGTATAAATAATATAAAAATAAAATTAAGTACATCTATATTTCCAATTAAAAATTTGATTAAAAAATATTTACAATATATTAAAAAACGAATTTTAAACAATATATTAAAAAACAAATTTTGCTTCTGTTAATTAAAATAAATATTTATTTAGGAATATATAAATATTAATTATTGTATAATTAAAAAAAATACTTTCAAATAAGAAAAAAAAATTGAAATTGGGTAGATTGAAAACGGTTTTTTGAAATTTATATTAATTATTAATTTGAATAATTAGAGATCAATGTATACAAATGTGTAAATATATAAAAATTAAAATTCAGGTAAGAATATTTTAATTCTTGATTTTGTTAATACCTTTAAAATTTGAATATTGAATTTGTAAATAATATAAATACCAAATTGTAATGAATAATATTTAGTTATAAGTGAATATTTTTCTTGATAGAATTTTTATTGGAATTTAAGATTTCAAATTTCATAGTAATATGTATATTTTTTAATTTTCAGTAAATTAAATATTCGTTTCAGTGAATAGAAAAAAATATTTTTTTAATCACTAAATGAATAATATTTTTTATTATAAAATAATATAATTTCGAATAATATAATACGTGACCTAGAAATAATAGAATGCACATGACAGCATAGAATATAAGTAAACTCTATTTATGATACTGTAAATAGAGATTGTTAACTAATCGGAAAAACGTATGTATGGAGACGATGCAGAATAATACATTAAATATGATATATATATATCTTAATTTTTTAATTACATTTCAGTAAAATTTTTCGATAAAATTGATATTGAAATATTTAATTTGATTATATGTTTAATATTTAATAAAAATTAACATTTAATAGTTTTTTATTTAACAATTGAATAACAATAAGCTTTTTAAAAGAGATAAAGTTTTGAATATTTTGATATGAAAATATTTTTGATACTGTTACCACATTTTATATCAATTATGTTTGCGTTTATGTAGTATTGAAGGTATATAATTAGATATCAATATATATATATATATATATATATATATATATATATATATATATATATATATATATATATAGTAAAACTGAATTAATTCATTTTTTCTACGAAATAAATATATAATTCAAATTTAATTAATTATGTTGTTGCTACTATTTGCAATTAGTTATAACTGTTATTTGTATTAACATTTTTTTAATATTTTTTTAAATATTATTAAATATATTAATATAAAATTAATACACATTTTAAAATTATATAATTATAATTCAATCCTTTTGAATATTAATATTAAATTTATTTATAATAATTTAAATTTGTACCATTTTAATTATATATTTTTAAATAATATTTTCTTTGACATTATGAACATGTAGTTACTACAAAGAAGATAAATTTGCTGGTATAATTACTATGTAGGGAATATAATGTAATTAACATTTTAATGGTAGAGATAGTACCCATTAAGTAGTTAATTGTTTAACTTTGGTTCAATAGATCAATTAGATCTTTTATTAAATAATATTAAAGAACAAGTCAAGTGATCTTAAATAATATTAATCATTTTAGATGATTGTACTATTTGATTTATTTTTTTAAATTAATGAAGTATACAAATTTAGTTTTATATTTATATTAATGAATTAGGAAAGTATGACTCAAATCACTAAAATTATAAAATACATTAGTATTTCTTAAGAGTATAGTTGTTTTTTGTCTTTAATATATTTTTATTATTAAAAAAGAATGTACAAAAGTTTTATTAATAAATATTGCAAGAAGCATAATTGGTAAACTCGCATTGCAAAAAATAGATATATAATTTTATATATATATATATATATATACTTTATAAACATTATTGTTTTAAATAATAAACATATAAAGAACAGTTATTTCATAGAAAGAGTAATTTGAAAATAATACAAACTGAAAATAGAGATAATAAATATATTGGAAATTAGAATTACATTTGATTCTATTAAAATTACTCAACATCCAAATTAAAGTATTGTACATTAATCATATATTAGATATTAAAGAGTGAAAACTTTTAAACCTTAGATTTTATATACAGGAAAAATTATAATAAATTAGTATGTGTGATATTATTATACAGAGAATTTCTTACAAAATTTATACAAACTTTATAAAGACTTAACATAAAATTAAAATGTTTACAATTTTAAATGTTATATATATATATATAATACAATATATATATACATACAAGTTTGCAAACATATTTTTATGTTTCAATTTATGAAAGAATAAAAACAATGTTAATAATTGTCAACAAATATTAAATATCACATTTTCTATTACAATATATTTTTTATTAAATAAAACATTTTATATCAATATTTTATTATTATTTTCATATATTTTTATAAATAACTTCTATTATATACAACCAACATGTAGTTTTATATCTGTATAGAGGCATTATTTTATTAAAGCTGTTTTCAAACAACTTGAACGTTAGTCTCAAAGATTCTACATGTCAGACAAATATGTTAGTTGGATTTAAGGTGATATGAAACATGATAAGCTTCTATTTAAGTTATTATGCGTAAATATATATATATATATATATATATATATATATATATAAATATGTGTATATATAAATATGTGTATAAGAATTTAACATTCAATAAGGCTTTCGCCCAGCAGTGGGCCAATATAAGCTTATGTAATAATGAATATATATATATATATATATATATTGAGTTCATAGAAAATAATATAGTTTCCAGTAGTGGTAAGATAATTTGCTTACATAACTCAATCATAGTAACTATTTGTGAGATTATTTTATATATTAATTAAACCTAAGAAATGCTTTAATGAGGCGTAACTCAATTTGACAAGTTAGTATGAATAGGACTTCTACAATTTATAGACCTTACATTGAATAATTTGTTTTTAATCGATTTTATCCTATAAGTTTTTAAAAAGCACAAATGCATTTATGAAAAAAATATATTTGTGACGTATTGGGAACGACTCTTATAATGAGACATTCATGATGATATTGGTGTCGCAAATTTTGTTCTGTCGATTTTTATTTGAGTGATAAATCTTATTCTATTAGACATTTATCCATCGACAATTGTCTTTTAAGAAATATCGTGTAAGAAAATATTTGAAAAGAAAATAGAAAAATTTTATTTGAGATAGTATCATGGAAGAATGTTTGTGTATCTTATGAATTTTTAAGAAAGAAATCGGTAGAAAATTTCACGTTACATGTGTTACTGTTTAGGTAGAGAATTGAATTATTTCTAAGAACAATTGTTATTAAAGTTGAGAAATGGATATTGTATACTTATTAAGAAAAAAAATTGGTCTCTTGAAGGTACAGTTTTTTTAGCAGAGTCAAAGGCAGACTTGCATTAAAAAAATCTAATGATGAATCATCGCTGGGATAATTGAAATATAATTTATTAGGAAATTTTAAAAATTGAAAAAGAGCGTAGACTTATATTTTTACTATCAATAATGAAACAAACTTTCCTAAATTCTGCATTTTAAAAGACACAAATTAGAACAAATTATTTAAATAACACAAGGCAATGATAATATATACATTTCGATATTAAGGGAGCAGAACTTGGAAATTATAATTCATCGTTATTATTTACTCTGTTTATTATTTATTCTGTTTTTTTCACAACCATATTAATGGAAAAAATATATAATAACGATGAAGTGTACCGCGAATTTCTTTATATTATATTAATGTTGAAAGATGTAGACTCTAACTTTACTTTTGTTTTTCATGTGTCAGAAACATCGTTTTATCTTATTCATTTATTGTAAATATAAATAAATTATATGACTATTGTTATTTATATAAAGTTAATATATATATATATATATATATATGCATATATATATATATATATATATATATATATATTAAAGCCCTGAAAAAGAATAAAATATAAAAAAATGGTCGTATGTAGCAAAACATTTTATAGAGCTTTTAACTGTAAACACAAGTGATATCATTTTTTATACAGATTTAAATTATTTCTGCAAACTCGATGAAATAAAATGTTCATTTAATGTAGTACTAAAATTATTTTGTGGAGAAAGTTTATGTAAAATGTAGTAGTTTGTTTCATTATTTTATTCGTATATTATAGAGACATTAATTACATAATTTAATGATTTCAAGTGGAACGCTTTGACAGAGCTCAATATATATATATATATATATATATATATATATAATATATGTGTGTACTTATATTAAATTTGATATAAAAAATAAAACATTGATTTTAAAGAATAAAAATTGTCTAATTTTTTATTGGAAACCAGATTATTTCTATTGAACCAGATAATTAAAAAAATACCTCATGTTTGTATATTATAATAAAAGTAAAGTTGTAAAATTTTTTTTTTTGAAAATTTTATAGCAAAAATGGAATATTATGGAAACGAAAGAAAATTTACTTATTTTTTATTAAAAAATATCTAAAAATACAAATTAATGTTATATATAAGTAATTGAGGCTAAAGTCGAAATGATAGGTATATCTTCGTTAACATATTAAGCTATTTAAAATAATTATAATTTTTAAAGAATGTGAGAAGAAACAAAAATGAACAAGTTATATTATTTTGTAGAAAAAATGTAGATAGCAATGAAGTAAAATTCATATTAAATATGTTATAATATACAGTTAATTTTTTTAAATTAGTTGATATACTAAAATTGTACTATTTTTAAAAATAATATTTATTATATCTAATTTGGGTAAAAATGTATGTGTGACATATTTCTTGTTAAAATATGTTATTGAAATATTGTATACATTATTAAAATTATGTAAATTTTTTAAAATTTATTGAATGTAGTTTACTTTGAATTTTTTTATTAAAAACTTTTTGTTCCATATTTATAATTTTAATTAAAAAAATGAAAATGTGATACATGTTATTATTTTTTTATAGTTAAACTTTATAATAATTTTATAAAATAATATATTAAATAAGTTAATAAATTAAAACAGCATATTATTGTTTAAAAATAATGAATTCAAAAGAGAATAACATGAAAAGAAGTCATTTATACAGATCAATTTTTTTAATTTCATTTTAAGAAAATATAAAATAATCTTATTTTGATTTTAATTAAAAAATACTGTTAGCAAAATATATATTATTAAGTTTTATTTTGAGTTTAATTAAGATTAAAACATCAATTATCAAAATAATAAATGCTTAATATATGACTTTGAAGTTACTTGCTTAGATTAAGATATATTTTCAATTTTTAAGATGTATACTAATAAAATGTTTAATTTAATTTTTAGATGTGCATATTTTGCAACGATTAAAAAGAACTTGTTGTTTCTGTATGTTTCATTATTATAGATTTTAATGCTGCTTAAATGATTAATAAAATATATCATTTATTAATTAATCATTCAATAATTTCTGCTAATTATATGTGAATTATATTTTCATAAATTTAAATTTATTCTATATATAAATACAGAAATATTATATTTTAAAAATAAAATCGGTTTACATGACACTATAAGGTATGTAATTAATTATATATTTGTTGATATTAGGTAAGGGTTTGAGATTGTATTTTTGGTATTAGAAAATATTTTTTTAATACAAAATGGCTTTAATCTTCGTCTTATTGGTTATTGACATCTGTGATTGAATGTATTTATTCTTGTATTGATGTGTAATTTATTGGTAAAAAGAAATACAAGTACACAAAGATTCTAATTTTTATCAAATTAATTTACGTTATTGAAGTTATTATGAAAATTCTATCGTTTATTAAATATTTTTTTTATTTTATGATATTTAAAGTATATTAGTAGATGATTTTAATGGATTTCCAAACGATAATATAAAATATTCAAAGAAATATTTTCGAAATAGTTTATGTTATAAATCTTCTATGTTTTGACTGATATTAGATGATGGATGTAGAAAAATCCGAACAACTCGAGCTCGTAACATTTCTACTTTTTTCTTTGTGTACTTGTATTATTAGCGTTTTTATGTACAATATAACATAACTCTGATTGATTAATGGTATTTCATGTGTTAAATCTTTAATATTTTTCATTAAATTTTAAATATTTGTTACATGGTTGAAAAATTTATAATGATCAATAAATGAATATATTATTTTCATAAAGCATAGTTTTTTAAAATAAAATTTTGCTAATATTTTACGCAACAAAAAATAATTAAAATACGGGGATAATTTTTCATATATAATTTATTTTAGTAAAGAATTAATTGTTTATGAGGATAGTTTGATAAGTAAGGTAAATTTATTTATTGTTTAATTTAATTAATTAATTTAATCAAATTGTTCAATTTAGTTTTTCTTAGTTTTTTACCATACTTATCAAACGATCCTCGTAGTCTATGAATATAGACTCTTTATGTAGATAATTGTTAAGTGAAATAGTGTATTTTTTTTTGTTAAATACTGTATTAATATTATTTAGTATATTTTGAATTTATTGAAATTAATAGTTTATTTAATATGTTTGAAAGTGTTGTAAAATTATTGGTTGATTAATAATTTGTAAATTTACAGTAATTAATGTAAAATTTCTTTAATTGTGATAATATTTTTATAAATATAAAAACAATATACCGTTTGAAAAAATATACATGTGTATAATGAACAGAAAGTAAATAATAAGTTTTAAAATAATATTTTAATAAATCTTATAATTTTACAGTAGAATTCATTTACGAAAAAGTGTTTTTTATATAAATTTAGTTTTGAAAAAATTAGAAATGATTTGTTGTTTACTATATGGTTGTAATTTCAAGTTGAAGGAAAATTCGGTAAAAGTTGCGTCGTAAGAAAAGCTTAACTGAATAAATCTACATTTTCTTTATTCAATAGATGTTGTTTATATCAATTATAAGTCATGTCAAAAGACGTATTTTCCCTGCGCGATCGCAGTAACATTTCCCAAGCCACTGTTCTATACCCGTTACTATTCCTTTATGCTTGTAAAAGCTACAGCCGTTGCAGACGATTTATAACGGTGCAAGCTCGCGTGCATTGAACACAAGCTTTTCTATTCGCGTATAAACAGATTCCACTAATTTTACAATTTACGTGTTGATATTATTTTTTATACGAATTCCATTTTGAGTTTTCAATTAATTGAGTGTGTAGTAAAATTTGTCTTAATAAATTAAAAAAGTGGTTAATACAAATGTGATATAATATTTAGTGAAAATATTTATTACCAACGTTTGATTAAATATAAAATATAATTTTTCATAATATATTAAACAAACATAACAACAAATTAATTTTTAATTTTAACTTTTTTTTTAAAATTAATTTATTTTAAAATATATGTAAGTTTTTAATTACTTAGTAAAAACATATATTAGAAATCAGACAATTTTTCAAATTGTACGCTATATTTTCATTTATTATTATACATATATATATTTATTTAATTATCTATCTATCTATATCTATATATATATCTATATATATATATATATATATATATATATATATATATATATAAATAATATCTATTTAGAAAAAAATTTTTTTAACATGTAAGTCACTATCATATCAAATTTGCAACAATCATAATAATACTGATGGTAAGTCTATATGTATATATGTACGAAGAGAGAGATATTTGATTTATTTTTTATAATTTTTATTTATATAATATCTACTATTAAATAATGTGTATGACAAATACATAAAAACGATTTATATTTGAAATCAGAGAATAATATATATATATATATATATATATATAAAGCCATCCACAATATTGAATAAAGTAAATGAAAATATATGTGATTTATTTTATTGCTTTTACTCGTATATAAAAAATAGGATATCAGTCTACTAGATTTTAGATATGTTTGTTCTATTTTTAAATGTGGTAGAAAATATTTTTTTATTGATATATATTTATATATATATATATATATATATATATATATATATATATATATATATAATAGCTTTCTGGTGGCTGAGTTGCTTGCATTACTGCCTTACGGGCGATTGCCGGTTGGAGAATTAGGACATATTGAGTTCTTAGTTAAGATGAAGACAATTATGCTTAAGAGGACAAACCATGAATGAAAAAGTCTTCACAAACTTATCTTGTTAGTGTAGTGAATACAATTAGTGTACAAGTAAATGGTAACTTTCAAAGTGAATTGATATAAGCTAATTGATTATGATGATGTTGATGAAATATAAATATATATATACATATATAAATTAACTGTATGTGATTTTAAATATATTTTTGTTTTAAAATAAAATTGATCAAACTCTTTCATTTATATCTTTTAGTAATCGTTTGAGAATTATCATTCTTAAATAATGATAAATATTAATTTTGTCTTATATTTATTTTAAATAGATGCAAATCTAATGTTAGTAATACGGATTATTACATTTTTTTAAAAAAATATCTATCGTTTGCATTGTTTTTAATCATGTTTAAAATATTGTCATATATTATTTAACTTTTATTTATATTTATTGAAAATTAAAATTTATTTAATTTCAATATCTAAGTAATTATACTATATATATATATATATATATATATATATATATATATATATATATATATATATATATATATATATATATATATATATATATATATATATATATATATATATATATATATATATATATATATATATATATATATATATATATATATATATATATATATATAATATATATATATATATATACACACCGACTGGGTAGTGGTTAGCAACACCGCGTGTCATGCGGGAGATTGCGTATTCCCAGTCGGAGAGTCCCTCGTTTAAGTCGAGGGTTGAGCATGAAAAATATATCTTGTAATTATAATTCGAGAAGGGAGTAAACCCCGAATAAAAAATCTTCATAATTGGTCACGTGGTGATATGACCATTACCAATAATTTATTTCATATGGCTAAAACTGATGTACAGATGATGATGATATATATATATATATATAATATGGTATAAAAATAAACAAATATGTAAGTTTTTATTAAAGTTGTGACAGTCTTGATAAATATTAATAATATACAAAAATATACTAAATACATTTTTGAGAAGTTATAATAATTACAATTGGTATTTAATTTATTTATATGTAAAAATGTACAGGAATTATAATTGAAAGAATATACATAATTTACTATATATATATATATATATATATATATATATATATATATATATATATATATATATATATATATATATATATATATATATATATATATATATATATATATTATATATATATATATATATATATATATATATATATATATATATATAATTGCATTATTACTTGTACACATTTTCTTCAAAAATATTATTGTTATGTATGATAGACCAATTAGTTAAGATTTTAATTATAACGACGAAACTTAAAATTTATTCTAATGAAGCTTTAGAGCTTGTGGGTATGTTTTGTGTAGTTTGTTTTTATTTTTTTATGACCACTTTTAATTGAACTTGATATTATAAACGTATATAAGCGTATGATATATATATATATATATATATATATATATATATATATACACGATGGTCGTTTGATAAGTATGGTAAAAAAGTAAGAAAAACTAAATTGAGAAATTTAAATATATCAATTAATTAATTAAATTAAACAATAAATAAATTTACCATACTTAACAATCGACTCTCGTGTATATATATATATATATATATATATATATATATATATATATATATATATATATATATATATATATATATATGTATAGAGTAAAAAAGATTTTTTATTTTAGGTATACCTTTTTTCGAATTCAACATACATGATGCTTTATTGAAAGCTTTATAGCTGTTTTTAACTTTTATATTTTTTCTGTACGAAATATTTTGGTTGAGTATATATATCACCACAATATTATAACTGGATATTTTTTCCTTTAATGGTTGATTCAATGGACCGAAAGCATATAATCGGTCTATAGAATGTTGTGATTATATCACTAAAGTTAATACTTTAAATCACAGTTATATTGTGTATTGGGATTGTTTTGATAATAAATAATAACAGGCTTTGTTTTGATAATAAATAATAACAGGCTTTGTTTTGAGGTAAAATCTTTGACTTTCCGTGACCTAATTTGTGGCTTGATATATTATGTTTCATTTTATAAAAAATACTACTAACTGTTTTATATTAAGTGACAATTTTTTTTATCTACTTTATTGTTGACTTTTAACTTTAATAATGATCTATTATTGCGTAATATTATGCCTTTTGTAAAGCATTAGTATTTAGAAGTGTAAATAAAACGTATTAAACATTTATGTAATTATATCAAAAATCAAAAGGAATTTGTTATATCAAATTATGTTGTGTAGAAAGTAACTTTATATGTATTTTACAACTTTATTGTGATGCGAGATTTGAATATATTTATTTAATTAAGTCTATTTATTTAGGCAAATAAGTATAATAGTATAAATGAAAACAAACAACATTTACTTTAGAACATTTTATTTATATTTGTTAAATCCTTCCGAGTAATGAGAATAAATTTTACTCGTTATAAGTAATTTTTTAAAAAAATGTTTGTTTATAATTTAGCAGTGTATTTTACACTAAAACCTTTATTTACTATATATAATTTAATTTTGTTTAATATATATATATATATAACACAATTATTTACATCTGTGTCAGAATAATTAATTGAGAATCTAAAGTAATAATAGTAAATGAAAGAAGTTTATTTATCTAAAATTTGTTAGTGACATTATTTTTTCCACTATCCCAAATGAACTTAAAAACAGAATAGAAATTTTTTATAAAGCATGTCAAAAAATTGGTGTTGTGATGAACTACAGCAAGGCAAAATCAGTGTTCAATTAATTTTTAGATCAAAGAAGAATCAAACTAAAATGAATAGAAATAAAAGAAGTTGAAAAATATCTATATCCTAGGCAAATTATTAAAACTAAAGAAACATTTATAGCTGTAAGAAACAGAAGAATAAAAATGACGTTCATATAGAAGTAATTATCATTTTATGAAGTCGGATATTTTCCTATGTTAAAAATCAATGCATCTTACTTATTTTCAAATATGACATTGAAACATGAGTCTTGAATGTCAGAATAATTTACCGGTTTCAAACAACATAAAAATGTATAATACACATGGATAGAAAGTCAATCGAATACATCAGAAATAAAACAGAAATGACGGACATTATAGCAAAAGTAAGGAGTTTCAAATAGAAATGGGTCGGTCAGATAGTTAAAAGAGAAGATTACCGATGAACAAAAGAAATTATTAATTGGGAATTTAGATATATAAAGAGGCCTAGGAAGAGACCTTTGAATAGTTGAAATAGAGACGTAATAAAATTCGTTGGAATGAGCTAGAAGAGAAAGGCATTAGATCGGTTATTGTGGAAAATTTTGGGAAAATCCGTCTTCTAATAGTGAATAGAAAGAGACAGAATGATGATGGTTATTATATACAATATATATATATATATATATATAAATATATATATATATTATTTCTTTACTATTTTAATTGACAATATTTTTATTATAATTAAATATTCAATTAAAAAATAAATGATATTCATTAAAAATTATTTAATAAACATTATAACATTAATTATTATGACATAAAAATATTTGTTTAAATAATCCATTTACATAAATTGTTATATTAATCAAAATACATTTTCGTATGAATATAATTTCTTTGGATCATTTTAATAGTTTATATAAGTATATATATATATATATATATATAAATATATATATATATATATATATATACATATACACATACAATATATATACATAGTGTATAAAATGAGGGTAAGAAAAATTGCTTTTAAATTTAATATAACCTTTTTTTAAAACATTTTTTTTGTCCTCTTTAGTCTTTTTGGTATATTTTTTCTATTTAATAATGTACTTATGTCCACCTTTGTGAGTTTATATTGATTTATAGAGTAAGTAAAATATGTTCTTACAGAGCTTTTTTTTACATATGATAAAAATAAATTTGTTATTAATATTAGAAAGTAATTCCACGAATTGACTGTTTTTGACGTTTAAAACTTTATATAATACACGTGTTATTAATTTTTTTGGAAATTTTATATAGAATTTGATATATAATTATATAAATAAATTTATTTTTTAACTTTTTTCTTATAGGCTGATACATACTGATAGTTTTGTCTATTTTATTTAGAAAAATAATTCCTTTTATTTTATGATAATAAATGTAATTAAGAGGTACTAACTATATTAAAAAAAATTATACAATATTTAAATGAAAATATAGTAATACATCGATTAGTCCTGCTTAGATTAGTCCGATTTCACTATAGACCGGTTTGAAATTTTCAAAAAAAAAATTTTTACCTGAAAAAATCCTAATAAAAAGTTCTTGAAAAAAATCCTAAAAAATTTATACATAAAATTATTTTTATACGTAAATTTTCAAGTTTTCCCCTTTATTATGAAAATATAATAAAAAAGAAAACCGAAATCGTATCAATATGCGCAACGCATACGCAGTTCTAGTTTTGTGGTATTTTTTTATTAGTTTTCGATTCGCAACTCTAGAATAAAGTCGATTTTTTGATAATTAAATTTTAATAACCCATTTGAAAATGAATTTAAAATGAATGTATAAACCCCTGATTTTGTTTTGTTGATATATACAAACATTTGAATATATTATCCTCGTTTTATTTACTGAAAATCAAAAAAAAATTTGTTTGGAACCAATTAACGTTTTTTGTATTTAGTTAATGTTTCGATTAGTTCGGTTTCAATAACTCCGGCAAATCAGTGAAACCGATTAGCCGGACTATGCGAGGTATTCCTGTATAGTTCATTCAAATTAACTATTGTCTGGACACTACTAGATTTTCTAAAAGTGTTCAATAATTATATATTGTTCACTGTATATATTTATTATCGATACTTATTTTGATAACAATGTTAACATCAGAGCTCTGTGTTATAATCATAAGTTTTATTAATGATGGTATTGTCATCAAAATGTTTATCGGCTTATAAATAAATAAAGGGAACAATAATTAATTATTGAACATTTTTTCAATATCATATATTATTGGAGTGATAGATCATTTGC
This sequence comes from Neoneuromus ignobilis, assembly GCA_029203775.1. Taxonomy (NCBI): domain Eukaryota; kingdom Metazoa; phylum Arthropoda; class Insecta; order Megaloptera; family Corydalidae; genus Neoneuromus; species Neoneuromus ignobilis. The sequence continues at coordinate 32,801,906 of CP092087.1, forward strand.
GTGAAAATGAATTCATCACAATTACAAAATAAATAGTGATAGTCATTAATTGAACGGTATTTGATGTAAAAACTATCACAAAAGTAAATATTTGTGTAAGGTTAAAAAAAGTACAATATCCAGTTGCGCTTTTGTACGAAGCGACTAATATTACAAAGACATCGGTTAACAAGAACTTATTATGATATAAAAGCTATTAAAATATGTCTCTGAGATAATTTTTCAATTCCGTCATGGAAAGATAATTGATTTCATTAATTTATAAATGTATTATTTTTCAAGAGTTGTTTTTGAAAATTGATACTTGAAAAATATAATGAAATAAAAATTAAATGAAAATTTGATACGTTCAATAAGAATAGATTTTCATTAATTTTAATATTATGTGTATTTTTAAAATGACTGTTAATGGTTTCAAATAAATTTAAGAAATTGTATTGTATAGCAACTTTACAATATAAAATTATATCAAAATCTTAAAAATCTATATTTTTAAACAAAGATAAATTATAGAAAATAAATATTTTAATGATTACTACATTAAAAATTAAAATATTATAAATTTGTTTTGTTTAAAAATTATACTTTTTTTGTTGTACATAATTGAGATATTTAAATAATGTATTCGGATAATAATTACTTTTTTGTGTTTAAAATATACATAAGATTTATTTTCAGTCTATGTTCATTACACATTTTGTTATAAAATATATTAGTAATCAGAAAACTGATTTATTTTGAATTTTTTATATTATGTAAAAATATTTTTCAATTCTCAATATTATTATTGTAAAATAATTTTCTCTATTAGTTTTATGCGAATTTTCAATTTTTATAATTATTTATATGACGGTGTACATGCTATATACATATACAAGTTTATTGAATATGTATTTCACAACAGTATTCGTGAATTTATTGTTTTTCATACTTTAAATGTATATGAACTCTATTAACTAAATAAATAAAAACAATATATCCTTTTTTACAGTATATATATATATATATATACTCGTTATAATTAAAAACAATATATACTTTTTTAAACTATGTTTCAAACTTGTAATCGATATTTATAGTATTCTAAAACGACCTATTGTTTTAAACACTGAAAAAATTAATAATCAATTTGATATTGTGTTTTAATACAGCTAGTTTTTATGCATATATTTTTGAAACAAATTACTTGTTATGTTTATTTTCATAGCTGAATAAACAATTAATCAAAGTTTTTTTATTGTATTTGTAAATTTTTATTTTCTTTATATAGGGTGACCTACATGAGACTGTAGAGTTTAGACGTACATTTACTTGCTTACTATCATTTATTCTTTATTATCTTTTAGACTCATTTGGACCATACTATATTTCTTGAAAGAGTTGATTTAATTTTTTTGTAGATATTAATGTGATACAATTTATTATTATTATTGTTTTTATTTAATGTACGAGTATAGTTTTTTATTAAATTTTTCGTTTAATTTTTGTCTGTAATATTTATATAAATTCATTCTAAGATTGAAAACATTTTTTTATTTTTAAGTATAAAAATACCGTATTTAAAAATTAATTATGATATATAAATTCTTGTATTGAATTGTATCTTAATTACATGTAATTTTAGAAAAAGTTAAGTAATTGTAATTTATGAAATAATAAATATTTATAAAAAATTGAACATAAATTTGTATGTTATATTCTGTGTTTCATAAATATTTTATTTTAATTGAATATTTTTTTCTCTAAAAGCAATTTGCTCTTATATATATATATATATATATATATATATATATATATATATATATATATATATATATAATTTCTTCATGTAAGGAATAATAAGTAGTTTTTCTGAATAAATTTTTAAAATATTCATAATACACTTGAGATAATGAGAGATTTAGTGTATTCATATTGAGCTATTATATTTAAAATTTGAAAACCATTAAACATGTTTTTAGTTTTTAAAAACATTTTTGTAATATGACTTTAAATTTTTTATCAAAAATGTTAGTTGTTGATATAGGGTGTTCAAAATAAGGTTGAAGGGTATATACATACACTTATTTGATTACTGTTACTTATTATTCTTCATTATCTTTCAGTTTTATATGGGCCACCCTATATTAAATCGTTTTTTTTTACATGAATAAGCATTTCCTAATGAATTTTAAAATACAAGTGGGTTATCTTGGTAAAATATTGTTTATCTTAATGGATGGATAGAGGCCGAAATTTTTTCGTCTCAGGAATATTTTAATATACTGGCTTTTTAATCTTTTAAAAGCAAAAATAAACTTTTACTATTTGTACTCTATTCTAATGAATAATTAATCATGTATAGCTAAAATTTGAATTATTTGAAAATTATATTCTTGTTTATATTTTGTTCATATTACATAGTCATACTTTTCGTGTATTTAAAAATCAATGGACATTTTTGTTATATTTTTAATTATTAATTTTCCTTACACACATACACACACACACATACACACACACACACACATATATATATATATGTATATATGTATATATATATATATATATATATTTATATGATTTGAATATTATTTATTTTACAAACAAAAATTCGACAACATATTATTTTATCATTATCATACCATATTCTCTAACTTTTGGAATTGTAATAAATGTCACAGGTAGTCAAAAATTGAAATTTATTCATCTGTAATAATTTTAACCTGCATTCTGTGGTCTCTGCCTTAATGTTCTCTTTTAGTTAACAAAGATATCGATTTTTGCAAAAAAATAAATATTTTTTTAATTTTAAAATAATTTAATTTTATAAGCCATATCTAGAACAGTATTTTTAAATGTGTTAAATAAGACAAACGCTTAACTTAACTTATTCATTTATACTTCAGTCAAGGCAGACAATTAAAGACTTCAATTGATTTTCAACGTTATAAATGTATTCATAAAATTATTACATTGTGTTTCTTTTATTTTTTAATTGATACACTGTTATATATTCTGTTTATAGCTATGTAGTTTATAAAATATATTTGAATAATATTTTTTGAAATGAAATTCTAATTAAAATATAATCTTATCCTACCTCAAATTATTTTCTGTATCGTATTTAAATGAATACAATTATTAAAAATAAAAATGTTAGAAATATAATATCAACAATTATTTATTTTCATAATCATATTACATATTTTGTTATAAATTAATAAAGCAAAATTACTTTTTATTTAATCATTATTATCGATTTATAGAATTACACTATTCAATACTGATCAGTTTGATTAATTGAGTTTCATTTTGAAAATTCAATTCTTTATGTACTGTTACATTTTCAATCAATATCAAAAACATTTAAGGTTATTTATACTCTATTTACAAAAAGACTGTAGTAAACATTTCATATGTCAGTTTTTTTACTGAATTGAAACTAGTTATTTCAATAATAATGTATAGAAGTCGACAGAACTTAACATCACTGACAAATAATCACTTAAGGATTTTTGTTGAATGTTCACAGATTTCATTTCATTTTATTCACAGATTCAATTTTGTTTTGAAAACATTGAAATTGTTGTATTGAAAAGATTTATGACAAAAATAGTAACTTGTAGATGAAGATGAATATATTTAAACATTTATTAATGATTTTATTATAATTCAAAGAGTGTGATGAATTACATTTTCTTACTTGTCACATTTATTAAAAAAATATGACTAAAAATTCTTTGCGATTTGATGAAATATTTTTATAACGCTTTGAGTTTTACTAAAGAATATTAGAAAGTCTCATCCTTTTCAAATAAAATGAATGGATTTGAATGCGAATGTATTTGTAAAAAGTATTTGATTTTCTATATATTACACAGTTTTAATATGTAAAGTTAATAATAGAGTTTTTAGGTTTGTTGGTTAATAATTCGTAGTGAGTTTAAATGTAAGTATATTATTTAAGTATTTTATATATATATATATATATATATATATATATATATATATATATATATATATATATATAAATATATATATATATATATATATATATATATATATATATATATATATATACATAATTAAATAAAAACATAACGAACAAAATTTGCTTTTAAAATTTGTAATCAAAGTAGTATATTTTAATGGAAATATAATATTTCAAATTAGGTTTTATTATAACTTACATTATTATTAAAGTGAATTGTAAAATAATAGAGTTGTTAATTGATTTTTTTATTCTTATATAAAAGTTATATACTTGAGAATAAAACAAGAATAAAACTTCATTTATCATCACCATAAAACTTTATATTCATTAAAAAATGCAAATAAAAAATAATTAACTACGATTTTATTATCGATAAATTAGAAAAACATTGTTTAAATTTACTGTAAAATATGTATTTATATATATATATATATATATATATATATATATATATATATATATATATATATATATATATATATATATATATATATATATATATATATATATATGTTTGTGTGTGTGTGTGTGTGTGTGTGTGTGTATGTATGTGTATAGTTGTGATTTATTTATTTAAAGTTTTAAAAATAAAATAATTTTATAAATTACTTTAATTAAATATTTTATAATATCTTTTTAAATTTATATTTTAATTTTGGTTATTAAAATGCACGTAAAAAATTCATTATACAAATATAATGGTTGAATTAATAATATATTATTGAATATGTTATATCCATGAATTTACTCTAATATAATGCAATTTTTAATAAAAGGTTTATTTATGGGTAAATTTTAATGAACTTTAATTATATATATTTAATAATAAATTCGATCAAATATTGGAGAGTAGCATATTTAATTTTCGGCAATAAAATATTTTTTTAATATTTAAATTTAATGATATAAGGACAATGAATACAGGCTTTCATAAGTTATATTAGTAAGTATATGGATTAATGATAATTTTTAAATAAGTTGGTCAAAAGAATTTTTGCATTTTTCTATCATTTAATAAATAATGACGTACAATATTTCATAGGAAAAAGATATTTTTTTAAAAAATTTGTACTACTTTTTACCAAGTACCTACGAATTATAGTTATTTATTTTAATTACAATTTTGAAGAATTATTTTACTGGAATCATTTAAATTTTGATGAGTAATGTTAACAGATTTTGCAATTAGAAAACAATATTTAAAGAAAATAAAAATCCCTAATAGCTTGAAACTGTTAATAGATAGTAATTAATTTATTACATATATTTATTACAATAAGGATTGTATTTTAAGTGAATGAATTTTATCATATTTTATACAGTACAGTCCAATATGTTTTTTTATATAAAAAATTACGTAATATAAAACATATATGTAGTGTAAAACTTGTATATTATAAAAAATATTTAGATTATATTTAAGACAATAGAATTCAATTAAAATTAAAAACTCATGAAAGTCATATAATATTAAAACAATCATATCCAACAAATACATACATTACACATATACGTGTGTGTGTTGTTGAGTAAAACATAAAATCATAGAATAATTTAATGTCTCTATACAACTCAAAGAAGCATGAAAATAACATGTTAGGTATAACAGATAGATAAGGAAAAAGAATTCAGTTAAATAGAACAACAGTTAAATATGGATGATGTAACAAAAGTAAAAAGTTTAAAATAAAAATAGGCCAGTATTTATAGAAAGAAGGAAGATCATCGTTGAATAATAAAATTTATTGATTAGGAACACAGAAATACAAGTATAAAAACGTCTAAGAAAAAAATCATGGATACATGAGAAAGTTATATAAAAAAAATGTTAAAGTGGAAAATAAAAAAAACTATTAGATATAGAAAAAAAAAATATATATATATATATATATATACATATAAAGGCCTAGGAATAAGAGGCCCATGAATAGATAGGACAAAGAGATAAGGAAATTCGTTAGAATGGATTGGAGGAGCAAGCCATTGGATCAATTGAGGTGAAAAAATTTAGAAGTCTTCATCCAGTAGTAGATTGAAAGGGCTGCTGCTACTTAATGATGATGGTTGTATATATATATATATATATATATTTATATACACACATATACACACACACACACACACAGACAGAGACAGAGAGAGAGAGAGAGAGAGTCATCCAAATGTGACGCATAGATTTATGTTTTATTGAAACGAAAAAAAGAATCTATACATATGTTTCTTTTTAATAAAACATAAATCTAGGCATTTCATTTAGATGACCTTACATATTATAAAACACATTATTCCAATAAGTTATTTGGATAATTATAAACAATTAATTCTAAGATCCGAGTGTTATAATCCATTTATATGTTCATAATAAACAATGTAATTATAATACTAAATTTTATCTATTACTGGATATTGTTGATACATATTTTGTTACATATACGTATTTTCACAATGATTAGTCATTATTTTATATATATATATATATATATATATATATATATATTTATTAATAGCATGTATTATTATTTGTTATGACTGATACAAGTGTGACGTTTTACTATTATTATATAAATGAAAGTACTTGTAACTCTTGTTATTATAAATAAACAAATACTTTCTTGTTTTAGTTATTTATGTAAAAATATAAACGTATAAAGAAAAATCCATTTAGTTGAGTAACACAGTCATAGTACAGTACGCATGTTCGTAATTAAATAAAATCAAAATACTCTGAACATGTATAAAAGATAAATGAAAGCGAGTAATTATAATCTTTAATGACCGGGCGACATGTTTCAGTCAAATTCGAGGGTTTGCATTGTAACACGTATATATTTTATTAAAAGTGAAAATGAAAAATAATGAAAATGAATAATGATCATACAAATTAAAAACGAAAATATACAAACTTTTTATATTAAATAAACAAATAACAAAAAAGATGTCAGTGAATGTTAGGTAAGATTTTTTTACTACAAAAAATGAATTCTTTAGTATATCTACATTATAAATATTATTATATTTTTGTCAACATTAAGATTTTTTTAAAAAACGTAACGTATTTTACATAAAAATTCATCTATCCACACATATGTGTATATATATATATATATATATATATATATATATATATATATATATATATATTTATATACATACATACATGTAATAAGGATAAAATATAATATTTATTGCGAATTTATAATGAAAATCGTGCACGCATATATTAAATATTTAATGTCGACTGCGTAAATAGAAATTTAGATTAATATTTAATGAAATGATATTGAAAATTAAAATGTTTCTGAATATTTATATTCGAAAAGTACTCGAGATTAACAATTTTAACCGATAAACTTTATAACTTTTCTTCAAGATATTATTAGTTTTTAATGTTTAATTAATAGTTTATATATACCAATAAATATTTAGTTATTACAATTCTATTTAGTTAAGATATCGAATATAAACAATAATTAATAAATCAATTTATCATATTTTAAAAATATACAATATTGTATCCATCAAATAATATAAAAATATCAAAAACAATAGATATTTAGTATATTTTGATGAAAATACTTTTTAATAAAATTAATTTTATCAATTGTTGAAAATATAAGAAAATATTATTAAATGATTTATATTAAAAATATTATACTATTGCTTGGAATATTGGTTTATTTCTTTAAATTGGGATTATTTTAAAAGGAACTCGTCTATCGAATTTTGTTATGTTATAAAATATTTCTTGATTTATTATCTACAGTAATAGTTATCTCTTTAGTCATCCAATTTTTCATATGTATATATAATCAGAAATACAAGACAACGATAAAGAAAACGTAACAACTTCTCATAAGTTGTTATTTAATTCTTAAGTAATTCTACTTGTTTCACACTTCTGTCTATCAGTTGTAGCTTGTCTTTCTGATATAGTGTACGTTTGTATATCATACATTAATTCGGTTTTACAGTTATTTTTTAATAAAAGTTAGTAGTTCTGTATTTAAAAATTATAATATAATTAAAATTTAAATAATTTTATGAATTTTGTTATTGTGTGAATTTTATAAAAAGGATTTTCAAGTATTTATATGAAAAATGTTTTTGATGTTTAATGTATCCAATGCTTAGATATCATTTCAATGGCAATTTATATAAATAAATTGTCCGTGTTTGGAATTTCATGTGTTTAATTTTGAATTACTAACTCGACTTATTGGACGGCATGTTTTGTTACTAAGGAATAAAATAAAATTCAAATTTATTTAAGCATTGTCTAATAAATTACATATTTCTAATTTGTAGAGTAAAATATATTTTTTTAAAAAATAGAAAAATTCTGAGAAAATAATTTTGGGTATTTGTGATGTTTTTTAAAGAATTAAAAATAGTCATTATGCAAATA
>CP092087.1:32815286-32817786 GCA_029203775.1 Neoneuromus ignobilis
TTCGTAAATATTTTTACTTCTTTTAATAAAAATATTTCAGTTCGTACAAAACAGTAAAAGAAAAAATTGTCTACAAAATCAAACTAAAGAATCGTAAGTCAGAGAACAAATTAGATATAAAAATAATTTGAGATCTATACATCTTTCGTAAATTAAAATTGTATAAAGGGCGTAGTTATTAAAATAGATTAGATATTGAAAAATTCAATGTTGAATTATACAACCAGCCATATTCCATATTAATTTCAAATAAACTGTGATTTTTTTCTTCATAGATACAAAGTGTAACATTAAATAATAAAAGATACTTTCATTGCTATATTAGGAAAATTAAGTGATTCAGAAAGTTTTGTCTCATTCAAAAATAACGATTAAAAAGATTACTTCTCTGTTGTAGCTTACCCAAATTTAAAATATTCTTTGGTTTTCAATGTCCAGAACTCAGTGCTGAAATTGTTTTTGATTGATTTTATAATATGTTTATTACTCTTTATTTCGTTCTTTTGATATCTATAGAACTAGTAATTTTTAACGAATTTGTTTATCTATTCGATAAATCGATAGTTTATTAAAAAAATGTCACTACTTTGCGTAATTATATTTGTTCATTAGAATATTTTTTTCATCTGGCCAATGAAAACAAACAAAGGTAATATTTTTTCAATTCAAGCGTTGCTTCATGCGGGTTATTTATTTCATGAATAGTGGTATCAGACAATTGTACTGAAATAACAGATAGCGCTTAATTATCAATATTTGTTCGAAAAAACGAAGGTTATTTCATTACAGTCAACAATCTATTGTAAGTGAATTAATGATAAAACTACCACAATTCGCATAACGACATGATAAAATCCATTTGTTTAAAAATTATTACTTTTAGTCTCATAACCAAAATGAAAATCTACGCTTAGTTAAATTTTGTATTTTAATATAATGTAAAATATTAAATAAATTGATGGGTTTTTTTATTGAAAACAAAACATAAAAACTTTTTTTGCTAAATTGACAAACTATTCTTTCAACTCTATTTATATTTAATAGTAGTTATATAAAGTAGTAATGAAGAAAATTTTACTGAAATATTAAACTTAGTTCATTATAATTTTATATTCTACATTGTAACTTATTAATGTAAAGTTAATTTAAAATATCTCTAAAAATATATTAAAATTTAAGAAAGATATTAGTTTTTATCTCGCTGTATTATACTTAACATGCATTTTTTCATGTTTTTTCAATGTTATCTGGAAGTTCTGAATTTTTCTAGGTTTTTATTAATTTTCATTTTTACACACACACACACACACACACACATACATAAATATATATATATATATATATATATATATATATATATATATACATGCGTATATGTGTGGGTATACATAGAGTATCTTGTAAAAATTTTCTGAAAAATTAAAATTTGAATAAAGAACATCAGTTATTAAATAATTTCTTCCAAAAAAAAATCTGCTTATACAAATTTCTCAGATATAATGGTATACATTTGTTAAGATTTTATTAGCTAATTTTTAAAAACGAAATTTCAACATGAATAAATTTCACATAAGTAGAAATTTTTAAATGAATAGATGTTTTAAATATCGGGTGTAAACAAAAGTGATTTTATCTTAAATGAAAATTTGTTATAAAATTGTTTTTATTAAAAAAGCCGATATTAATTAATTTATTCAGAATCTAAGTAAAATATATGTAAAAATCAGCATAATATTAAAATCAATTTTGTACGATTGTTTAGTATAAATGTTTCAAAAAATATTTAATATTACACAATAATTTAACAAAATATAACATTATTTAGATATAAATATATTATGTCAATATTTTTTTTTGGTAAATTTTTATTTTACACGAAAAAAATATTCAAATCATGTTTTATATTAATATTTTTTGATGTTATTGGCAACAAAAAAATAAATTTACATTAAAAATGTTATTTATGTTTACTAAATTATTATATATTCGGTTTTGTATATCTTTTTAGACAAATTAAAAAGTATTTTGTAAAAAAAAAAAAATATAAAATCGACAAGAATTTAAATCACTTGGGTTATAAATTAATGAAATGAATTAATATTTTATATAATATTATATGTATGTATGATATCATATTCCAAACATATATTAAAATGCATGGTTTAAATATTAAATATGAGTTATTAAAATAGTACTGTGAATTTAATACGTATTATTTCTTAATTTATTTTATATTTTTATAATTTGTAGATTCAATTAATTGTTTTAATTCTGAAAAATTAATACTTACTAGTTGCTAAATATATTTATCAAAATATATTATATAAAGAAATGTATTTTAATTTTTAAAATGTTTGTTTTTACAGTAATTTAACGATAATTTGTACTTCAGTTTAAATAAAAATAATTACAAATATTTTAATAAAACTTCTCATGTCAAAAGAATTAATTTTTTAAAATTTTATTTTATTAATAAAAAAATATTTTTATTAATAATACT
>CP092087.1:32822786-32850286 GCA_029203775.1 Neoneuromus ignobilis
ATTTTTTATTGTTAGTAATTTGTGCAGTAAAAAAATAAATATTAAATTTTGAGAGGAAATAACTATCTATCTGTACATATATACATTCATATATATATATATATATATATATATATATATATATATATATATATATATATATATATATATATATATATATATATATATATATATATGTGTGTGTATGTATGTGAGTGTGTATGTATGTATGTATGTATGTGAGTGTGTATGTATGTATGTATGTATGTATGTGAGTGTGTATGTATGTATGTATGTATGTATGTATGTATGTATGTATGTATGTATGTATGTATGTATGTATGTATGTATGTATGTATGTATGTATGTATGTATGTATGTATGTATGTATGTATGTATGTATGTATGTATGTATGTATGTATGTATGTATGTATGTATGTATGTATGTATGTATGTATGTATGTATGTATGTATGTTTGTATATTATATCAGCTTATATTACCCGTATGCTTCGCAAAACCTTATTGAATGCTAACATTCACTGGTACTTAGTCATACTTATCGTACTGACTAGGTAGGTTGACGAGGATTTTTCATTTAATAATTAGATTTCTAGTATATAATAAGCTTCTATTTTAAACATTCTGTATTAATGAACAAATATGTATGTTTGGCTAAATACTTATACTTATTAAATAATGTCATAGTACTGATACGTAAATGAATTGAATAAACATTTTTAAGTTGAATATAGATGAAAAGTTTTGAAGTCAGTCATTTTAAAGTGCTTTCTGTATGTTTTCTATAAGCTTTCTGATATAGATTTTTTTGATATGTATACGAGTATATGGTCTTTGACATTTAAATCATAGAAAATTATAAATTCTAATTCAGTTTATGTAAAGCTTCTTCATGTATAATATATTTTAATAAAACAAATGTTTGTTTTATGTATTTTTGTTTATTAGTCTATATATTTGATTACTTTTAAATCACATATACACACATACATACATGCATATATATATATATATATATATATATATATATATATATATATATGTGTGTGTGTGTGTGTGTGTAGGAGCTATTCAGTATTCATATATATCACATGGAATTGTGAAAATAATGTATTTTAAATTACAAGGATATCTTCAAAAATATTTTACAGTTTAATTATTATTTTAGATCAAATATTTTTATATCGTAAACTAAGTTATAAATTCTAATTTTCTAAAAATATCATTGAAGTAAATTTATGAAAATGGTTACATCCCTCGGGCGTCGTCATTGGATAATCTTTTTTCATCTAAATGTTTTTTTTTGTAAATTAAAAAAATGGGCTGTCTTCTCCATTTATGCATCTCAGATATAAATTATAGAAATCTGTTGCCACCAGTGCAATTAGAGTGTCGCCTATGTGGCGTCATCGGCTATTAAAATGTTAATAAAAATAAAATTTGAGAATCATAATTTTTTATTGTATTTTTATTTAAGCTTTATTTAACATTTAGAATTATACTTTCAAAATTAATATTTAATCTATTTGTTTTTTAATTAATGAAATTAGGTAAAAAAAATATTTAATTATATAAAAAAAATTTCATTGCAAAAATTCTAATTGTATACAGATGATTAATAAATAATTTCATATATATATATATATATATATATATATATATATATATATATATATATATATATATATACGAGTATATAGTTGTATACAATGCATAATTTGTTTTTCTACAAATCCTAAAAAAATGTTATTTTAAATATATTTAACAGTAATGACTTAAATTTTACTTTTATAAGAATATATATCTAGAATATTTTATTTAAATTTAACAATATTATTTATTTTTATAAAAGCATAGATATTATTTTCACATCAATTGCTTATAAAATAATATATGACTGAATATAAAAGACATAAATGTCAATTTAAATAATACAATATACCACTTGACTTTTTACATCAGATGTTTAAAAATATGCTATTGATTTTCACTTTTGACAATAAAAATATATAACATTCATCAAATTCAAATAATTACAATATATGGACGCATTTTAATAAATTAATATAAAATAAATCAAATTTACAGAAGAATTGTTTGAAATATTTTTATTTTTGTTAATAAATTTTAATAACATGTCGTTATATATATATATAGCTTATATACTCTTATTTGTAATATACATCGAAGTTATTTTTGATTCAGTAATTATGTTATACTTAATTAGAAAACACTGTTCATTTGAAAAATAACACAAACCTAATTTATTTAACATTTCTATTTAAATGCCTTTTTTAAAAAAAAGAATTACAATGTCAAAAATTTTCATTGTAGAGTATACACTTATACTAAACTGAAGTGTTATTTACGAAATTAATTTAAATTTACTACAATTCCAGTCCAGACGTCGGTAAAATCTTATCATTCATTCTTTTATAATCTGAACTGCTTGTACAATTATATTTAAGAATTTTTTATAATATATTATACTGATTTAATCCGTGTATTATTGTGTATACTTTGCATTTATTGAAATGTCTTTCTTATATCTGTATAATATATTTATTTTTCATAAGAATATTTGTTATAAATAGAACAACGCTTGATATTATTACATCTTATTTATCTTTTTTAAAGATTTAAAATATTTTCAAGTAGTAAAAAAAACAATGATTTATATATTTGATATTCATTAAAAAATATTTATAGCACATGAATATTATTATGCACATACGAGGGTCGTTTGATAAGTATGGTAAATTTATTTATTGTTTCATTTAATTGATTAATTAATTTAATTACATTTTTCAATTTGGTTTTTCTTACTTTTTTATCATACTTATCAAACGACCCTCGTATATTACACCCTAGAATAATTTTTGATTAATTCCAAAACATTGCAGATTTATAGGCGATTTGAATTGAAATATATAATTTATTAAAAATAGAATCTGTTTTTCGTATGCTTACTCTTCAAATAGTTGACTAAAATTTATGTGTGTGTATATATATATATATATATATATATATATATATATATAGGGTGGCCCAATTTAGACTGAAGGATAGTAAAGAATATTAAATGATAGAAACCAAATTAATATACGTCTAAACCTACAAGTCTTATTTAAGCCATTCATACATATAAAGAGAGAAAGAGAGACAGAGAGACATTGTACTTGAAAAATTTAATATCACTTGAAATAAGTCATTTCTCTTAATAAAAAAATATCCAAATTGGCTGATATTTATTATTAAGAATAATTAATATTGTATATTAAAAAAAAATTAATTCCTTAATACTTATATGAATTTGTAACAAAAAGATTATTCGTGTGTTTTTATGATAAAAACGACCTTATATTGTACTTTCTTCTCATTACAATTTCTCAAGTAATTTTTGTAAATTATTTATTAAAAAAAATCATAGAATATTAATTAATGTAGAACTTTCTATTCACTTTTTCTATTTTCTTTCTTCTTTTTCTTGTGTCTTCCCCGAAATGAAGTGTTGACGACCACCTAGTTTATTGGTTTTTGTATGTACAATATATTTTTAAATAAATTGATTTTAATTGTTTACATTTTGTACGTATTATTAATTATATATTTATAAAAAAATCATAGATATTATTAATGTAAATAAAATTAATTTCAAATATTAAAAGTTTTAAATGTTTTGTAATTCATATAAATTATAGCGTACAGAAATTTATTTAAAGACAGTTAAATTTATTTAGTAAACTGATGCGTGAACATCTTAATCTTGACAAAGTTGTAAATCATTTCTCTTCTCAATATTTTTCTCTCTCTCTCTCTCTCTGTATATATATATATATATATAAATATATATATATATATATATATATATATATATAAATGATTATAGTAGTCAATAAAAGTATATATCAACAATTATTTCATACAGTATATAGATTTTTTTATAAAAAAAATTTGATTTTCTTGTTATACAACTTTAACTACGTCAGTTACTAACTATAATAAAAATACTAATTATATCTTAAATTCATTTTTGTCTTATTATAAAGGACTATGAGTAAAATAAACCAAAATTATGTTTTTGAGATACTTTTTTAACACTTTCTTGAAAGTTGTCACAAAATCAATTTTCTTTTTAGCATAAATATTAGTTTAAAAATGTATTGCATATACGCATGTATTTTATTATTGTCTCAAATTTTATTTTTTATAGTCTTTTATAAGATATAGTTCCATTGTGTAATGTTATTTTTCGTTATTCTTTACCATAATTGAGCTTTATTCTTAAGCTTTCAATCAATTGAAGAATCATTCATTATATTTAAAGTCGAAATAGTTTAAAATGTATTATTTAAATTAATGTTCATTGTGGAGTAAGTATTCTCTCAACATTACTTTTAGATTAGTAATGATATATTAAACACTTGATAAATCTGAAGAATCCATAAGGGAGAAATTGTTCGAGTTGTCTCAATCTACATTTTTTACTGACGAGAAACGAGCAGTTTCCAAATTGTATTTTCATGTCAAATCAAATCATTTAAACCTTAATGTTTTTTATTGTTAACTTCTTCAAATTTTTCTATTTTAAGAAATGATAAAATCAAATATGTATTTTTTTAAAATTAATTTAATTGAAATTATAAAATGCACGAAGAATATTTATGTAATATTATATAAATTTAAATAAATTAATTAACAAGTTTTGTACATCAGGCTAGGTTATAAAAAACAAACTTTATTCTCTAGAACAGTTTCGTTATAATAAATATGTATAATAAACCTAATTTTTTTAAATGTTTCATCTATACACGTATATTTTACGCATATATACTCCCACATGTAACTTTATCGTTGTTGAAATAGCATATAACGACTTCCTCTTTCATTCATTTCTAAATTTCATTAGTTTTTTTTCTAAGTTTCTTTTGTGTATTTCTTTAAGCCGGGTTTTTATTTTAGGATATGAATAAAAGTTATACGATATCTGGTCAGATTAAAACAGACATTCAAGCATTGCGATTGTTTGGTAGTCAAAAAAATGTTTTACCAAAAATGATTTATGGAAAACGGTATACTTACAGTAAAATTTCATCACTCAACTATAATACTAGATATTTAAAACGTGAATATATCAAAAAGATGCAAATATTGTAGTTATATTTGTAAGATTTTTTAACTTCAATATGAATAAATTTTAATATAGATTTTATTATTATAAAAACTAAAATATAATTAGAAAATAATGATCTTAAATTATATAATAATTAAAATAGGTATTAAGAAACATTAAATTTGTTTGGATTTTTTATACAATAATATTTAACAGTTGAATTGATTCACTCTGTACATATTTTAAATATGTGATCAAACACATACACGTACACACACACACACACACACACATATATATATATATATACACACCCGTCTTTCAATTTACGCGGAGTATCCGTTCCACGTGGATTTGTTTTACGCGAATGAAAATCGCATAAATTGAGTCTGTCAGTACAATAGAAAAAATATTGGAAATAAAAGCTAGTAAAGTTGTAGAAACATATATTTATTTCACATAGCTTAACAAAAAATAATGACGTTTTAGAAAACAAAAGTAGATAAATTTTATTCGCTGTCACTATCGCTACTGTAATTCAAATCAATCAACCTTTTATATATTTATATCGTGCTTTTATACGTTCAAGTAAGAATTGGCGTCACTCTGATATATAATAAATTCCATGAAAAATTATATAAAATGAAATCTATCTGACCGCGTATAAAAATTGCCGCATAAATCAAAACCGCGTAAATTGAGGTATAATTTGCCGAGTAAAAAAAAACTCGCGTAAAAAATCCCGCGTAAATTGAGGGACGGGTGCATGTATAAGTTTTGTACATTCGAATCGTTATTTTATTTACTGTTTTTAATTGAAGTGTTAATAAAACAAATCTTAAATTGTGTGATGTTACCAACCGTTTAAAATCCACATTGTGTTCGTATCTTATAATTCGTACCTATCAGACTGTTTACATTTTGTAGTAACAAAGAACCGCAAGCTATAAATGTTAGCATTGAATTTGGTTTGTGTACATCAGTTAAATATTAAATTATAGAGATAATATCTGTTTAATTAAGCTAGACTTATTTATAAATTTTAAAATTTTAATTAAACAGTTACAAATTAGTCGTGATCAATATTAATATTTTTTGCATTAGTTTGGAACATTTATTATTTTCAATGAATTTAAATCAATATGTATAACTTAAAAGTGGTCTTTGATTAAAAACGTGACTCCTATACTTTATTTATAAAAATATTGTGAAATAAAACATAAATTATTTAATTACTTATTTATTTATTTTATTTTTAAGCATATTCTATGGCATAAATGATAGAACACAATTTCACTTAAATGTCTACCACGTCTTCGCTTGACATAGTGCATTCAATTTAGTTGACATAGTTTAGTTTAATTTTTAGTCACTGTTTTACATAACTGCTGTCCAATTTTTAATGAATTATACGATCAATGTTGTTAGTGGTTTATCAGCATAAAGTAATGATTTCACATAACCCCACAGAAAATAATCCAATGGAGTTAGATTACATCATCTTTGTGGCCAATTAAAAGGTCCATTTCGTGAAATAATAGATTCATTAAACATGTGTTTCAATAAGACTATTGTTTTCGTACATGTAATATATGTAGCACCGTCCTGTTGAAACCACATATTGTGGAAACCATTTTCAATTATTTTTAGCAAAAAAATCATTAATCATAATTCGGTAACACATTCTCTTTACTGTAACTTAATCTCCAGCTGCATTTTGAAATTTTCATTAACAGAAGCAATATTGGTTTCACTTCTTGCATTTCTCAATCTTACAGGCACTACTATGTCATGTAGATTAACAATTTGATAAATGGCACGTTCACTTGAATGATTGTGTTAAGTTTCACAAAGTTTTACAAACTAAACATTGATTTTTATAATAAGTTTTTACAATTTCTAAGCATTGTTGAAGTATTAAACGTTCCATGATAATTTGCCAAACTATACTAAGTTGAAATGTTAAAATGAGCTTAAAAAAATCGAACATGGCAGCCACTAGCTGTCAAAGTTCTAAAATTCTTATTGGAAAATTATATATATATATATATAGGGTCATCCAAATGTGACTTCTAGATTTGTGCTGTATTAAAAAGAAACATGTATATAGTTTTTTTGTCTTTCTTTTTAATAAAACACAAATCTAGGCGTTACATTTGAATGACCCCTATATATATATATATATATATATATATATATATATATATATATATATATATACATAAACACATATATCTTAATTACAATTTTATAAATTTTTCATTATTTTTATTTTATATGAATCGGTTTCTTTAAGTTCGTAGTAATAAATTTTATGAAAAATTATTCTTTTCTATAAAAAAAATCCAGTTAACGTTTTTCTATTTACGTCTTTTATTATAAATAATGTGGAAATATTTTCTTAAAAGTATTTGAAGTTTATATACATTCTTCAAATTTAATTTGAAGTTAATTTTAATTAGAGGTTAAACATCGAGTTATAGCAACATAACTTCAAAGTTACTTTATGTATAGACGTAAAAAATAACAAGATAAATACAATTAGACTATAAAATAATATAATAATTAATATTGTTAGTTTATATTTAATAACAACTATTCATGAAAATCTTATAATTATTCGCAATTAAGTTAATAAAAAATTACAGTTTTCATACATTTTTAAGTTCTATTTTATAATTCATACCATCATTAAAAAAAACATAATTAATCTTTAACGAATTGTGTTTTTAATATCCTTTTTCGTTTAATCATTATTCATTGAATAATTATTATTTCAAATATAATACTAAAAATATAATAAATGTTAATATTTTATATATATATTATTAATTCTACTCGAATTATTTTCAGAATATTTCAATTATAAAATTAGTTTTAAACGAATAAATACAAAAAATGTGTATTAAATAATTAGGTTTCTAATATTAACATAAATTTATAGTTTCAACAATGAATATAAGATTTTTAAAATCTTATAATGACACAAAATATCCATTAAATATAAGTTTTTTCGATTTAAATGATGAAGATAAAATACTATTTAATAATAAAAGTTTTAAAGAATCTCAAATTAATATTTTTAACGACAACGAAGATGTAATTATTAATGAAGATTACATTTTTGATAGAACAGATATTCGTGCAATATTTATCACATTGTATAGTCTGGTTTTTTGCTGTTGCTTTTTTGGTAAGTTTGTTTGCTATTTGTCTTTTTTGTTGTATATGAATAACTCTTGGCATTTATTGAATTTTTTATGTTCAAAATGTATAAATGTACACTTATATATTCGTCACGTCACTTATGTTTTTCTTTTTAAAGAATGTTTACTTTCATTTTCATATCAGATATGTTTACATATATTTTTACATTTTAATAATAAATATATAAATTGGACGTATAAAATTACCTAATGTATAAAATATATGTTTTGAAATACATATTTTTGTATATTATAGAACTAACTGTTACAATAAATAAAAATGTAAATACATGTACATATATTAGTATATATATATATATATATATATATATATATATATATATATATGATATATATATATATATATGTTTGCGTAAATAAATATGTAAAGTAATACAGAATAATACCTAATCATGAAGACCATGTTTATTTTTTATGTTTGCGTAACATTATTTTTTTATATTAAAAACTTAATATAAGGACATTTTATGTATATTACGAACCTCTAAAGTATAGATAATTAACAGGAAATCATAAATCCTTAAAGTTTCCATATATTATTTTTTTAATAATTGTTTTAATTTCATTATATATATATATATATATACAAATTTTTAGCTCATTATAATTATATTCTATTATATAAAATAATATTTATTTAGTTGCTCTTTTTTTAAAGCATTCGTAAAAACCATAAATTTCTGATAACATAAATCGTCTTTTTTTCTATTTTAAATGAGATGAGTCTCTTAAGATAACGCCATTTAACGTAATTAATTCTTTTTCTTTTACGAAGAAACAACTTCAGAATTCTTCTTATTTCATTTTTATTGAGCAAGATGTATTTACCGAATATATCTAATTAACAGGCGTTCAAAGGAAATTAATTGAAATAAAAATTATATAAAAAATAATATCCCTTAAGAATATATTCTTTAATAAAATAGATTAGATAAAATAATCGAAAATTTATGTCTGCCTACAACGTATTAATAATAATGGGACTTACTTATTATTCAAAATTTTATTTAGTTTAAATATTATTTTGTATTAATTTAAATAAATAATTCATCAATCAGTTTTAGGGAAACGTTATTAAAAACGATTGTATGATAAACAAAAGTTAGTTATTATAATAGATTTTAACTATTTTCTATATCTTATATATATATTAGGTTGGCAAATATCTCCCTTCCGTCTTCTGGTATATATTTCGCAGCTATGTATAAATAAATATATATAATTAACAGGCGTAAGGAAGATATATATATAATATATATATATATATATATATATATATATATATATATAGTTATTATTAATGTTTATTTTAGAAAGCTGTGTTTAAGTAGTTCAGAAATACATTTTCAAAATAAAAAATTAAAACATTAATTTAAAAATGGTTCATGAATTTCCATGTATTGTATAATTGTTATTTAAAATCAGTGTACACATATGTTGGACTGTTAAGCTAAGTAATAAATAATATTTTGTTTAAAAATTACATATATATATATATATATATATATATATATATATATATATATATACATACATACATACATGTAGCACATACATTAATTTAAAAATGTCACATAAGTCATGGCACACAAGGGTAACATAAACAATTTATTGATATAATTCAATGAAGTCGTTAAATTAAAAAAAAATTAATTGAAATAAATATAATATTCATAAAATTTATTCATTATAGTTATTTTCAATAATATGTATATTTTTTAATTTAACGACTTCATTAAATTATATCAATAAATTTCTTGTTACCCATGTGTGCCATGACTTATGTGCGACTGTGTATATATTTGTATATATTAGATTCTAATTCATTTTATTAACTAAATATAACAGTTTCAATTGTATTTATCTTATTTATGAGAAATACATTATTTTAATAAGTTCCTTGTTTCTCGTGATAATTTGAATTAATATTGAATAAATCTTTTATATAATTAAAATATATTGTTGAATTTATGAATAAAGAAATAATAACAATTTTGTGTCAGTTTGAATGGAATTCGATCACTATTATTTATTAAAATTCATTTTAACTATTGTTTATTTACATTTTTGTCCATATACAAGAAATTTTCTCATATATATATATATATATATATTTATATATAATCCTCATCAGCCATTTTCTTTTCACTGTTGAATGAACTCCTCTGTTAAGTATTTCTTATTTTAGCGATCCAACGCCTTTGACTTTCATTTCACAGTGACATATTTTCTCGTCTCTATCCCATCTATTTATAAGTTTCTTTTCGTGTCTTTTTTATATTTGTGGGTTCCCAATCAATACTTTCTATTATCCATTGGTGATCTTCTCTCCTTGTTATAACTGTTCACTCTCGTTATAACACGTGTAACTTTTTTTCGAATCCATTCGTTTCTCTTTCTATTTTTATGTGTTATTCTTAACGTATTTTTCTATACTTCTCCGTGTTGTTTAGAGCCGCTGAATTATTTTGGACTTTAAGATCTATATATCACTGTCATAAATGAGAACTGGTAAGATTATTGAATTAAACTTTTTTTCAAATGGTAATATTCGACATCAAAAGACTTTCTTTCGAATTGACATCATCTTATTTTTATTCTCCTGTTCACTTCATTTATAAATATTTCTTTTTTATTAGTAAAAGTTTCAGTAGGTACTTAATTTTTCACTTCTTTTATTTCTATTTTTTAAAAACAAACATTCTTCTGATATGAAAATTCATTATATATTATTCTTGACTTGAGATTTATTATAAAACTATTTTTTTAACTTGTTTTGTAATTCTTTGATTATCTTGTGGATTTCATCTGAATTCATTGAGAAAATAATAACAGTATTTTGCCTTTTCTTTTATTTTTTTAGATTCTCAGTTAATTGTAAACATTTTTTCTAGTATGGTAGTAAATAAATGTTGAGGATAGGTATTTGATCACATTTCTTTTATCATTTTGATTTTTTGTTTTTTTATGTTCTTGCACGAAGAATGTAGTATTTGTATAAATATTTCTTAAATTTTCAGTGTAAGTTTAAATATTAAAATTTGAATTATTCGTATTTTAAGTTTCAATTATTTTGATTAAAGAAATAACTAAGAAGACAATTCTTTATATTAATATTTTTATTAACTGTTTAATTATTTTACTACAACGTCGATTTTGTAAATAAAAATTACTTGAGAAGAAAATAGTAATTAGATTAATTATAAAATAGTAGTAATTTTTAATAATACAATTTAAATGCTTCTATGATCAATGTTTTAAATGCAATATAGAAATTTAGTAATTGAATGATTTTATTGAAATAATATATTTTTATTTCACATTATGATTTTATTCCTTAAAACATATTATATTTTAGTAAATAATAAAATATATATTGCACCTTAGTAAGTATTTCATTTATATTTAAATATCAACAAAAGACATTAATATTTTAAGAGCTCATTATATTTATATTATTTTGTTATTATTGTTCGACATTATTTTCTTATATAAACAAGATGATACATATCATAATAAGAATTAAAAAACATTAATATTACTATTGGAAGTGTGTATCAATTAATCACTGTTTTTAATAGAATTATATAAAAAACATTTTGAACAAACTGAATCAATTTTAAATTGATTCGGACAAACCTATGTGAAAATATATTATTTGTTATATCTATGTAAAGTAACGATTGAAGTTTATTATAAATTCTAGAGAGTTTCTTCACTAGCTCAAAAACCTGAAGTAATAAATTTATAATTCATTGATGTAAAAAAGTAGGGCGGTGTCGATAAAATCTTTTCTCGCTGCCTTTTTAATAATTCATAGGAAATGTAAGACTATTTTATATCAGTTTACTACCTTTTTTGTTTATTGAACATTTTGTTAATATGTTTTATATATATATATATATATATATATATATATATATATATATATATATATACATACATACACAGCTGGGTCTCTTTGTGCGGATTATTTTAATGCGATTTTGAAGGTTGCGATTCATATTTCTTCTTAATTTTTTTTATGCAATTTTTTTGTAAGAATTCCTTCAAGCGGTTATTTAATTCAACGAAAAGCTCTTCAGTTTTATGAACAAATGAAGTAATCAAAGTCATCTACTTCCGCTTCTTAAACTGATAGGGAATTTTCGGCTATCAAAGGATGGTTAACCGGGTTTTTAATAAGGAATGCACTGCATAACGTAAAGATTACGAGCGCGGTTGCATCGGCAAATGAAGAAGCTACCAAAAATGTTCCAAAAGAGTGAGCCAAAATTATTGAAGATGGTGGATATTGTTCACACCATGTATTTAATGCTGATGAAATAGGACTTTTTTTTGGAAAAAAAATTTCTAGTTGAACTTATATCACAAAGTCTGAGAAAAAAGCCAGTGGGTTTTAAGCAAGCAAATATCGAATAAAATTGTTACTTGGTAGCAATACATCGGGAGATCGGATGTATCGTAAATCGCGCTCAAAAAGCAAAGATAAAAAATAACTGCAGATACAATTGGATGGCTGATACAAAGGCTTGTGTGACAACTGAAATATTTACTGACTGGTTTTAATAATTGATTTTTACCAGCAGTGGAAACGTATATGAAGAGCAAAAAGGTCTCGATTTCAAAATTTTATTACTTGTTGACAACGCATCAGGTCATCTACATTTAGAACATCCAAATGTAAAGGTGATGTTTTTCCACCCAATACAACAAGCATTATTTAGCCATTCGATCAAGGCATAATTGCAACTTTTAAACAGTATTACGTTAAACACACTTTTCAATTTATATTGGATAAACTAGAAAATGAGTCAATAGCAGTAACTGACGCTTGGATTTTTTTTTATCTTTGACTGTATAAATCATGATACATTTGCTATTGCTCAAATAAAACCACACACTTTAAATGCCTGTTAGAAAAAAGCTAGGCCTATATGTCTTGAAAACAGTGCAGATATTCAGTTTCTTTTTTCTTTTCTTTTTTTTATTCTAAATAGTGCAACTATTATTGCGATGATGATTAAAATATGTATGGAAAAATGTAATATAAATTACACATATGTACATATAAAGCATTGTTTTTTATCCATTTTTTTAGTCATTCTTTATTTCCTAATTTTTTTATGCGAGTTTTAGAGTAATTTCATCTTATTGCTTTGATTTTATGCGGTTTTTGAAAATTACGGAACGTATACCTAATTTTTCAATGTAAATTAAGTCTTATTTTGTGCGATTTTTTTAATGCGGTATTCTGCGGAACGTATCTACCGCATAAAAAGAGACCCAGATATATATATATATATATATATATATATATATATATATATAATATATTCGGCTAATGCAGAACTTTGGGTGGATTTTCAATATATGTGTTAATTAACGGTATTTTATTAAAATATCAGCAATCATGTTGATATATTATATATCATTGGAAAAATAACATTAAAAGATATCATTATCAATAAATATGGGGTGGTTTGAGTAAGTTTTGTGGTTTTTAAAAATTGAAAATGAACATCAAAAGGGTTTATATACGCTTAATAACACTGTACGTTACGAATTTATTCATGTACAATAAATTAGCCTTAGGTCCAGAAGAATATTAACGATGTATGAATTTTAATTAATAATTTATGTCTGAGGAATAGACATTCAAAATACCATAAAATATTTCTGATATTATCGGGCAGTGTTATGTTGATTCTAACGTATGAAATATTATTTGATAAATTTAGACAAGATAATTTCAATTTCGATAGCATTCAAAGTTCTCAATAGCTTTCTGATATTAATAACTACATGGACACAATTTATTGGATACAAATCTATGAATTTCAATGGAAAAAGTTGCAAAAAAAGTTGAAGGTTAATAGATCGGTCTTATTTTGTCATTTTCAAAAACGTGAATAGATTTTTGAAATTGTCATTTGGATACCTCGTTAATTAATAGAAAGTAATTTAATAGATAGATTTGTTTTTGACTGTTAAAAGGTATCCAATTTAATAATATGATAGATAAACAGATTTGATGATAATCAAATCAGAGTTGTCAAATTATAATAAAGATTGATTTGTATCCTTAGAATGTGATGCTGCTCTATAATGATATTTTAATGGTATAAGTTTATCATAATTAATATTCTAAGGTATAGATTATCAAAAGGTGAAACTCTATTGGTGACTATAAAAGCTCAAATTGGTAACTATTAACTTTTAAAATTCTGTATAATTATTAATTCAGATGAATATTATCAACAATTGATTGAATTAAATTAAGTACTGTATATCAAAAGACTAGACTTAATAAATATAATAGGATGTGTGTTATTTTTCACAAAGATAATGTAAGACGGTGTGTGACTATAAACATCTTAAAAAATAAAAGATCTTGAATAGAAAATCCCTATATATTATTCATAGTTTTGTAATATTTTGATTACCATTTATTTTGGTATTTAAAAAATTGCATTAATGAAAAAAAAATAAATTCATATGAAAAAATAACATCATGGATCGAAAACTTTTTTATTTCATTTTCATAAACCAATATCATTAAAAGGGTGGCAGGAATAAACCTAAAAATGAATATAGTAATAATAAATAATGGAAATTATCTATATAACTGATTGGAAAAAATAAAATAAAATGTTTTTTACGCATCAAAACCGAAAAGATTTTCTCTGTAACCCAGTAGTTGACTAGAACAACAACAGAAAGGTAATATAGATAATTGATAACACAGTATTTTATCACTATTTGTTTTGGAACTGTGGCAGATTCACTTTCAGCCAAATGAATTTTCACCTCAACATCTTAAGATATTAAAAAGTATTTAATAATTATTTATTATTTACTTTCTCTGTTTATAAACTGATGTGAATTTAAAGTGTGCTAGATTTTAAAACGCATTAAAATGCGTATCAGCTTATAAACAAAGAAAGTGAATAATAAAAAAATATTGAACTTTTTTTTTGATATTTTGAAGTTTCCGAGTGAAATATCATACCTGTGACAGTATTTTATAAAATAGCGTTTTAAAATCATGTCATTTCCATTTAAATGTAGTTCAGTGAATAATTTACATATATACATATAGGTATACATACATACATATATATTATATATATATATATATATATATATATATATGTGTGTGTGTGTGTGTATGTATGTGTATGAATTTGTATACAAATTAATATTATTTAAAATAAAATTCGCGTTTTCTTAAATAAACAATTAATTGTAATTAAAAATAATCAATTTCAAATGTACATTAAAAAAATAACTATTTAATTTTATACAGAGGTTCGTGTATATTCAAGTACGAAATAAAAATTAAAATAAATTCAATTATAAATGATAATAAAAAATGAAACAAAAACATCAACTATAAAATTACATCCTTACAATATGCTTTTTACTTCTATTGTACAAATACCAGAATAATGGACAATAATTGCAATATGCAACATAAATATTACTACTAAAATATTATGCAGTTCAACAATATAATTTAATAAAAAAAGTAGTTATACAATTCGTAATGGAACTGTAGTATATACTAATAGACTATTTAAAAACAATGAATTTTATCAAAACACATTTGGTTATAGAAAAATAAAACTTTAAAGGTAATAGTAAATTCACATTTTTGCTGAAAATGTATGTTCTAATTTAAATTTTTTTTAAAACATTGTCTGTATCCTTTATTTTGTTATTTAATAGTAAAATATAGGTAATTATTTTAAAAAATATAGTTTGTTGAAATTTATATATATATATATATATATATATATATATAATAAACTATAAAGAAATATTATTTTGGATATTTATAATGAAATTATTTTTTTATATTTTCAATCAATAAGTATAAAAATAATTAATGGTTTTATTATTAATTTTAAAAAATATGAGAAGTAAATATTAGATGACAATTTAGCAATGAAAATTTATTGTTTTAATGTAAAATCAGTTATTCGTTATTACAAAAGTTATTTTTAGATATTTAATTAATAAAACATTTAACAATAATTCATTTGAAATATGTTTATCGAACAATTTTTCTTTTTAATTAGAAACATTATGGTTCCACATTTTCAAGTTTAAAGCTTTCACAAATGTTTAATGACCTTAAGGTCAGACGATTCGTACGATGCTCGTAGATTTTCATGTTTGTTTTTAACAGAATATATTGTGTACAAACGTGTATTTATATATATATATATATATATATATATATATATATATATATATATATATATATATGTAAAAGTGTGTGTCTGTGTGTATGTGTTTGATATCTTGATTTGATTAAAAAATAAAATAAATTTTCAAAGACAAATTCGTTCTGTTTGAAATTTACCGCATATTTTTTTATTAATAATTTGATAGGTGTATCTTCTTTGTATCTTTCCATTATTAAGTACCACAGAATATACGATTGTTATTAAATTACAAAAATGGTTTTTATTATTTATATTTTTCACTAATTCCTTTTTTTTAGTGCCAAAAATTTAAATTTATAATATCTGTAGAAATATATTATAGAAATTTATTTTTTATATTTTTAGTTTTTAGATGTTTATGATTCTTAATGTGTTCTAAAAAAATCATTTTTTTACTGATGGTTTTTCTTATGTGTGTTTTATTCAATTACGGCCATAATACTTTTTTATCAAAATATTACACAATTTCAATATTTACTAATTCTTCTCTGGTTTGTTTGAATTATATTTTTTACCTTACTAGTACTTTTATTTATATAAATAATTTATTAGGGATAATATTCTTTTTCAAAAAAACTTTGTTAGGATTTCCTTTGTATATATTATTTCAAAGGTAGCTTAATTGAAAAAACTGCTATTTATTGAATTTATATTTTTAGTAAAACTATTTTTATATTTTATAATTTAATAGACATTAAATATTCTTGAATAATATTTTTTTCTTAAAAATTTATTCCGTAATCGGCTGTAAAAACAATTTTGAATTATATATATTATTGACAAATGTTTAATTTTTTTAAAATTTATTAAATTCTTAAAATTATATTATAGTTGAAAAGTGTTTAGATTTTAATGCTATATTTAGATAAGTCGTCCATGCTTACTTATATAATATAATAATATTCAATAACTTACATCTAAAAAATTCAATTTAAACAAACGTACTTTTTACACATCTGTAGAAAAATCATATAACTTCAAAATAAACAATAATAATCGTAATTAGAGATCTAGAAAAGAACTCTTTTTAAAAATAATAATTAACAAAGATATTATTTTACACAAGTAAATTACAGTTTTAATTTTATATTTTCGTAAAATCAATTTTTTGAAGATATATTTTTTAAAATATTATGAGAAACAAAAAGACAAAAATGTCACTTTTAATAAAATAATGGTATGAGAAAAGAATATGATAAAGGAAAATTTACGATTCAATATTTAATTTTTTTTATAACAAGATTCAATAAAAGTAAAACAGATGGGTACAAAAATTGACGTTTTTGTTCAATTTTATGAAGTATATATATATATATATATATATATATATATATATATATATATATATATATGTACATATATTTATTTGATTAAAAAATGTGTTTAAACGATTTTAAATTATTCTTTTCAACTTTATGTATATTTTGAAAACAAGTAAATATGAAAGATTATAGTGATTTTTTTATTTCAGCATCGAATACATCTTTAATGTATATATTAGATATCTTATGATAAAAAGTAAAAAGATTGAAGTTTTTATATTGATAGTGAATTTACAGGATTCAGTTTACAATTCAATAAATATAAGACATTCTCCAAAATTTAATATTATTTTATATAGAATTCTATTTCAATTCAAACTGTGCGATTTATGAAAACCACATTTAGTAGAAATATATGATTTATATTTAAAAAGATTTTTATTTGTGTACAAAATTTCTTATTTAATGAAAATTTTTTATCAATTAACTTAAATAATATATATAATATCTGTGTACACACAGGTGTATCTAATGAAACATCTATAACAATTTTCTTTACCTTGATTAAAGAGATGAGACATATTTTTTTAAAAAAAATATTTAAGAACAGGTTATATTTATCTTAGATGTACATATTATATGACCTTAATTATTCTTAGTTTTTGAAAAAAATAAGTTTTCTCTTTTTAAAAATTGTGTCTCTTTTAATCAAATATTTCATTGATTCCTTTGTACTAATAAATTTCTTGGTATATAAAAAAATATTTTTTACTAATATATAGCATGAATTCTTAAATTTCTATAAGAAATTATTAATAAAACAACAAAAATATATAAAACTATCGCATTTTCAAATGAATAGAATAATATTTTTTATAAAAATAATATATAAATTAAAATGTTATATACTATGATTTTTTTTATTTTGGAACAAAAAATTTAATTTATGATTTTGATTAACAATAATATATGATTTGAACGACAAAAATATATCACGGTTTTATACAACTCTCTATGTATTTATACACGATTTTCAGTTATATACAAGTAATGTTTAGAAATACGATCTTTTTGAAAAACTCTATTTGTTTTTATTTTATTTATGTGTAGTATTCGTCAATCAATGTATAGTATGAAAACATATATATATAAATATATATATTTTCATGTAATTTTTCTCATTTTCAGGCAACCTATTGGTTATTCTAGTAGTAACACTGAGCCGACGTCTTCGTTCAATCACCAACTTTTTTCTTGCGAACCTAGCAGTTGCTGATCTTTGTGTAGGAGTATTTTGCGTATTTCAGAATTTGTCTATTTATTTAATATCCAGGTGAGTTATTTTTATTTATTTATATCAATAGATTATTATTATTATTAAATTTATCAAGATATATGCATTTATTACACAATTTTAGATATAATAAATATGTTTTGTTTTTAAACATAATAAATATTCAGTGGTATTTTAAACAATTCTGTTTGTATTGGGCGAGTAGAATATTTTTGATGAGTTTTATTACAAAAAAGTATTGTGCGTTATTTTGTTAAAATTTATTTATTTAATAAAACTAGTAATCTTCATTTGTATCTATAATCTTTTTATATCGGATTTTTTCTTATAGTATTCGTTAGTCTTCTATTATAAAAAATAAGCGATTTTTTTTAAAAAAATTAAGAAACTTCCAATATTCAAAACCGTGAAAGATTCAATTTTTCTATTTAAATTGTACTACATAAAATATCGCAATAAACTAATGGATGATGTCAAGAGAATATGGCGAATACGATATGTTAGCCTAATTCAATTTGTTTCATTTAAGTATGCGATCTCTTGTAGTATTGTTATGATTGATTGTAACATCAAAATGATTAACTAAAATAATATACTTTCTTGTGTTGTTATTTTTAATTTGTCCGGTTTTTGACAATACCTTTCTGAATAATTGCTTCTCTGAATGGTAGCATATTGTAATAAACAATGTCCTTGAAATATCGCTAAATAGAAAACATTGTTTCTGAAGATACAAATTGACTTTTAAACATCTTGATTCGTTTTTTTCTAAATTAATTTATGTACTATGTAGTATTATGATAAAGGTGCTTTTTCCTTTAAATTAAATAGTCTAAAAATGATTCAATATATAATTGATTCAATAAATAAAGTCATTCTTGTTGATCGTTGATTCATTATGATATTTTTTTGTTAATAAATGAAATGTAACCATCAATCTTCAAAATGTACTCATTTTTTTCAAATTACCATAAAAACAATTACAATTATTATACATACAATGTTAACTAAGGCAGCTCATTGATTAATTGAGTTATATTAATAATTAGTGTTTTTTCTTAATTATTTCATTTATATATTTAATTATTAATATCACTTTTTTGTTCTTAATTTTCCAATATTTTTTGTATTTATTCAGATTTTTAATTTTACTGAATAGTAATAATGATAAATTAATTTTATAATCAAAAACCTCTTAATAATTTTAACCTCTAATAATAGTAATTAGTTGATTAATTGTTTAATTTGGTTTAAATTTCAAATTTTTAAAAATTATAAAAAAAATATTAGCATATACATTATTATTATTTTCGAAACGTTCAATCCATAGTTACAATATTTACATAAGTTTTATTATATATATATATATATATATATATATATATATATATATATATATATATATAAACTAGGAAATTAACACTAGAAATCTAGCACATTTCGTAGCAAATAAGAATTTAAAAAAAAAATAAAAATTTTGAAACTGAAAACTTATAAACTATTAACTTTTATCATCTTACATAATGACATCTTTTAAAAAGAGTCCAATTCCATTTAAGTCATATCAATAATTCAGGATGCTAATCCACGCACATAATAATTAAATACACCTGAGTTTGTTTTTATGTGGTAGATACGTCCCGCAGAAAACCGCATTTAAAAAAATCGCACAAAAAAGACTTAACTTATATTGAAAAATTAGGGATACGTTCCGTAATTTTCAAAAACTGTATAAAACTAAAGCTACAAAGTGAAATTACTCTAAAATTCGCATAAAAAAATCAGGAAATAAAGAATGCTTAAAAAAAATTTCAACTATCTGCAAAAAATTGATACAAATCAAAGCTTTTTACTTTATTTTTCAATTAATTATTTAATTTTATTCAAAGCGATATGTACATATGTGTAATTTATTTTAGAATTTTTCATACATATTTTAATTATCATCGTAATAATATCTGCACTGTTTTCAAGACATGTAGGCCAAGCCTTTTTCCAATAAGCACTTAAAGTGTATGGTTTTATTTGAGTAATAGAAAATGTAACATGATTTGTACAGTCAAAGATAGAACTTTTTTTCTAAGTGTCAGTTACTATTATTGACTCATTTTCTAGTTTATCCAATATAAATTGAAAAGTGGGTTTAACGTAATATTGTTTAAAAAAATTTAGCAGCTTCTTCATCTACCGATGCAATCGCGCCCGTAATCTTGACGTTAAGCAGTGCATTCCTTTTTAAAAACCCGGTTAATCATCCTTTACTAGCCGAAAATTCCATATCAGTTTGAGAAGCGGAAATAAATGTCTCTGATTCATTCATTTGTTCATAAAACTGAAGAGCTTTTCGTTGAATTAAATAACCGCTTAAAGGAATTCTTAAAAAAATCATATAAAAAGATACTAAGAAGAAATATGAATCGCATAACTTCAAAATCGCATTAAAAAAATTCGCATAAAAAGATATTAAGAATCGCATAATTTCAAAATCGCATTAAAATAATCTGCACAAATACAGACCCAGCTATATCTGTCATTAATAATGAGAATCTTACATGTGTAGAAAGCATGCAGTAACTAAAATCACGGCAATAAGTTATGAAGTGCTCATGAATTAGCTCAGTTTCGGTATTTGACTACTACTCGTCTCTGAGTCATATATATATATATACGTGTGTGTGTGTGTGTGTGTGTGTGTATATATATATACATATATAGATTTATATATATATATATATATATATATATATCCATCCTATCAACTTATATCAGCTCTCGCTATTGGGCGAAACCTCATTAAATATTACTGTTCACTGTTATTTGATCATATCACGTTGACCAAGTGAACTGGTAAAGGTATTTTATTTAAGGTTTGTTCTCTTAGACAAGTATATATATATATATATATATATATATATATATATATATATATATATATATAAAATATACGTGCTTAATTTAATACAAATTTTAATTAACAAGAAGTAAAACAGTACAGTTTATCTACATAGATAAGGTTATATGTTGTGAAAAATATTGATAAAATAACAAGATAGCCATTTTATTTGAAATGTGGTTAATATTAATGTCTATTTTAAAATATAAATGATAGTAATAACAATAGTCAGAATTAAATTATTTTATTGTTATTATAAAAAGAACGAGATTATATATTTCATAAATGATATATATTTTTTAAACGGTTTGAATACAACAAAAAGTAGTGTTTTTTAAAAAATCTGAAAAAAATAAAATATGAGAATTATTATTTCTTATCTATATCATAAACATATTTGTAATTAATATTTTCATATTCATATTTTGTACTTATCATCAACTGTTTTTTAAGTTTATAAGTTATAATATATTTAGTTAATGTAATGTATATTGAACTTGTATGTAATTAAAATACATTTATTAAAAATAAGGGCTGATATTAATCTTAATGTAGGGTAAAATAATCAATATTTTATTCAATTTCTATAAATACATTTTTATATAAAAATACATAATCTTATATAAAAATAATACATTTTGTAATATTTTAATACATTAAAATATTGCGTAGTTGATTTAATTACAGAAATCAATAAATTTAGTTATTAAAATATATCTTTATGTTATTATCTTCAACTTTTTCCAATATATATTTGTATCAGTTTTTTTTAAATTAATTTTTTAACTTTTTAAAAAACATAATTTTTTATTATATTCTACCTTAATAATTATATCTTAGAAAAAAATATTGCAACTACAATTTGTTTTGATACTGTGGTAAATTACTACAGCTGAATAATTCACTCTTGCGACTAAGTGATTCATTTGTAGTAAAATATATTATAATTTTCATCCGAAAATATTTATGGAAATAAATATAATAAAATTGTTCGGTTAGTATAAATATTCAGAGTTAATTGTATATTAAAGTTTATATATTTAACAAATTGTAATGAAATATTTATCATTTCTATTGTTACTGTAGCATAATTCTAGTAAATTTTCAATTTTATTACAATATTTTTCATTAAAATTATTTTACTCGGGACAAAAAATACAATATATTTCAGAGTTGTAGATTATATTAAATTGAATATTCAATTGTATAAATTGGTTAGAGTACATTTCAAAAATTTAGTATTTCAATGTTAAATCGGTACGAAGAAATTATTTTCATCGTAATACACAAGTAATGAATAAAAACTCTTCTTTTTTCAAGTAGAACATTTTTAACGAGTTTGTTTACTATTCACATCATCATGATCTGTTAAATGAGTGTATGAACAATGAAAAATGAATATTGTTATATTTGTCAGAGATACTTTTAATTTATTTATCGTTACTAATTTTTATTGATAGTTCATTACGTAGCTCAGTTTTAAATATTAAAGTCAATAATTTTCAGTTTTACAATTCAATATTGCGTGGTTTTAATTTATTCATTATTTCTTTAATATGTTTATTTTTACCAAAAATCATCGATAATGTGTAATAGAGCCTGCAATAACATTTGATTACGTTAATTTTATATTTAAATTAATTCATTGAAATATAAAGATTAAAGATAACACTCGCATGTAAATATACGCAAATAATAATATTAATTTATATTAGGCGATTTGTCATATTGTATTAATAAACAAATAGCATTTTCTTATAATTTAATAAAGAAACTAATTTTGATAATAGATTTGTATATTTTTTTAAATTTATATGAATGGTTCTTGTAATTCTTAAATTATTAGATAAAATTAATGTTGTCATGCGAATAAATTATTTCATTATATATAATTTTTCTTTGATATATCGTACATATATTGGCATATAACTTACATTTATTCTCTATCTAGATTTGATTCGTAAATAGTGGTATTTATAAATATATTTAACAATTTTAAATATACATCTTAAATAATTCAATTTTTTTTACTGTAGAATTTCGAATCGCTAAATATAGGCATTTTCTAAAAAAAAGAATAAAATTAAACTAAATTAAATTTAATACTAAACAATAAATTCTATAAGTAAATTCTTCATTTAAATTCTTTATTTAATACTAAACAATAAATTCAGTGCTATTTTAAATTATCAAACCAAATAATGCTTAAATATTTATATATATTATATATATATATATATATATATATTTATGTGTGTGTGTGTGTGTGTGTGTGTGTGTGTGTGTGTGTGTGTAAAACAGAGAGAGATTATATAAACGTAATTATATGTATTCATATTATGTACGCATAATATTTTTATGCTTTTTACTACGATATACAATACAATAAAATAAGTAATAACAATTTTATTATTAATTTCTCACTTGTTATTAGTTATAGAAATGAGAATGAAATAAAAAAATTAACAAGCAAAAGTTTAGTAGAACAAAAAAGTACTTTCATGTATTCAAAAAGTTTTTTTTACTCCAAAACTTAGTACTTTTTGATTCTGGTTGTAACAAGTATATTTGTTGTTATAATAATACATGTTTTCAGTTTATATTTCATGAATATTTTTCATTTAATTGTGTTAAATGAAGAGAATGTTCAATATTATTATTATTATTTATATATTTATGTACATATACATGTATGTTTTTTTAAAAAATAATATTTACAATTATTTATTTGATAATTTAATCTTATTAAGAGAGGTGAAAAATGTAATGAAATAAAAATTACTTTGTATTATTTTATGGAGTAGAGGATATAAATAATATATTAAAAAACAATTAATTAATATATCAATAATATATTTATGAAAAATAAATCAATATATTTTTATAAGATATTCATTATTAGGAAACGTATTTATTTTTAATTATTGTATGTATATATATATATATATATATATATATATATATATATATATATTTAATTCTATTACACATTCATTATCCTTATTTATTTATCAAATAAAGATTATATTAATGCCTTAAACAATCTAAAAATTATTTTTAAATCGCAAATATAAAATTTATTTTTGTTTGAAAAAATTGTTTGGTTTTAATCAGTCTATATTTTTTAGAAATTACAAATAAATGTTTGTATTTATAAAGTAGTAGTATTACAGTTTTCATTTTAAGAAAATTATCTAATAAAATAATTCAAAAATAGAACAAAAATATGTTGTATGTAGAAATCTAGAAGATTTAAAGAAAAAAGTCTATTAGTGTGTTTAAATTTAGTAGATAGTTTTATATTACATATATATGTTATTTTCTCTTTTCATAAACATTTTTTAATATTTTCTTTTGAAATAAGACAAATATTTCTTATATTCTGATCGAAAATTTGTATATAAATCAATTTTCAAAGTATATAATAGACATTAATTTTAATATATTTTCTTGGCCTTCTTCTTAATTACACAAAATAGTTATTTAAGTTAAAAAGAAGATTTTAAGTACCTTACGTCACATTTTCAACTATAAAAGGA
The DNA here is from genome assembly GCA_029203775.1 of Neoneuromus ignobilis. Lineage (NCBI taxonomy): Eukaryota > Metazoa > Arthropoda > Insecta > Megaloptera > Corydalidae > Neoneuromus > Neoneuromus ignobilis. The sequence continues at coordinate 32,848,349 of CP092087.1, forward strand.
TTATAAGTATCTTATGTAACATTTTCAACGATAGGGATATTTAGTGCAGAAGGTTCAATTAGCAAGTGTATTGTTAAAGTTTACATACTGAAAGATTGTAATTAAGTGAGAAGCACTTGTTGAACGTATTAAGAACTTTGCTGTTATTATTTTAAAGTTTTTAAACACAGACGAGAGTTCTTATATAGAAACTTTTTTGTACTTTGAATAAAGAGTTCTGATGAAAATGAATAAAAGAGTTCTGATGAATTCTTATCTTTGAATTACTAAGGCCAATAATTTTTGATATTATTTAGGTATATATTATTTTGTTATAGCTTCCAGTATTGCTTACAATATAAATAACAAATTTAAAAGACATCATTTAGATAAAAATGTAGATTTTCTCAAATTCAATGACTAATTCTAATTTTATACATATAACAAGTCGATTTGCTTTATTGAATAACGAAGAATAAAATATAGATAAAAAATAATTTAAATTATTAAAAATGTACCTGAAAAAATTTAAGGAGCTGTTTATTAATTAAAGTCAAATGGAAAGATATTAAAACTTTTTGACATTAATAAAATGACGTTATCTTCTGTCATGTAATCATATCTTTGTTGAAATTTTAGTCATTTCTCGATTTGTGGACCAGGGGTTTCATGAATCTGTCTTTAAATATGTCAAGAATTCCTTTGATTAATTATTTAATACGGGATCGGCTGCTAATCATTATTCTAAACATCTTTGCATTTAAGTTCTGTTTTTTTAAAAGTGTTAGAAGATATTTGTAAATTGATCTTTTTTAGAAAATGAATAAGTAATTATTTAAATTGATTTCTTATTCATATTTTATATTCAAATTTTATTCTTTTCATTCTAACTTTATATATTACTTCCTTCAGAGTCAAGAAACTTTATTGAATTTTTCTGATGAATTTATGCAGTGACTTAAAGTAAATTTGAAATATAATTGTTATCTTTATAACTTAATGAAATATTTCATAGTACATTTTTATATTCAGATACTTTTAATAAATCTAAAGATGTAAGTAATACATTTAACATAATTTCTTTATATAAATTGTGTAGGTTATAAATGACCAACTTGCTTTCTAATGCTAACTTTTGTAATTTTGAAAACTTTAGACAATAAAATGTTTAATTCTCATAAAACAGAACGTATTGATTTCAAACTTTTTCGTTGGCTTTGTTTTATGACTTGAATGCTTTTGTGAGTTTTAGAAGCTTATTATGGGCTTTCTCATCAACTGCGTTCAACCGTAATTATCTATATTTATATAATGTTCTTAGTAGTTTTCTCTTTATTCATTCTATATGAAAAGTAATTTTCCATTTCATTGATTATATATATATATATACATACACACACAAATAAATATATATATATATATATATATATATATATATATATATATAATGCTTTTTTATTTTTGTACTGAATTTTCTCTTTATTTTGTTTATCAGTACAATTTTTTCTAAAATTATGAAATTGTATTTTCACATCAGTGAATTCGTACAGTTCCAATACATATATTAAATTACATTTTTATTATTCATTTTTATAATATATATAATGATTATTAATAACAATTTTTATTTTTTTTACATTTTAATTTTCGCATTGTGAAATTTGTACATATTTGAAATTAATATGTACCTACTTCTTACGATTTAATTGAAAGTTTGATTGTTTCTTAAAATGACATTTCTTACCGTTTGTTTTGAAACTGTTGCAAATTCACTTTAACAAAAATGCATTCTGTTATAACAAAAAGGCTCCTACGATGATGGCATCGCCATTGAAATGCGCATTAGCCCATTGTTGTTATAAACAACAAAGTGAACAATAAGTGATTATTGAACACTTTATGACATATTATACCGTTAACATGTCAAGTAAATAATAGTGTCAATTCACAATATCAAAA
>CP092087.1:32855286-32902786 GCA_029203775.1 Neoneuromus ignobilis
TTAAATAGCGCATTGCAACATCGTTTGAATTTTATAAATTATACATTTTTTTTTCTGTGTTATTTTGGCATTTTTGTATATATGTACATATATGTATATATATGTGTATATATATATATATATATATATATATATATATATACTTTTAGTGAATGTTTTTAAATTTCCTTAATTAAGACGTTTACAAAAAAAAATTAACATGAAAATATAAACGTCACTATTTATGATATATTTGAATTTTTGATATAAAAATAATTTGTCTTAAATATAAAAATATTATTTTTATATAAAATTATCAATATTGACATGAAATAATTTATTGATATATAAACATAGGAAGAAAAATTGAAGAAGTTAAAACTGTGAGTATTTACGATAGCTCATTAACATTTATAGATGAAATGAAAATGAAAATAAAACTGGAATAGTGTCAGTTTGAAAGAAATAGTTATATTATGAATTTTAAAATAAAAAGATATAAATTTAATTCTATAAGTCGATGGATAAACATGAAAAAATTGTTGATGTGCAATGGGAAAAGTAAAGTTGTGAATCCATAGAATTGAAAAATTTTTAAAAAGATCTTCATCTACCAATTAATAGGAGTTTATTTTTGTTGATTATATATATATATATATATTTATAGATGTAAAAATGAAGAATAAATCTATTATATTTACAACTGAATTAAAAATAAAAACAGATAAATTTCATATATACTATATAAACTGCTGCATTTAGTTTGAACAAATATTCATGTAAACATAAAAATTGGAATAAAATGCATAAATAATGCTTATATAAATTTATAGAAATGTATAATATTTATATCAGTATTTAATTTGAGACAATCAATATAAATACTTTACTTGAAATGTTACTTCTATACAATTCTTAATATTATAAAAAAGTATATATATTATACGATAAAAAATACGATGTTTTTAAAACGTTTTATGCAAACTACATAAGTTTTATATTCACCAAATTTTTTATAAAAAAATATTTCATTAAAAAGGTAAACAGTAGAAAATAATCCATTTATTAAAAGATACTCAAGAACAAAGTGCAACGTATATACGATCAAGCCATAAAGTAGTTGTCGCTTTCTACAAACAGTTTTTTGAGTGTTAAGCGATCGTTTTCTTTTTATAGTATATAAAATCGCTTAATTATCTTACCATAGTAAATAAAATAGCCTTATAAACCATCAATAAAAAAAACATACATTTTATGTATCAAGTGATTTATCTAAGCATTAAAATGAGAGTGAGCACCGACTGACTTTTTTATGATATTTATTTTGTATTAGTTAATCTATTTTACGATAAAACCAACTATATCTTCATAAAAAATTAAAAAATCTCAGAAAAAGAATTTCAGATATTTTTCAGCTATCAATGTTATTTTAAATTCAGAATTACTCATACTGAAATTATAAATTATTGACTTTTAATTTTTCACTTCTCTCTTTGTTAAAATAGTTTGGAATACTTTTTTATTAATATCTGATATAGATAAAACACTTGATTATGGTTTTTCTATTCTTTAAAATTTGAAGAAAAACAATTCAACTTGATTTATTTTTTCAATTTTATGGCAAAATAATGTTAATTTAAAATAAATAATAAAATTTACAAAGTAAGCAATTTATGTAATGCAATTATTTATAATATTTTGTAGTCAGTCATGAAAAAATTAAGCATTTAAAGTTCTTATTATATAATATATGTAATTATATAAGTCAATAACATATATTTTTCTTTTTATAATAATTTAACAAATTCAAATGTTTAAATCAATGTCAATGTTTCAATTTATAAAGATTTTAAAATTATTAGTTAATAATAAAAGATTGAGTAAATAGTAGATTTTAAAAAGTAATTAGTGATAAAAAATTAAAGTATTCTACAGAAAAAATAAATTACAGCTGAATGAAAAAAAATCATCAGTCAATTTATCCATTAGAAGATTTAATGAAAAATTGTATTAACTTTTAAGAACAATCTGGCAGTCGAGAAAAAATACAAAAGTGATTAATATTTTAAAAATATGTACTACACAAAATTTAATTGAGTACATAATATTGGGTGTTTAACCAATTTATTTTTTAAAATTAATATTTAATCTAACAACTAATAATATTTTTTTAAACTATTTATTTAGAAACATATTTTAAATTACAATAAACAGTATTTTTTAATTTTTAATTAAAAACATAATAAGATACATTGATTGTAAAGTTTAATTTTGAAAATATTAAAAATTAAAATTTATATAAGCATATAAATTTTAAAATATTAAAATTTATATAAGCATTATTATTTATAAAACTTACATGAATATATCTCTGTTCTGTTATTTTTAACTTTAATATGTTTATTTACAAAGTATTGCCTATTTTATGTGCAAGGTATGACTGTAAAATGTGTGTTTTTTTTGTAGAAAGGTATGAGATTACTTTTTATCTTTGGAATGATTTTATTTATTTTATATGCTATAAAAATAATTTAAATTTATAAATAAAATGTTACACTAAATTAAACCCCCAATTAATTATACATGATTAATACTGAACCCTTAACTCCTAAATATTTAATAACTATTTATCACTTTAAATTATTACCTTTCTCTCAAATAACTTATTGTTAAAATCCATTGAATACCATAATATTGAACTAGTTTGAAAAATGAATATTCACTATAAATACAAAAAAATAAAGAATTTCTAAAAATTATTTGTATTTTTCCAAAGACAATCCAAATAAATAAAATATGAAATATTTGTTTAGGTTTTATTATACACAAATCTACTTTAGTTATATATCATTTAATGTAATATATATGTATATATATATATATATATATATATATATATATATATATATATATAATCTGTGCATATTATTGTGTGCTTGATTTAAAAAAAAGTATTTTTAATATTGCAAAACACATCCAAAAAAAATTATAAATTTAAAATAATGTTCAATAAAAATAAGTACTCTCACAAATAAAGTCTGAAGTTTGTATAGCCAATGGTGAGATTTGCCATTATTCTTGATAATGGCATACATTTCTTACCTGAAATGTCTATTTACTTGAAAGGTATATAGTGTTTGCCTTAATAAATATCCTGTCAATGGCAATGAGACTTTGTTTTATCGAATATCTTTACACAAAAATTTAATCTGAATTATAAAATGGATCTATATATATATATATATATATATATATATATATATATATATATATATATATATATATATTTGTAGAAATTTTGTAGGATTTTTGCTATAAAAAATATTTTATATATGTTTGATTTTAATATTAATTCTAATATGTTTCATTTTTGTACCATTTGGGAAAACCTTAACATATTTAGTTATTTATCATTGTATTTTAATATATCTGTACTAATAATCATAGGAAACAGTATTAAGTGAAAATATATTATTTATCATGTTACAGTATAAAATTAAAATATGAATTATCAAAAGGAAGAATGATTCTATTTTTAGACCAAAATTTGTCACGGTAATAATATTTTTTTTTTAATAAATAACTCTAAATCTAGTAAACAAGACGCATAATAATATTAAAATATATTTTATATGTTTAAAATTTTAAATATGTAAAAAAGTTCAAGGTAAATTATTATTTTTAATTATTTTCTCTCTGGTTTTCAACATAAAAAAAGTACATATCCTATCATATTATTTCAGTACGAGTTTTTATTTGTTCATGTTTTTGTACACAAATAGTAAATAGCATTAAATGAAATAGGATTTAAAATTTACTACAGCATTATTTTTTTTATACAATTATATGAATAACGAATTGAAAAAAACGAATAATATCGGAAAATAAAAACGAATGTAAAATATAGACTAAACATTAATGAAATAATTGATATTAAAACATAAAAAATAAAACATTTGCTTGGAAAGAATCAATACTATTAACATTATTTTTTCAATTTTTTGTACAAAGATTTGGAAATAATATCACATAAAATATAACATTGAATAAAAAATTGTGAAATTACACTTATTCAATATTTGAAGCATAATTATAAATTAATGAGCAGTTTAATAATTTTACATATTTAATTTACTTATCTATACATACAGATGTTGTATTTTCGAACATTAATGTAAATCCTTAAATTATTTCATGTAAAATGTTATTTTAACAGCGCCTTTGGCAATCTTATTTCAACTAATTTATTGAATTTCAAATTATCAAAAAGTTTTTTTTTACAACTCCAAGAATTTAATTTAATATTTATTTTGCTTAATTGAACCTCTAATTTTTAATTAGTTATATTAGAAGTGTGTTTTCATTTATTTAATCAGATATGTATGCAGTAGAGACCAAATATGTTACAAATATATATTTTTTTTATTTTTGAATTAATTCGCATTTTTCTGGAAATATCAAATCAATTATTTAATTATATTAACATTAATAAATTATTGTAAATACAACAACAACAAATTACCATTTGTATATATGATTTTAAAAGTGAGTTATTTTGATTTTCGATATAAATTTTATATATTTATCATTTTATACTCTATTCGCTATGATAGTAACATAAATTTACAACTATAATAATTTTGTTGTTTAATGAGATTGAAAATGCATGTATTATAATAAATCATGTTAGAAAACCTTTAAATATTATAATTTATTACATAATTACATATTCTAGATATAATTATATATCCTAGATATCAGAAAAATAACTGAAGCATTTAGACACTTTTTGTATGAAATAAGGGAAAATAATATTCAATATCATATTTCTATTGAAAATTTAAAAAGTATATTCTTTAAGATAATTATATTATTTTATTTATTTTGAAACTGTGGAAAATTCACTTTTATACAAATGAATTATTACCCCAAAACCACAATACATTAGTAATTATTTAATAATCACTTATTGTTCAATTTATTTTTTTATAACAACGATAAGCTAATGTGTAAAGGCAAACATGATGTTCTGATAATAATGTCGTTGTATTAGAAATGCGTACAAGCCATCATTGTAGTAAACGAACAAATTAAACAATAAGTAATTATTGAACACTGATTAATATATTGTGGCGTTTAGGTGATAATTCATTTATATTATGTTCATTTTATTATTTTATTTTAACTAAAATATCAATCAAAATCATTGTCATCTTTTTTAAAACAAAATTTATTTCGAAATAAAGTGTGTTTAAAAGTTTCTAAAGAATTCAGTTAATAATACATCCTTATTTAATTGTTATTATACATTTATAACATTTTTTACCTTTAAGATAACAAATATATTATTTAAATCTTGTATAAATAAAACAACACTGTTTATGTGTTATAATAAAAAATATTTACTGTATATTAAACAAACAGATTCTTGGTATTTTTATGATGATAAATACATGTTGTGTTATAAAGTCTGTGTGAAATTTTTCAGGGAATTTCACTCAGAATTTATAACACAACAGACTTAACCGCAACAGCTGGAATGTTTATATATACATACATTAATTAATATTATATATATATATATATTATATATATATATATATATATATATATATATATATATATATATATATATATATATATATATATATATATATATACACATTTATTCGATTCCTGAGAAAAAATAATGTTTAAAGTATTATGGTTATAACTCTGTATTATGTGTTTTATAGATCCTTACAAAAAAATGAAAAATCAATATTTCTGTGCCTGCGTTCAAAGAAAATAATAATATATATCATATAAATATGTATTGTCATTAAGATTGTAAATATTTAATTGAATAATTTTTGTTTAATTTTTTTTAATTATACTTATGATTTTTAGTGTAATAATTTATTATGGAATTATATATATATATATATATATATATATATATATATATATATATATATATACGAGGGTCGTTTGATAAATATGGTAAGTTTATTTATTGTTTAATTTAATAAAATTTTTCATTTTAATTTATCTTACTTTTTTACCATATTTATCAAACGACACTCATATATATATATTAGGTTGGCAAATATCTCCCTTCCGCCTTCTGGTCTTTTGAATTTCGCAGCTCTGTACAAAAAAAAAAAAAAAAAAAAAGCGGAAGGGAGATACTTGCCAACCTAATATATATATATATATATATATATATATATATATATATATATAAATTATTATATGGTGAATTACATTATTGAACTCTTACACATTATAAATAATAGTTTTTTAACGATCTGCTTTATTATCAGATTAAGTTCTCAACGAGAATTCATTTTTAAAAAAATATCTTCTTTCAAAATCTAATAACCGATTGATTTGATAGATAAACTTATATTTAACTGTAAAAAACTAAACGTCTTTGCAAAATAATATGACAGAATAATAATCCTTATCAAATTTTCCATCGTCTATTTCATTTTCTTCGACTTCATAAAAAACTGAACATGTCTGTGCACACTATTATTATGATATTTATTTCAATTTCTGATTCATTGATCACGTCTGAATATTTTACGAATCATTTTTTTACAAAAATATATTATCATAGACATATTTATATAGTGAAGTAATTTAATTTTTCTTTTTATTATATATATATATATATATATATATATATATATATATATATATTTTCATGTACAACGAACGAAATTATCACTCCAAACACTACAAGGTGAAAAGTGTCCAATAATTACTTATTGTTGGTTTTGTTTGTTTATATCAACAATAAGCTGATGCATATTTTGATTGTGATGGCATCATCGTCAGAGTGTTATAAAATAAATCATTAGAATAATGTTATAAAATAAATTTTATAACTTGATTCTAATGATGACGGCATCGTCATCGAAATGCGCATTATTTTATTTTTGTTAAAACAAACAAAATAGAAAATAAGTAAATAAACACTTTTTAGTAGAGAATTCATCATATTTATAACAAATAGTATAAAATAATATTTCTATTATTGTTGGATTTTTGAATGTGAAATATATTTCAAATATTACATAAAATAACATTAATTATTGTATACGTTTTAAAAATTAATACAAACTTACATAAATTATACATATATATATATATATATATATATATATATATATATATATATATATATATATACATACATACATGCATACATATATATATATATATATATATATATATATATATATATATATATATATATATATATTTATATCAAAGTAATTAATGAGATAAAATGCTTTAAATTCATTTATATGCGTTTATTACTAAATCTTATACTCAAAGATATAGAAAATAATTTAAAAAATATACATATAGTTCTTTTTATGGTCGCTTTTAAATTAATATTTTAATAATATTTATTTTATACACACTTAATTACACACATTATTAATATTTTACACACATTATTAATATTACACACATTATTAATATTACACACATTATTAATATTTTAATAATATATACATATATACATATATTGACATTTTTTAAGCGTGATAGAAATTTAAATTGATTTTAATGTAAAGTCCCATCACGCCTAAAAACAGCTTGTATATATATTATATATATATATATATATATATATATATATATATATATATATATATATATTTATACACATACACATGCACATACATACACACACATATACACGTATTGAGAATGTGATGTAAAGTACTTAAAAAGTAAAATAAACGATGTTTGAAAATTGATAGGTATTGAGACTATGTACTCTTATTTACAGCTCGTCATCGCTGCAGTATGGATTACAAGTGCTCTTTACAGCGCTCCAAAATTTATCTGGGTGCAAACAATCACTGTAAATATCACAAACAGTGAACCAGAGACGATATGTATACCACATAGAAAGAAATATGATTCTGAACTCTTTGACATGATTAATTTTCTCTTGTTGTATGTGTTACCTCTTCTTGTTATGACGGTAAGATATTTTAAATATTTTTTTACAGAAAATAAAAAAAATATGTAAAGAACAGATTTAAATAAATTCAGATATTTTGTTTTCCAAGTTAGTAAATATATTTAAATTCATATATGTAATATTTGTAAGTACTGTTCTAAAGTTTATATATATATATATATATATATATATATATATATATATATCATATAAACATTTTTTTTTTAATATAGTATTATATTTACATTTATAATAACAATACTTTGTATAAAAATGCACGATAATAATTTTATTATTAAAATTGTTATTCCTTTAAACATTAAGTGTAACAAAATACCAACAATATTTTTATATAAATGCTAAATTAATTTTGATGTTACATTATATTCTGTATTTTTGATGAAGAAATTATTGATATTAGTTATTTTATTACTAATTATTATAAATGATATTATTTTTTCAAATTTGTTAAAAGGAATTATTATATTATTCATGTACTTTTTAATATAGAATTTTGAAAAAAATACTTACTTTTATATATCTGTGCTCTACATATATAATTACATTATGTATAGAAACACATTAAATTATTCATTTTTAATTCACTAATTTTTTGTTGTTTTTGTACGTTATTGATTATATTAAATAAAATTATATAATATTATTATTCAAATACGATTTAAAAAATTCGAATAAAATTTAAAAATAACTTTCTCTTAGCATATATATATATATATATATATATATATATATATATATATATATATATAATAGAAATGCGAATTAATTTAGAGTTACATTTCTTGACTATTCTTTATATTTGATGATATTTAAAAATATTTTACTGACTATAATTGTACGATATAATTAACGTATAAAATTATAAATATTTATTTTTAATAACAATAAATAAGAATAATATATATATACATATATATATATATATATATATATATATATATATATATATATATATATATATATATATATATATATAATTGCTATTCCATTTACTTTTTTTAAAAAAAATATTAATTAATAAAAGCAGTTTAAATTTTTAATATTCATGATAATTAATTAAACATCACAACTTATATTTACAGTCTGTAGAAATTTGTTCGTTGTATTATGTTTATTATGTCGATTGCAGATATTGTATACGCGAATTGCAATCGGGCTTTGGCGCAGTTCTCAACAATTAGAGCGACAATTCAATGCTCGAGTAGGAAACGGACAATGCTCATCTCTGTTTCGTACAGCAAACATACAAAATACTTCTGCTTCAAATGATGATGATATGCATCATAAAACTTCATTACAAAAATATGATAAAGTGAATATTAATACTACCGATACTCAAGTAAGTTGACTATTTTTAATCTTATACGTGTATGCACACACACATATACCTACATATGCATATATATATATATATATATATATATATATATATATATATATATGTATACATATATATATAGTAAATATCATCTACACAGAAGCACTAACATAGCTTTTTAAACGTTTTATTTTTCATAACTTATTTGCATTCTTAAACAAAATAAACTTCTGGGGTCGATGAAAGATGAAAGTTTTAAAAAATATTTTTACCCATTAATGGATAAAATAGTCTGATTATGATACATATACATACACACACATACGCATATATATATATGTATATATATATATTCACAATTGTTGATTTTAATTATTTTTTATAAAACTTTAACTTATAATAGACAAAACTTGAAATAAATACAGTTCAGCCTCGTGTTTTAATAAATTTCAAAGTAATACAATATTTCTATTTTTTTATAATTTCAGAACATTATATTTGATCATATTTAATATTTTTTCATTTTTATTTAGACTATTCTACCAAGATTCTATTTTTTATATTTTTTCAAATTGTTTAAAATTGATACAGATTGAAGAAATATTAATCTTTATCAACAAGTTGTTAAAACAATATATATATATATATATATATATATGTAAAATATGTATTTTTAAATTTTAAACTTAAAACATTAGTGATAATACAATTGAAATTAAACACGAAACATAGTTAATTAATAATTATATAATAAAAAAATAAATAATCTATGTCAAGCTATGATATTCAAAATTTACAAAAATATTATAAATGATCTTTAAAAGTAATAAAAATTGCTCTGTGAATTATAGCTTCATTAATGATAGAATTTTTGAAAATAGTATCAACGAAAATCTATGAGAAAACAAAATTATGCTATATATTACTAACTACATCATAAAATAATAAAATGCTTATAAAGAAATATTTCTAAAATTATTAATAAATTTGTATTCTTATAATTAATTGTAGTTAATTCGAATGTAAAAAATTATCATACTTGAATATCACAAGTTTGTTATAGTATATATAATGCCATCTGAAGCGCATATTTTAAAGACAAAAACCGAACTTAGATCCGAAGAATCTTAAAAATTAGTTTCACGAATCAAGCAACATAAAAATTTATCTCATTGATCAATTGAATTTGATTTTATCTCAAATATACTCTTGTAGTTTATTTATGTAAATTAGTAAAAGGAAAATATAACTATATAAGTGCATTATTATAGAATTTAAAATATATGTCAGTAGATAAATTTATATATTTTTCGATTTTATATTATAAATTTATATCAGATTATTTTATAAAATTCCAATTTTTCACTACACGTGTAGTTATAAAGTTGTATATAATAAGTTAATCAAATGTAAATAAAATTGACGTTACTCGATGATGGAAGATATCATATTTTATTAAAATGTTTCAATTATGTTCAATTTAAAAAGTAATCAAATAAATATATATGAAAATAAACTTTCGGATGGGAATAATAGGAACATATTTTTTAAATTTAATTACAATCACTTTGTGTGTAAAGAAATAGTATAATTTTGCTTTTAAAAATCTGTTCGTATTCAAAGTATGTAAAAATGTTATGATGATTATATTACACAGCAGTTATTTTATCGGTTCAATAAACATTTTTAAATAAAATTGAAAATTTCATTTTTTATTAACGTTAAAAAATTGATTACTTTTTATAAAACTAAATTAAATAAAATCATTTGAGCAAATATAAATAATTTATATAAATAACAAATTAAATTACCAATTCCTTATATTAAACATTAAGGTTTATTGAAAATCTAAAATAAAATTTAACGTTTTTATTATTTTTATATTACACTAGTGTATAGTTTAAATATAGTAAAAATTAATTAAATGTACAATGATTAGATTTATTTAAATTTTATGAGGTTTTCTAATATGTTCAATTTTTGAAATGTTTTGTATTATAATAATATATTATTTTAATATTATACTAAATTTCCTCATATCTTTTATGTGAAAGTTCGAAAATCTCAGAAATATCCATTCTAACAATATTTTTTAAAGAAAATACGAAAATGCTTTATATTTAAAAAACTAACGATGTTTAATATCTCTAAAATATGTACTTTTTGTCTTCAATAATTTAATTATAGATTTCCTTTCGTTTATACTAAATCATTTTCTTCTATTAAAAACACTCTTTTATTTCTCTTTATTTCTGTTTCTCTCTCTGCATATACATATATATATATATATATATATATATATATATATATATAATATTATGTTTTCATAATTTATTAACATTTTTTTAGTAGTGGTTTAAGACAATTTTCAATATACAAAATTCTATAAATATTTAACACTTTTTTTAATAAGCCATGAACCGTGAAATATCAATAAATTTTTATAAAAATACTGAATATTTTAAATTATAATACAATAAATGCGTATTAATTGACAATAAGTATTTTCCAATTTTAAATTGATAATTAATTGATATTGCAGTTTGCAAATTAAATTCGCTTATAATATATAATAGTTCCAATTGAAATACCGTAATAAAGTGTAATTTCTTATTTAATGTTTTATATTATACAATTTCTCAAATAACACAATGTAATCGAAGAATCATTAATTATAAAAAATTGAATTTGTGTGTACTTATATGTTTATACATAGTATTGAATAAAATGATATAATAAATAAATTGATGCGAAAATGACTTAAAACTATCAACGTATTAAAAATTAAATTAAATTTCTAAATCGCAATTTAATTTATTATTTTTTTAAATACGCCAATATAAGAAATCATCATCAGTTAATCATATAAATCATAAATAAATCACTGGAAAATATCAATATTCTTAAAAAACAATTATACTTCTGAAATTAAAAAAAATATTCTGTAATTTCATTTTTAAAAAGTTTTTTAACTGAATTTATGTAATTTAGATTTATATTTTTTTATTATTAAAAATGTTTCCCTTTAGTTAACCACAATATCTGAACTAATTTATACGTACACATGTAAACACGATATATATACATATATACATATATATATATATATATATATATATATATATATATATACGTACATACATATATACACCTGTCCCTCAATTTACGCGGAATATCCGTTCCACGTGGATTTGTTTTACGCGAATGAAAATCGCGTAAATTGAGTCTGTCAGTATAATAGAAAAAATATTAGAAATAAAAGCTAGCAAAGTTGTAGAACACATATTTATTTCACATAGCTTAACAAAAAAATAATGACGTTTTAGAAAACAAAAGTAGATAAATTTTATTCAATGTCACTATCTCTACTGTAATTCAAAACAATCAACCTTTTATATATTTATATCGTGCTTTTATACGTTCAAGTAAGAATATGCGTCACTCTGATATATAATAAATTCCATGAAAAATTACATAAAATGAAATCTATCCAAGCGCGAATAAAAAATGACACGTAAATCAATACCGCATAAAAAAAGTCCCGCGTAAATTGAGGTACGTGTGTGTATATATATATATATATATATATATATATATATATATATATATATATATATATATATATATATATATAATATAATAACCGAAACGATACTTTAGTATTTAGAAACACATTTATTTACTTGCTATCATTCAGTTTCATTTAAACCATTCTAGCTATCTCTTTCTCTCTCTCTCTCTATCTATCTATCTATATATATATATATATATATATATATATATATATATATATATATATATATATATTAGGTTGGCAAGTATGTCCCTTCCGCTTTTTTTTTGCTATCATAGCTGCATTTAAATTCTAAAAGACCAGAAGGCTCTCTCTCTCTATTTCTCTCTCTCTATATATATATATATATATATATATATATATATATATATATATATATATATATATAATTTGCACGTATAAATAATTAGTGTTTTTGATGTTATAAATAATCAGTAAATGAATTATTATAGGTGTCAGTAAATGACGAGGGAATCCCAGCCACGTCATGCACATGGCGTGGACATCCTGGAACAAGTATTCAAACGCAGACACTTTCTTTAAACACACATCAACAAATAAATCACATCAATTATACTCCTTCATCTCAATCCACGTCATCTCAAAACGTTTTGAGAGCACGTCGAGGAGTTGTAAGAATGTTAATAGTCGTCGTTCTGACGTTTGCGTTATGTAATTTGCCATATCACGCTCGTAAAATGTGGCAGTACTGGTCAGATGATTATAGGGGCAGTAGCAATTTCAGTACATTGTTTACGCCGCTTACATTCCTTGTCACGTACTTCAATTCAGGTGTCAATCCACTTTTGTACGCTTTCTTGTCGAGAAACTTTCGTAAAGGCATGAGAGAATTATTGTTGTGCTCATTTCACAATGTTAAAAAGAATAAAACAAAACAGAGATTTATCGGAGAAACAAGGAATCAGCAAGCCTTATCTCACACGTCAATACTTCGTGTTGGTTCGACAAAATCTACAATAAAAGCAAATCATACGTGCACAACAATTATACGATGAAAAATCATATCTCGTTTATTATTTTAAGTAAATTGACATGAAAATATATCAGACAGGTTCATGTTATTTTGAGTTGATTTATTTCAGATTTTTAATAATATAATTATCTTCATGTACAAATACAGGTATATATATATATATATATATATATATATATATATATATATATATATATATCATATCAACTTATCAGCCCACTATTGGGCGAAACCCTCAAGGAATATTGTCATTTATTAATATTTGGTCAAACTTACCACACTGATCAGGCGGGTTGGAGAGAAATATATACGAGAGGCGTTTAAAAAGTTCCTGAAAAATGTAAATAAAAACACGGCAAATTGAATTAAGCGCTTTCTTTTTCAAAATATGTTTTATTTAAATTAAAATATTTTTTCATACGATGTCGCCGTCCTTCTAAGCTTTTTCGATAGAAATCAGTGCTCTTTGATTCTAGCCATTACCGTACAAAACGTTTCACTTTTTCTATTTACTCCTATCAAACGCTTTTAATGTATTTTTTTTAATTTGGCAATAAAAAATCTGATGTGGCTAAATATGAAGTACATAAAGGGTGCGATAAAATCTCATCGTTATTCATGCAATACTGCCTTAGTAGAACTTTCAAAGTAAGTTGGCGCGTTATCATTGCGAAACAAGACGCGTTGATGATTTTTTTCGGGCCGTTTTTCTTTTAGAACTGCTTACAGTTTTCTTAAAACTGTTTTATAATAACGTGTAGTTCTTGTTTTTTGGCCTTCAAGAAAATCTAAAAGCAAAACTTCAACAGAATCTCAGAAAATAGTTGCGATTATCTTCATAACAGATCTTTCTGCTTTAGTCTTTATAAGAGCACTTGAATCCCTTGGTTACCATCGTTTTGATTGTTGCTTGCTTTCGGGATCAAAATGATAGATAAAAGTTTCGTTACTCGTAGTAATCCTGTTCAGAAAAGCATCGATAACGGCGTCAAATTTATTTAAATTGATCTTCGCGCCAAAACTTCAACATCCATCGTGATGAGAGTTTTAGATTCAGGTTATCTTTCAGAATACTCTGTGCTGATCCTACGGATATTTACAGTCCGAACTATCATTTTTACTGTTATTCGGTTATTTCTTTTCACTAAAGTTTCCACAGCTCGAGTATTTTCTTCAGAAATGGATGTTGACGGTCTCTTACTGCGACTATCGTCTTTGATATTCTCTCGAACGTTAATAAAACAATTAATCCATTCATAAAGAGTGGTTTTCTTTGATTCATTGATTCCGTAAACATCTGTGATAGCCTTAATAATATCAGGTTTTTCCAACCCAATTTGCTAGAAATTTAATATTATTGCGCACTTCAATATTAAGCGAATCCATGTTCGCAGATTTAAGGAAAATTTCAAATTGATATAACACCACACATGAGAATCGTGCAACATTGTCGCAAATGCCTGATTACAGAAGTATAAACAGGTTTATGCTCGCATTAACTAATTACAAATATAGTATTCCGTTTACAAATGTAAACGGAATACTATATTTGTAATTCTGGGAACTTTTTGAACACCTCCTGTATATGTATTATATATATATATATATATATATATATATATATATATATATATATATATATGTAATAGTTTCGAAAGTATTCGTATATTAGAATGATTTAATATATTATAAAATTAAAATTGTTTTTTTATTCAATTTTAATTAGCAAATTTTTCTTTGTTACAATTGAATATTGAAACTAAATTTACCTTCATAAATAAATTTATACTTTAGATACTAGCATGTATTTTATCAAAATATTCATTAATTTCATATCGTAGGAACTAATATTGCTTTTAAGGAATATACTTGAAAAATACATATTAATTACAATATTAATATTTCCATCAAAATATGCTCAAGCAGTTATTAGAAAATAACATATTTTTTACAAACAAGCAAAATTTCAAACCATTTGCAAAGCCACGTACACACTAGCATACCTAACAAATTGATGTGGTAGGAATGTTCGGTTCGCCGGTTTTTTGTTATCAGTAGTTATTTCAGTCTATATACAGAATATGCCACTTGAACAAGCATCAGCAGCGTATATTAATATTTATCTTGCTTTAAAGAAGAAACGTAATAATAAAAAATGATGGTGGTAAACTAAGTTTTATAATAGTAGATTAATGTCTGGTGGGAGTTGTTTATTGAAAAATGTGAAAGCTCAAGAACTAAATGGATAATTCCATAATTTTACAATAATGCATTTTGATGATTACGATTTATTTTTATATTTGATTGTATTAAAAATTACTAGAAAAATACGATTTTAATAGAAACTATATATCTACAGTAAAGATTAGTAGTAACTCTTTAGAGCAGGGTATATACGATTAAATTTTAATCTGATTAAAAATATAATTAAAAATTTAGTCATAATTTTTTATTCATATAATTGATTAAAATTCTAATGAATAAATTTTTATCAGATTAATTCCTCGATTTAAAAAATAATCATGTCATTTAAGTCGTTTTTTAAAAAATAAATTATTCAAATAAAAATTTAGTTGAGTGAAAATTTAATCCTACAAAAATATAAAAAAACAAACTAAAATCTCAAGTTAAGTTTTTTCATTCCCTATTTGTTGCTTCTTCAAGAATTTTTTTTTTGATTACACGGAATTCATTATATTTCAACGCCTAAAAGATGGAATAAAAAGTGTGAATAAAATTCTTATTTGTCTTTCATTTACTCTATTTTACATACTCCAGTGAAAAACTTTAAGATATTATTTCATTTCATAAATAATCATTTAAAATTCAATTTTATTAAAATTACAAATTTAACCACAACACCTTTGTTGTTTTGGAACTGTGGCTGATTCACTTTA
Source organism: Neoneuromus ignobilis (assembly GCA_029203775.1). Lineage (NCBI taxonomy): Eukaryota > Metazoa > Arthropoda > Insecta > Megaloptera > Corydalidae > Neoneuromus > Neoneuromus ignobilis. The sequence continues at coordinate 32,872,039 of CP092087.1, forward strand.
CACAAATGAATTTTAACCCCAACAAAATTCATTTTTCAAATAATTTCAAATTTAATTTCAGTGAAAATTATTTGTAATTTCTTCAAATAAAACAATTTTATTAAAAAAATTGATTTTTAAATTCTAAATAATTTTTGTTACGATTTAATTAATATTCTTATTCAATTAATATTGCACAATTTTGAATATTCAGATCAAATGGTTTATTAATCATTAAGAATTAAATATTTAGACCATTCTAATTTAAAATTAAATATCAGATAACCTTTGTAAATAAATATCAATTCTTAATTAAAATAAATAATTACATCGTTGAAATGACTTATTAGAAATGTTTACAAAACCGTCCATACTTACCGCAAAAATTCACTGAACATTCTTTTTGAATGTTTGCCGAAATATTGACATTCGACGGACCTTTGAAATATTGTACGTATTTGTTGTATATGTATTGAACTGGTTTCAAACTTAGTAAGCTGTTCGGTTTGCTGTCAGTGACCCGTCAAATGTCAATATTTCGAAGTAGCATCAAAGTGATTGGCGAATTTGTTTCGACAAGTGTATGAATTTGTAGCGATAAGTGTTTCATTCTTCGGTTTCATCAGTGTGTATGAGGCTTTGTAGATGCGTTGAAATGGTTTAAAACTTTGTTTGTTACCATCCTTCGGTTCGCCGATGTGTCAAGTATTTAGAAAATATATTTAAGTGATGGCTGAAGAAATGACGTATAAAAAACATCTATTCAAAATTCATGTGTAAAGGTTCAGAAGATATATTTTGTAAATAAGAGATAATAGCTTCTATAAAAGCTATTATAAAAAATATATATCTTAAGAATATAATCATTGTTTTACTAGATATTTCAATGAATGATCATTATTAAAATAATACGCACACAATCCATACTCTATTAAATTATTATTATTTATTTTTATTTTTAGAAAAAAATTAAATAAATATTAAAAAAATCAATAATTTCACAGTTTAACAGTAGAAAAAAGTCTGAATGTTGAATTCAACCAATATATAAATATTTATAATCGTTTTTAAATAATTAAAAACAACAACTTTTTACAACTCTATGCAAAATTAAAAAATATATTAAAATAAAATAGTATTCCAGAAAAAACAGAAGAAAATATTTACTTCTAAAAACAAGTTCAAATATTTTATATTATTTTTAGAAAATAACTGAAATGAACTTATGTTATTTTTTCTATTTTGTATATTTTTATAGGTATAAGATATTTTGAATAGATTTACGTAGAAACAGAAAAATATGCTTCTATTCTAACAAGTTTACGAATACTTTCCAAACTACGTATATATATATATATATATATATATATATATATATATATATATATATATATATATATATATATATATATATATAGGTGATGTAATGAGACTGAAGGATAGTAAAAAGTAAATGTATATGTAAACCCTTCAGTATCATTTAGACAACCCTATATATGTATGTTTATATATATATATATATATATATATATATATATATATATATATATATTATTTATATTTTCAAATAATAAAATAAGATAATTTTCATGTTTACAAATCATGTTGAATATTATAATTACAAATTATAAAATAAACTATTATAAACAATAAAAATATAATAAAAATACATACACAATGAATTTCTCTATTTTTATAACTATTTTATGTGTTAACATATTTTTTTTCTTACCTTGAATCGAAAACTTCTTTAAACATAATATTAAATTGAAATACAATTTCTATTATATTATCATCATCAGTTTTTTTTTCTATCTACTGCTAGATAAAAGCCTTACCCAAAACTTCTACCTCAATCGATTAAATGTCTTTGTCTTCCAATCCATTTTGATGATTTTTTTGTATATCGTGTTTTATTACATTCATATATATATATATATATATATATATATATATATATATATATATATATATATATATATATAAACTATTGTATTTATAGATTATTTATGAATATTTTTCAAATATATTCATTTTATTTAAATAATCGCTAGAAAATTGTTAAATATTTTTCATACTACTACTAACATACTTTTTCTAGAGAAAAAGAGGCTTATATTATTTTATTTAAATGATATTTTTAGAATATTTTAAGTAATGTTCTGTGTAAATATTAAAAAATCTAATCTAAATATCCATTACTGAATGTAGTAAAAATTATTTCTTATATTATGTTATATACAATTAAAACAATACGTAGTTGAAGTGAAAGTTATCCGTTTTTTATTATTAAAATAATTATTTATTTTATTGATTGTAAGTAACAGAGAGTGTAATAAAGTTTATTACTTTCTAATGATTTAAAACTTGATAAATATCAATTTTCATTATATTTTAATCGCAACTAATATTTATAATAATAATATTTAAATTATTCAAAATAAATAATCTGTGAAAAAATGGTGTATTTTGAGAAATCCAGAGCAACGGCAAGATAACCTTTGGACGTTTAGAAATTTTGTATCAAAGCATTTAAATCATTATTTATAATGTACTATATTAAATATCTTAGTTCTGTATAAATTTTCTTTAAAAAATTATAAGAAAAATTTCTACAAGTAAATTTCATATTCTTTTGGAAGACATAAGTGAAATCTTTCTATTTAATTGTTTTAATTAAATTCTTCTATCTATTACTTGTTTATCCATTACGATATTCAAGGCGATCCCTCAAAAAATCTGACAATATATATCTTAATTGTTATCACATTCGTGAAAACGTATTAGCAATCATAATGAAGTTCATTAAATCGTAACATTATAAGGGCCTACCAAGGAAATAATTTTTTGAGTTATTTTCCTTTTGAACATACATATCTATCACACACACACACACACACACATATATATATATATATATATATATATATATATATATATATATATATATATATATATATATATATATATATATATATATATATATATATATATATATATATATATATATATATATATATATATATATATATATATATATATATATATATATATATATATATATATATATATATATATATATATATATATATATATATATATATATATATATATATATATATATATTTATATATATATTTATATATATATATATATATATATATATATATATATATATATATATATATATATATATATATATATATATATATATATATATATATATATATATATATATATATATATATATATATATATATATATATATATATATATATATATAAAGTTAAAAAGTTAGGTATATGAATTTTAATCATACACAGTTTACTCTGAAAATATCCGAATTTTTATTTTTTTCCGAAATTTGTAGCGTCATTTAATACGTAATGAATAATATTTATGTTTACTTATTTCCTCTTCCAAAAAAAAAATAATATTTTATTAAAATTGTCTTACCGAGTTAATATTTTTGGTGTTTCTTTACTTGTATCCTTTTTCAAAATAATTAAAATCTGTAAATAAAGTCATATTTATTCGTAACTGAAAAATAAACTATATTTTATAATTTCATACAATAAAAATAAAATACAATATATCTTTATTTAAAAATATTTATATTATTTTTTTATACATTTATTTTTATAAACAGTTAGTAATTTTTACATATCAACATTTAAAACATATATTTCATATAAGATTTTACGAAACTTACTCTTAAAAACTAGTCTCTTGTTTCATAGCAAAGTGAGCAAATTTCAAGATACTTTAAAAACTCTTCGTTTGTACTTTTCTCAAATTTAATTACTATATCGCGTAATTCAACGTCTTCTTAAATATTAACATTCAATTCATTTTTTTATATTCTGTTGAATAAATATTAAACAGTAAATCTGTATGTTGGTAACAACTATTTTATTTAGAAAATATTATAGATTGATATGAATTTTATAATTAATAAACAAAATATAATATTTTCATATTAAAAATAATTTATCTCTAAACATCAGTTGAAAATAAATTGTTTTTTAAGTACATAAAATATTTATATCTAATATTGATATATTAGTTATTATATGACTGGAATTATAAATAATTAATTTGTTACCATTTTTTTTGACTCTAAACATTGTAGGAATTTTATTTAACCCTTTATTTGACTATATTATTTATTATAGCATTAATTACAAACAACATTTTTTTTTACTTTTATATAATTACTTGTAGCTCAAAATCATTATTTGCACGTTGTCTTTATGCAGATATATTAAGAATTTATTTAGCATTCTGTGTTTATTTGGCATTTTTAAGATCACACACAGTACAGAATCTACTTAGATAATATTGAAAAACTGATATGTTTTGATTATATTCTATCATTAATAAAAATTATATATTTAAATATATATATATATATATATATATATATATATATATATATATATATATATATATATATATACAACCATTATTAAATCTGAATACAATAGGAGCTTCTAGGCTATCCATAGAAACATTTTATTTTATTTTAAATTACCAAATTATTTAAAAATTAGACAGAATTGCTCAACATGTACTATTATTGTCTTTAGAAGTTTAGTGTTTGTTTCTTAATAAGTATTTAAAAATTATTGTAACTATAAATTTTGTAATAATTTCATTTTGTAAAACTTAATAATGAAAATTGAATTATAAATAAAATCAATACCAAATATTTTTTCTTAGAATTTAAAAAAATTGAAAATCAATTGCAAATTAGATAGATAATTTGAGATATATTTAATAAACACTGTAAATTTTCATTGATATAAGAAATTCATAAAAAAGTATTTTAAATTCCTAGAAAAATAATTTTATTAATATATAGTTCAAGAAAAACTTGTACAATTAAAAGAAAATTTGAAACCTATAATTTATAACGTAAATTTAAGTAATTGTGAAATTGAATTTAATATTAATAAGAATCTAATAATTTTATAAAAGATTTAACTTTTTTTAGACTATATAATTGGTTTTATTATAAAAGAGAAAAATTAATATTAAACATAAATACGTCAGGCAATATTCGCTCTAGTTTTAATTCTTGGATAAATTCTTCAATTGGCAACATATATAATTATTTTTGATTCAAGACTACAAGACTATATTTCATTTAATTAGAAAAGACAATTAATTTGTGTAAAGTCAATACTACTTCTGCAGCTTAGTCATCATAGTGTAATCTTTACTTTCAAAAGTACAATAATCAAATAGAATATATAAAAAAAGATAATGATTTCATTTTTAATCAGATCTTTATAATGTAAAAGTTAAATATATTTCATTTGTCTATAGCATTTATAGATCAAAACAATTCTCAGGAACAATACCTTTAAAATATTGAGCGTTGAGCACAAAGGTTCAAAATACATCATCAATCACAATGTTCATATTTGGTAGATGGCCAAAACTTGAAAAATGTCGCAAAATTGTTTATTGAACCGGTAGATCGATAAACTCTAGGTACGAAAGAAATTCATGGCTTCTTACCAACCGATGAATTTTATTTAAAAATAACAGTGACAAATTATTTTACGAGGGACGTTTGATAAGTATGGTAAAAAAGTAAGAAAAACTAAATTGAAAAATTTAATTTAATTAATTAATTAAATTAAACAATAAATAAATTTACCATACTTATCAAATGACCCTCGTATATTTAACATTACATATTGTAGAATTATTTTATGCAAAAGAAACGTAAAATCATTTCATTGCTATAATAAAAACGTACAATTACAAAAACGATATATCAAATAATAAAAATAAAATATTTTTTAACCTATTTGTTACGATAATGAAACAAGAAATATATACTAAAAATAATGTATGTTCATAAATATTATGTCAATTGATAATGATTTTGATTCAAATAATAATATTATTTCGGAAGAATGTTTAAATATCTACTTTTAAAAACGTATAGTTAAAAAGATTTCATTCCTTTTAGACATGAAAATAATGAAAGCTGTATTTCTTTTCAATGATTTTTTTACACTGGTGAATATATAACAACAGATTTAATTGTAGAAAAAAAGTTCGGTACTGATAAAAAATCGTTATATATATATATAAATATTTATATCTCAAAATTTGAAATCACAAATGTTTTAATAAATTTTCAGCTTTTAAATTTTATTACATGTTTGAAAAAGACATTGATTTAAAATTCTTTGGAATTAAGGAACAAATATAAAAATTTAATTGTTGTAAATACTTGTTATAGCGACAAAAACGGAAAAAAATTAAATGAAACAAATGTTCTTAGGCACTTCAATGACTAAATAATGATTACAATAATTATTTATTTCATATTACAAAATTAACAGCCACAACATGCAAAATACACGCAGCAAATAGAAGACAGTTATTTCAATTTAATCAAGCCTTATAACGATATTGACCAGTGAACAATTTATTTTAGTGTGTTTCATGATATTTAACTTCTATAGTTTAAAAAATATAATTAGTTTTATTGTTTACAACAAAACTCTGAGGTATTTTTTATTTGTTCAATGAAGTATGTATAACATTTCATTTTATATTTTATTATAATAATATATAAAATGAAATAAATTTATTTACTTATAGTAGTAATTCTTTAAGAAACATTTTGTTCAAAAATCATATGCGTGTATTATATACATAATATTACGAAGTTGAATAAATAGTTTACAATAATTTACTTAAACTAAATATTTGTCAAATATAGGGTTAAATGCACAATTTGAGTTACATACTTTAATTTATTTCTAATTTTATATTTAGATTATAAATTGTTATATTAGACTGCTCTCTCTCTCTCTCTCTCTCTCTCTCTATATATATATATATATATATATATATATATATATATATATATATATATATATATATATAACAACGATTCCTCTTATTGAAAAATATTTTATTTGTTTTTATTTTTTTTTTTAAATTACCCTATAGTTAATAATATAATATTATTACATTCTATGCTGTTTTTCAATTCGTTATTTGGATTTACATTGTTATACCAAAAAACGGAAATATATTCCTTTAGATATATAATAATCCAATATACAAAAGTGTCAAACTAAAAGAAGAAAGTACATTTTAAATATTTAGTACTAATAAAAAAATCACGAAAATGAAATCTAAGAATAATAACTAAATCAATATAATTAGAAAAATGATCAATGTCGTACTATTATTTCTTAATTAGTTTTAAAAAATATGATAAAAAATTATTAAATGAACTTAATCTTTACAAGAAATATTTTAATTAATTAGTAAATATTTGCGATTTTGCTCTAATACCAATAAATTTTAGAAACGAACAATAAGTATAATAAATAATTAAACAATTAATTTACTTGGAATTGATAGATTAATTTTATATTTGTTTATTTTTTAAAAAAAATTAAACAATTATATTTAAATTTTTCTCGAACTCAATGAGTAATATAAATGCTAAATAAATTAATAGTGTAAATATGGTAATATTAAAAATATATATTTTTATCAAATAAAGTCGAGATATTCATAGTCATTTATATTAATGTTTCTTCGTATTAGGATATAAAAAATTAAAAATTATATATATATATATATATATATATATATATATATAATCTAATATTTAAACTATAGATAACCTAAGATAGTTTAATCATATTATAAAAATTGTTACTTGTTTTTCTTTCCAATTCAGTACTTCATTATTAATTATTCTTTTTATGAAGCTAACTTACCTTGTGAAGTTGGTTTCAAAATATGATATTAACAATCAAACGTAACTTTCAGTAGTATAATATAAGAATAAAAATAGACATTTTATATTATATAATCCAATTATATGTACATAATGTTTTACATTTCCTTAACATGTTTTAAAAAAATAATTAAAAAGGATTTTTCTAAAAAATTGTTAAATTTACAATAATTATGTATTATAGAGCGTTATACATAATATATATGAGAATATAATGAAAATAAATAAATTCTTCAATACTGTCATTAAAGTAATAGAATATATTAAATACTTTTTACATAGTTTTTATTCTTCATATAGAAATATACTTTTTTGAATCTATCTATTTAGATTATTAATATTGAGAAAAACATAATTTGTATGTATTACCAACATTTTTGGTATTTTATAGATATATAATTATCCTAAATTAAAAATTAAAACAATATGAATTTATATATATATATATATATATATATATATATATATATATATATATACTAAAAGATTAAGTACAAGATAATAAATAATAACAAAAATTTTTAAATTATTTAATATTATATAAAAAACATATATATACTATATTTACAATAAACAAAAATATTATACTGTGAACTTTTTGAAATTTTATAACTGATTTATTAGTTACACAAATTTGAATACTAGGTAATAAATAAAATGCTTCTTTTATATAAATCTGCAAAAAAATATACAACAGGTGTATATATATATGTGTGTGTGTGTGTGTTTCGTGTGTGTATGTATGTTTGTATTTGTAATTATATAGTATTAACACATTGTATGCAGGCAACGTCTCGACGACGTCTTTCGCGCTCACTAGAGCGCGAAAGACGTGTACTATTACTATGCGATGCGTACTATTACTAAATAGTATGCGAAAGACGTCGTCGAGACGTTGTCCGCATACAAAATGAAATAATAATGTTCGTATGCTTGAGTTAACAGATTTATTTATAATTATTTAATTTATTGTAATTGACTCTGAATTTATATAATATATATATATATATATATATATTTATATTTATATATATATATATATATATTTATATTTATATATGTATGTATCCACATTTTTAATTATTGCTATAATCATCAGCAAAGCGTAATTGTTATTCATAAGCATTTTATTTTCATTCTAAATTATATACAACACTGTTACGCAAAATAATTTTTAAATATTACACCACACACACAACGCATATACACACGACATACTTACACATTACATAAACATATACGACATACACATGACACAGACCACACACTGCAAACACAAACACCACCCTACGATACACATGAAACACAATCATCCATGACACACACACGACACAAATCGCACGCACTAAAGACACACTCAACACACACTCCATCCATGATACACACTCCACTAACGATATATACACCACGCACGAGACACACACCACCGACGATACAAACACCTACCACGATACACACACCACCCACGATACATACACATACCACCTACAATAAACACACCACACACATACGAACACCACAAACACACATCATAAACACATAATATACACACACGATGCACAAGCGTCGGTGTGTGTCGTGTATGTGTCGTGTGTGTGTGTGTGTGCACATGTCACACACATACCATACACGACTCACACTCTACACACACACAATCATACCAAACAAATACCACACACGAAATACACCACATGTATATATATAATTGTATGTATTTATAATGCATTTGTATAATTTAAAAATGTAATGTAATTGTTTTATAAAATTTTAAAATAAAAAAAAAATCAAATCAAAAATTGAAATGTGTTTTTATTTTTTAATTTTTTCAGGTGTAATTAATGAATTTATGCAATTTTATTTGTTTAACAATATGTTTTAGGTTATAATTAATTTTTAATTTAACTGGTGAATCTTAATCTGCCTAGACTCTCATATCCCCATTTTCTGATAAATGTAATATTGATAAAAAGTATTCTTTAATTCTAAAAAATATTGAAAAATGTGAATAATATTTTATAAACAATAAAATGAAATCTATAATTGCCATAGCCATAAGTAGAAGAAATTTAATTGTCCTATTAGTAATATAAAAATTTTTTAAAAATAATAAAGTACACAATGGAAGTTAAACAGTTGATCGAAGAAATTAACTAAGAAAGAAGTTAACTAAAAGACAAAGTTCTTCTCTCTTAATTAACTAAGAGAGAAGAACGGATCATTTTTACACCGATATTTATCTTGACATTATTTGATGTGTGTTAAAAAGTACATCACTACATATATGAATTAACAGTATTAAAAAGTACCAAAACGTATAATACAAATTTTAAATAATTTATAAGATAAGAATTTATTTATCATTTTTGGATCGGATGGAAGAGTTTTGATTTCTAAGAAATGAAATACAATAACTTACCAAAAAAAAATGTAAAGGTAAATAAAAAAATCATGGCGATGCTAGGATGATGGTATGTGAACACAAATGGAACCAAAAATTTACATATTATCAAAAATATTATTTTTTAATATGTTAAATTCAAATGAAGAAAAAGGGAGATATTTGACAACCTAATATTATCAAAAATATTATAGACTAATATGTTAATTTAAATGAAGAAAAAAGAAAATGTGAAAATTGCATTAAAATTTTAAAGATAATCAAATTCTACTCCCAATATGACATTTTTTTTAAACATACGACGAATGAAAATTAACAACGTATTATTTTAAACGGCATGTTTTAATACTCCCCCACAACTACACGATAGCATGATTAGAGAAAACTAGACGTATAAAAAACTTTCGATCAGTAACAAAAATCAGATTGAAGTGTTGTTACGCGAGGAGAGGACAAGTATTGAAGACACCAATAGGTGATTTTAGATTTAAATTCCTTTAGTATTTTAATAATATAATTAAATTACTTATTAGTCTCAGATTAGATCCTAGCATTGTAAAAATAAATGATTTGCATTTTTATTACATAGATTTGTTAAATATGATTGAATAAAATCATAAATTTAGAACTTTTAATCATTTATTTCATTTTTTTTTTATTTTATAAGATGTACTTTTTGCTTTTCAAACTGTACAAATACTTTTGCAACAAATGTATGTATGTATGTATGCATATATATATATATATATATATATATATATATATATATATATATTCAGAAACAATTGTGCGTTAAATTTAGTTGTAAGAAATCAATATGAGAAAGCAACATTTCAAGAAATCCCTTTAAAATGGATTTTTTTAAAAAAATATTTAACGAATAAAAATTTATTGAAAACTGATAAATTTTATTTACTTTAGGATTAACTATATGTGTTATGTAAAAATTTTAATAAAAAAATAAGGTTTTGATTATATTTTTCCTTTATTTCAAATAAATTAAAAATGACTGTACTTGCGAGCGAATTGAGTGACGTTATATATAGTTCTCAAATATAATTCTAAAAAGTTACAAATAAAATTGAATTAAAAAAAATTAAAAATTATTTAATTACTAAAACAAGATTTATATTAACATTATATGAATATTTTTGTATAATTTTAATTATACAGATGTACAAGCAATATTATTGACATTTAGAGTAAAATTCAATAAAATAGTTATGAAGTTTTATTTGAAAACTTAATGTACTATAAAGTCAACGTCGATAATTTAAAAATTATTGAGAAATTGTGAACAAGAGAAATGAAATATAATTATAATATATATTAATGATAAAGTTCAAATTAAAATTGGTCAGATTTATTTTTTCACTGATATCAAAGATTATTATTCATAAAACTTTCCTTTTCGTGTATTCAATTTATAACAATAAATATTATTTGAAAATTTAATATTCTTAATATATATATATATATATATATATATATATATATATATATATATATATAATTTGAAATGAAAGCAGGACACTCTCATAAATAAGTAATTACTAACGTTCGACATTTAAATTTTTTTTCATTTTTAATTATCACCGCTGTTCACTTAGTTTTATATTCTTGACTATTTTTATTCTTTAATCTAAAATTTAAAATAAAAACACATTTTCTGATAACGTTGAATTCATTTCGATATGAATAATTTTCAATATTCAGATAAAGATTAATTTATGTTTATTTTTTATACATTTCTGTAATTTTCCGAACTTTTTCTATAATTTTAATATTATGATTTGATTTCTTTATTATTGTATTATATAAAGAAATTTTTCAATAACAGCTATTTTGATTTAATTGAACATCAATTTAACTTTTTATTTATTATATTTTCTAAGCATTTTGCTGTTTAATGAATAAAGAATTATATTATTTTATATAACTTTTTAAGTATACACTGTATGTATAAAATAATATAACCATTCTAGCAATAAAAATTTCTATATTTAATTTAATCATAAATGACTATACTAGTAAATATAAGTTTTAAAGAAGAATAAAAATAATACTGAATGAGCTAAAATATTTAAAAGTTGATTAAAATATTTTTTTTATTTCAAATAACAGTTATCAAAAAATATTTGATTCTTAAGTACAGTATTGATGATAAAAGTAGTGTATTAATAATAATTCATTGATTTGGGAATAATATTTTTTAAATTTTATATTTCAAAACTTAATTTTAGTAATTTTCACTGTATTTAAAATTGAATAATTTTTTTAATAAGTAATAGGTATTGGTAATATTAATGGTATGGAATTATTCAAATTATGATGGTTTAGAATCGGAACTTATCGTTTAATTTTTACCTCGTACTATTTTACCACTATTACATATATATATTTATACATATATATTTATGTTAGGTCAATAAGCACTGAGAGAAAGTCAATTAACCCCTTAAATAACTATTTATTTAAAATTACTAATGGTTATTTTTTCTGAAATTTTATTAAAAATATTAATTTTAATATATATATATATATATATATATATATATATATATATATATATATATATATCAGGAACGATACGTCATTAAAATTCACAAGAGCGGATTACATCTGTAATTTATTAATGAGAAATATTTGTTAAAGAACTTCATATTTTTAAAAAATCTGAATTTTTGTTGTAAAAACTGAAATCACGTCATGAAAGAATATATTTATTGTCATGTTCCTATTGTACTTGGGGTCATCCGTTACCGGCCTCATAGTATAAAGCACGCATATATAAGAGAAATACACATACGTACTTTCTTCAAAATGAAAATTTAACGTGTTTTTTCACAGTGTGCACAAACTAAATACGCATTATTCGAAATTTTTACATTAAGTCAGTTTTGTCGAGTTCAAACGAATTAATCAATGTATTTCTAAACATAAACGAAAGTTTCACATTTTTTTAAACGATCTTATAATTGGCTTATATGTTTTACTGTTTATAATAACAACATATTTTTTTATTTTTTATAAAAATAACATGGCTCCACCATTTTTTTGCTTCCAATAGTAGCCACTGATATATATATATATATATATATATATATATATATATATATATAATTTATTATTTTAAATTTTATTTGTGAATGAGATAAATTGACAAAAATAATATACAAAATACAATGTATAAAAATAAAATTCGAAATTCATACATAGTTTAAATATTACGTACAGATGCGGTGTTTTCTATAATAACTATGATTAAGAGATTTTAAAATAATGACGTATCGCAGGACAAGTTAAGCTCATGGAAACTGTTTAATTGATTAATTTACTAGTGGTTAGTAAAATATTAAATCTAAAAATTGAAGAACACGAATACAAGATAAAAACAAATCTATTTATTTTTTTATATAGTCGAAGCTCAATCATTTTTCAATAATCATTTTTAAATAAATATTAATGCTAAGTTAATTATACAATATACTTCATATATTTTAATATACATTATAAATAGTTTTTTTGTTACTTAAAACAGTTATTTATACAAAAATTTATTTACTTTTCTTTGATATAAACAATATATAGAAATACTTGGATACAATAAAATTACTTTTGTATCAAATATAAATATCACAGTTAGGGGGCAAATCATTCATTAAATAAACTAAAAGTAAAATAGATTGGTAACAGTGATATATTTTATATTTTTATATCTATTTATAATCCATTTTTAGGTTTTTAAAGTATTAATTCTCTATTTTTTTAACTATAAAATCAAAAAATAATGATTGAAATTTTTTGTACGTTTAATCTACATCTGTAATTTAAATAATTTAATTAATTAGTAGTTAAGATGAATACATAACAATTGTAATGGCCCCAATTCATATTAATTCTGGTCTATTTTAATTCGTTTTTTATTATATTAAATAAAAAACTAATGCTATTTAAATAATTAATACAATAATTATATATAATTAACTGTTAAAAAAAATTATACTTAATTAACTAAAACATAAGTTGGAAGAAATATAATTTTAGTAATATTTGATTAGATAGTAATTTATGTACACTAAACTATAAATATAGTCTGTTCAAACACTAGCAACTATTAAATCGATGTTTTAGTTTTTATAACTATACTAATATATATATATATATATATATATATATATATATATATATATATATATATATATATATTACTAATTTTATAACTTTCGTAAAGACATTTAGAGAAAATAATAAATTATTACCATTTCACTTAATTTTTCCTTAAAGATTAATTTTTTTTCGTAAAATACTTTAAAAATAAAATGAGAAAAAATACATTTTCGTAGTTTTCATTTTTTCATTTTCTTCTGACTGAATAATAGAAAAGTATATTTATAATCCATACAATATAGCAATTTTAATAATTGATTTTCATTTTAGTGATACAGACAATATATGTAACACCAAAATCCTACAGTGAACAATTCCAATAGTGGTTACGATCAACAAGTAATGTAACTATTTTATCACAATTACCTTGAAAATTATATCGAAAGGCCAATAACATAAACAAATCTTTTTTAAACATGTAGACATATTTAGGATAACAAACAGCTATAGTTTATATGTTTTTTTTTATAAAGTTTACAATTATAAATATTCTATAGTTATAAATTTTTCTTAACACAGATTGTTGTAATAATTGATATTATATATATATATATATATATATATATATATATAATCGTCTGCATGAATACATTATAAATACTGATTCTGTTCAAATTTAAAATTAGTAATTAAAACATTACTATTTGTTTCCATATGTGGGAAATTCACTTTATTATAATTCCAAAATCGTAAGATATAATAATAGTGTTCAATAATCATTTACTCTTCACTTTATTTGTTTTTAAGTTGATGCACATTTCGATAGCCATGCCATCATCGTCAGAGCACTATTTTATAAAATGTCAGCCATTTAAGTGCGCTTTAATTCGAGAACGAATAAATTAAAAAGATATTATAATTATTGAACATTTTTATAGTATATTGTGATGTTCAAGTGATAACTTACGTATTAGTAATGAGTTAAATATTCATGAAAATATTAGGAACTTTTATCTACTTTATAGAAATTTTCACAAATGTGACAATTTTAAAACGGAACTTAGAAAATAATTGAGGGACAACTTATATTTATTCTTCATTTTGAAATATTGGACTGCCAATTACAAATTTAACAAAGAGTAATTGTAAAAATAAAAATCTTTGAAAAAGTTATTATTAAACATCATATATATATATATATATATATATATATATATATATATATATATATATATATGTATATAATGTATATATAGGGAGAGAATCAAATGTATTTTAAATTTAATGTTTAAAAATTAGAATGAGAAAAAAACATTTATTATTTCTAAAATTTCTTTTTTTAAAAAAATATTCGAAAGATAATAATTTATTGTAAGTTGACAAAAAGATTAATTTTATTTACTTCAGGATTTCTTATACATGTTATGTATTAAAGTTTAATAGGAAACATTATGATTTTGATTTCATTCTCGTGCTTTTTTTATTACCTAAATTTGGTTCCTTATCAAATATATAAAAGTTTTAAATATACGAGGTCGTTTGTTAAGTATGGTAAATTTATTTATTGTTTAATTTAATTAATTAAATTAAATTTTTCAATTTAGCTTTTCTTACTTTTTTACCATACTTATCAAACGACCCTCGTATATATAATTCGTCTTAGCATCTGAATTTAACAGCAAAATGTAAAAAACTTTTTCTTGAAACCCCATTTATATAATCAACTCTATATTTTATGAAAAAACTACAAAATACAACACAATAAAACATATTGTATCACTGATTCTGACTGATATGATATATTTAAAAATAGAAATAAGTATGTACTCAAAACAAATAATACGACGTTATAAGAGTTTTGAAAGCATCTCAAACTAACAAATGTAAATGACAAGTGTATCATTTATTACTAAGGTCATTTATTATTTTAAATGTTAGTCTAGTGTGAACTATTTTGATATAGAAAAATATTAGAGACATGTAATGTCAGTACTTTTAAATTTTTGAAATAATTGATAAATATTTTTCTTTGAACAAAAATTTTATTTTGGGAAAAAATATGTCAAATGAAAAAATGTTTCCATTAAATAATTATCATATTACATATCTAACAATTACTTTTAAATTAAATACGAGACATCAATTATGAATTTATGCAAAAAAATTGTACACTGAAATTTTTAATTAAGAATATGAGTTTGAATCAAAAAATTGTAGCTTTGCATATAACCATATATCTTCCGATATCAATTAATAAAATGCATATTATTTTAATATATATATAGATATATATATATATATATATAACATATACATTTAATTTATAAATCAAATTATTTTTATGTCTATTAAAAATATGAATACTAATATAATAGAAATAAAACAATTGTATTAATTTTTCAGATAAAAAAACAAGTAAATACAAAAAAATGAACTAATTTCAAAAACTTTTTTTTAAAATTAAGAATATATACATACACGACTTTTATTGTTTAAAGCAATACAATTTCAGTGGGTAGATCATTGATCTCTGTATATACGTGTAAACTTATTTCCCTCGTACTTTTCAAACGTCATAAATTTAAATTTTATATTCCTAATAGTTTACGTGAAATTGTGCAAAACCGCTTCCATATAAAATTTACCTATGTTAGAAACACAGTCGCTTTGAAAAACTCACCACAACCGTATGAATGACCCTTATCAAATTTAAATAATATTTTCTAAAGAAAAATGTTATAGTCTTTGAAGCGATATAAATCATAATGTTTTATCTCTAACAGAGTTAGGAAATCTTATAAAATTATAGACATAAAAATTTAAATTAAAATACAGATGTTTTGAAAAATTCATCGTATTTAACATTTGATCCTCTGTCAAAGAGTATTTTTTTAATAACCCGAGACAACTATCAGGGATGAAATTTTTTCCTTTATTCACTTTAAAAGAACAAAACTTCAATTTTAGATGATATTATTTAAATTTTCAATCTTGTTTTATTGTTTCAGTTACTACAAAGTCTCTGATTATTACAAAAGTCAAACTCATTCAAAAGAAAAACAATTACTATCAGATGACATTTAATTTTAGAACGTGCAAAAAGTTTCTTTGATATCAAAGTCTATAAGTAATGTAAATTATAAATATTTTTCAATTTTTAATAATAGAATTATAATAAAAACTTTTTTATTTTTATAATAATAATGTAAAAATTAACAATACATTATTATAACATAAATAAAAAAATGAAGTATTAATAGAGTGCGATTGTATCGATTTATGAAATTATTCGAGTGATTTCTCTGAAAAATATTAATTACATGTCTCATGTTTAACTTTAAAAAAAAATTATATCACATAGTTATTTTGTAGTCAATGATATTAAAATAATACAATATTTTGTGACAATTTTCATTGAAAATTTATTTTAGTTTTTTTTTTTAAGAAAAAAGAATTATTTGTATTTATGTATAATAGTATTTTGGAACTTTTTTCGTTATTAATATATTAAATGATGAAATTTAATTTATACTATTAATATACTTAAAACAGTTTTAATATTAAAATGGAATTTAAATTTAAAACAAATAAAAATTGTTATCAAAATATAAACGGCGACTAAATATTTATTTAATTACTTACATATATATATATATATATATATATATATGTGTGTGTGTGTGTGTGTGTATGTGTTTGTGTTGTATAAAATTGTATAACAATAAACCTTTGATTTATGTTTACCATTTACAATTTAAATTACTTTGTTTTTATTCTTACATTTCTTCCCATACTGGATATCATATCTGTGCTCTTTAATTAAAATTGGCAACGTGCCGTTAAATACAATCCAGAAATATAAATAGATTTTTTATATCTACGTTATATTTATATAACAAAACTTTTCTGACATATAAAAATATATTTTTTCCTTAGGACATATTTTATATAAAAAAAATTAATATGGTATATTGATTTATTGAACGAAGACGTAGCAATTTATAATGATAAATTTGGTTTCCGTTCACAGGAAAAAAGCACAAAGCAAGCTTTTCAAATGAATCAATAGAATATAACATACATATATTTATATAAATATATACAGTTACACAAATTTACACGCACGTACGAACGCAAGCACTCACGCATGCACGTACGCACGCACGCACGTATATATATATATATATATATATATATATATATATATATATATATATATATAAATTTTATTTGGTAATAACTTTAGTAATAAAAATATTTAAACTATTTTATATTAAATAAAATTACCTTGTCAAATATTGTAATAATTATTAAGTTATTCAAATATTCTTAGTTACATTTTTAACATTTTATATATATATATATATATATATATATATATATATATATATATATATAAGTTTTAATATTACGCCTTATAATAAGAAATGTCTGATTATTCAAAGAGAAACTGATGAGAAATCAGACATTTCATATAACAGGACCTATTAGAAGCCTTCTTCAAGCAACGGATGGAAAGAGGTTATGATATAAATGTGCGTTTGTGCATGATACGTATATGATTTTTTTATAAATCATGTATAAAAAATCAATAAATACATGTTTAATAATGAATTGGAAGGAGGTAATTCTCAAGTGCAAAAAATTGTTATTTATTTCGAGAACAAGCTATAATGTTTTGTATCAATTTTTTGATTAAACTTGGTAATGTATCCACCCAGACCGAAAAAAAATTACTAAATATCTTATACATTTACACAAATTTAGATATTTTCAATATAATGTAATAGCATACATATCAGTAAAAATTATCTGCATTTATAACAGCTTTTACATAAAGCAAATATTTGGATTAGTCTAAACAGGGGTTTCTTTAAAAAGTCATCAATTTTGTGAACTATAACAATCTGTGCTACTTCCTGCAACGTACAAATCAGAGTTATCTCCTACAACATTAACAACTGTAACCGATGTATTACATTTCGTTGTTGATCTTGTTGAACCCATTCTCAACATAGACGATTGTGAAATGGGTCTATGCGTGAAATTTCTTTCTTCTAAAAGGCGTTGTTTAGCCTTACTTTTCTTTGCCCCGCGTATTGAACATAGTATTAATTCTCTCATGCCTTTACGAAAGTTGCGCGACAAGAAAGCATATAATAAAGGATTGATACCAGAATTAAAGTAAGTGAGAAGAAATGTGATCGGTGTGAATAGAGAACTAAAATTGCTACTTCCCCTGTAATCATCTGACCAGTACTGCCACATCTTTCGAGCGTGAAATGGAAGATTGCAAACGGCGAATGTAAGCACAACCACTATCAACATTCTAATAACACCACGACGAGCTCGTAACACATTTTGTGAAGAGGTGGTTGTAGGCGCCCTCGCTTTCCACGTGTACGCCGAGCTGGCATTTGTTGTTGATGACGAACTTTTCTGCACAAAAGAAGTTTTAGATGAAACAGTAAAAAGAACAAATAGTAGTAACTGTGTAATTGTATCAGATATATCATATGTTTTGTAATACACTTTTTGAATACAATAGATCGCAGAATATTCTAAAAGAATTATACATCTACATTATAATAATTAAAAGTGTTATAATGAATTTAATCTATTTAAATATTAATTAATAACAACAATTATTAAATAACAAACGAACAAAATTCAATAAAACATTATTCATATTTACATGTTTTACTAATAAATCATAGTTTTTTTTAAAAAAAAGTAACTTTATATTTGAAAAATATTATTTACACAAATATTTATTTCACAAGAAGTAATTTCTAAGCTTTATATTCGACGTGAAATCTTTTCTTACTTTATTTAATAATCATATAATAAACGAAATGATTAAATATTTTAATTTTTATTATTATTAATTATTACGATTTTACAATAAAAATTTACATTAATGAGTAAATATAAATAATGGCTTAATTCCCAATAAACTGAGAAAAGTAATTTACGTTTTTAATAAATGTAAATAATATTAAAAGAAGAAAAATAGCGGCAAAAACGTTTTTCCATATTTTTAATTTAAATAAAACTTAAAATTCAATATATATTACACATACACACACACACACACAAACATATATATAAATATATATATATAAATATATATATATATATTACATATTTGATGAATTAGTAATATTTAACATTTTTGTTAAAATTAAAAATAAATATATTTATAAAACAGAGATTTTCCAAATTTGAGAATAGCTTTAAAAGAATTATTTGTTAGATTTTAAAAATGTTTAGTTTATTTTCAATTTTTTAATTTAACAATAAATTAAGTAATTAATTAAAAAATCATATCTTGCAAATATTTTTCTGTATTTTTTTCAAACATTATTTCTAAAAATGCATAAAATAATTTCATTAAATACACTGAACAGATAATCAATTTACTAAAATCAATTCATAAATATTAATTAAATTAATTAAACGTGAAAAAAATTTAGTTTTATAAAATAATTTAGTTTTATATAATAATTTAGTTTTAGTTAATAATCAATATATAAATCCAGAAAAGATATTCTACGATAATCCTTAAAATGAGAAAATAATTATAATTAACAGTATGCCAATTTTTCAAAATATGAAACATATTTACATTAAATTATAAAAAATTATTTGTAAAATAAGATTTATTTCAAATAAAATATGTAATTATTATTGATTTACTATTATTAGTACATAATAATGTTTTAATAAAATAAAGAATGCAAATAATTGTAAGTAAATAATTTTATATTAAATAGCAATACCTGTTTCTATTAAAACTTAAATTATATATATATATATCCCATTAAATATTAATTATTTTTTATAAAATATTTTAAATATTATGATTTATAACAAAATACCACAATGAGTTATTTAACAAATATTTACTGTAAAATTTCTTCAAAACAAACTATTAAATGTACTCACCTTCATATCTGACATAGCAAAATTAGTTTCGTCGGCAATCATACTGTTTAAGTTTTGACGTCTACACACCTGAGGACGTGAATATGAGACACCATTATTTTCAGCGGCATTTAAATGACGTTCCAGAGTCCGTGAACTGCGCCATAACCCGACCGCTATTCTGGTGTACAGCACAGTCATCACCATCAAAGGCAATACGTATAGAAAGCCAAAATTAATCATGTCGAATAGTTCTGAATTGAATTTCTTACGTTGAGGAATGCATATTGTTTCTGATGGACCGTTTGTTATATTGACTGTGATTGTTTCGATGAAAATAAATTTTGGTGCACTGTACAGTGCACTTGTTACCCACACAGCTAATATAACGAGCTGAAAGATAAATATATAAATTGTTAATGAAATATATAATAAAATGTGAATATTTAAAATAAATATGATAATTTTTTAAAATATTATTCGCAAAATACATAAATATATTACAAGGAATATTTAATGAACAAAAAAACCATTATAGTTTTTATTTATTTTAAAATTTAAAATTAATGTAAAATTTTTAAATTGTCATAAATTTAATTTATATAAATTACCATAAGGCTTTTATGATTATTAAAGAGAAATGTAGATTAACAATCTCTATTAAAATAAATTTATAAATGTAGTGCTTATATATATATATATATATATATATATATATATATATATATATAATATTAAGAGAAACAAAATTATTTCAATGAAGATTATATTTTACTTTTTGAAAAATGTAATTTTCTTTTGTAAAATAAAAAGTAATTTTCTGCATTATTAACAATATTTTATCTCTCCTTGATTTTTCATTTCCTGTATTGCAAAAAATCCAATTTAGAGTTAATATAACAACAAAATGTGTTGCTTTATTCTCATAATATAAGCATTTTGTCTCTTCCGGAATATTTTAAATACCAGTATATATGATAATCCTCAAGAGAATATCTAACATATATGAATGGTAAAGTAAAACCTCTAATATTACACTTATTTTTTTATTGTGGCAGTAAATTATAAGGTGAAAAATTATCTCTTAATTGATCAAGTATCTTTCTACTTGTTAACAATAAATTTATGTTGTAGTTTTTTTTTACTAATTTTAATAAATGAAAATGTATAACTGTAATATTTATTCTAGTGAAATATATATATATTTTTAAATTAACTATGCTTTTAAGGTTAAAATTAATATTTAAATTAAATAAGTAATTTTTTGTTTCACTTAAACTTCCTATAAACCATTAATTTCTTATTTCCCAATTATTGTTTGATAAACAAGGTTCAATTCTTTTTATTGAAAATAAAGACTGAATGTATGTACACTATTTTATCTTAGTTATTTTTGGATAGTTAATTCTGAAAACATATCTGATATTGATATTTAGATATATTTAAAATATTACAATAAAACCTAAAAATATATTTTCCAAAAGTATTTATGATTTATCAAAAATTAAAATTAATTAGTAATTACTATAAATACATTATTATCATTTTTTAATATATTTTTATAAACAAAGGTTTTATATATCTATTTGCTAATTTAAAATTTTAAAATTAGTAATAAAATCTATTCAATCTGCTGATTATGTGTAAAATTTAAATAGATTAATTAGATATATTAGCAATATGTCAACAAAAATAGTATATTGTATTTAATGTATAATTTGAAATTTGATGTTTTTGTAATTGAATATTTTCTCTAGCATAGTAATTACTTTTTATCGTAGAAATAACTAAATTTAATTAACAATACCAAATTTATTGTTTAAAGATTATATTTAGATAATTGTATCTCCATTTTTGTCATAAAATAAAAATCAAAAGATTAGTTTGTAAAAGTAAAATTTTTTGATATTTCAAATATTATTTATTTTCTATATTAATAAGAAATGACGAGTTGTAAGGCTTTTATGAATTTAATTTGTTTAAAATTTAATTTGAGAAATCACATATAATTATTGAATTTGTATGAGTATAAATTTATTGATATTAAATTTTTATTTCTAAATTAATTTTAATTATTCAATGAAATACAATATTTTTAATAAATTTCTATTTAAAATTTGATGATAAATTTTTACAAAAAATATACGAATGTAATATATTTTTTATTTAAAAAATAGACAATTTCAATTAAAAAAAAACTGAAAATCTTTCACTAATAAAAATCAATTAACATAATTTTGTCGTACATATTCAATCTTTTAGAATTATAATTTTTTTAAATAATTTATTTTATAAAATATGCAAGAAAAAACACTTTAAAATAATTCGAATTGTTACCCGCGTTCAATAGTTTTATTGTATGAAATGTCTGCATTCTTGCAATTATAAACTTCTATACTATATAATTTGAATAATTGATATAATCGATTAAAATATCTTTCTATTTTTGATGTGATTTTCCGTACTTCTATAATTTTTTTTGTAAAATATATTACACTATAAAATGATTCTTTTTTTAAGTAATATCGATTAAATTATATATCTTGAAAAATATACATATATATTTCACATGAATTCTTAATATACGAGTATGTATTAAATTATACCTTTCAAGTATCGCATGTGTTATGTTCAAATAAATTCATTACATTTATAGACATTTTCTCATCTTTTATTAACTGTTTTGAAAAAAAAATATTAGGTAATTATAGATAATATTGTATAATATAATAATATTAAAGAACATTAATACAATAATATATAATACTCTGAATATAATGCGAACAATAAAAAAATAATGTTGTTTATTTGATGAGATGTAAATACAATATATCGTTCAATTTACCTATCTATTAAATATTTATCGACGACAAGTAAATATTAATTTTTTCCTTGTCATAAAAACGACAATGTTTCCCACTAGAATATGTTTAATTTTACGTCAAGATAATTTTAAAACGGCAACATTAAAAATAATATTTGACAAGAATATTACAACATTGAAGTGAAATATTATAACGTGTTCATATTTTAAAGTCTAGTTTCATTAGAAATTATTTTAATACGAATTAATGTTTTCCTTTAACTTAACTAGTTTCTTTTCTATCTTTAGCAACGTCGTTCAGTTCCATTAGTAGCGTCAAAAGTAGATTTGCTTCAAAATAAGCTAATGCTGTGTTACCGATGGAATCGTTCAGGTGTAAATTACTACAAATTTCTTTAACTTGGAAGAACTTAACTCTGACCTATATTTCCGACAATTTGAGAAATTCAACAAATTTTACGTTCTAAGAAATTAGTATTACTAATCTGAAAGGATGTAATTTTTCAGTAGGATAATACAAGATCTCATATGACAATAAAATTCTAATGAAATTAAAAAAGAAAAACTATTATAATATATAATCATCCCTGTTATTTATCCACACTTGTGCGTTATGATTATCATTTGTTATATCTTTTTATAGACCATTTTAATGGAAAAATATTGAATAGTTTTGATGAAGTGCAGAAGTATATTTCTTTAACAAAAAAAAACTATTATGATTTTATAAGGATAAATTGACAAAGATTCAGCCCTGCCATTAGTAATAGGAAAAAATATAATTGGTTCAATAAAAATTTCCAAGAATATTCAACATTAATATAATAATCAACATTTTTGAATACTAACATTGTTTTGCACTAACCAAATATATTTGATTCTATATTATTTTGTTTATTTATTATTTAACCTTGTATAAAAAGATTCGTATTTTCTAATTTTAGATATATTTATTTTTGTTTATGAATAACTATGAAAGTATTAATTATGACTATTGTAGAAACAGAAACTTGTGTGCTAATAATAGTTTTGATAAAATTTGAGAATATTCATGTTGGTTTTTGTTTGTAGTAAAGTAATGTTTCATTCGCGTTTATATTTCAAAGATCGCGTGATATTGTGTGTAAAAAGATGCGAAATAAGGGTAGATTTTCGGTACAGGTTATATCAAAGAGAGAAGTATATAACGCTTAGATGTTAATCGAGTTTATTTATATATTTTCCATACTTAATAAGAAAATATATAAATACGTATGAATTTTTAACCTTCAATTAAATATTTTTACCTAAATCTAATTATATTTTACATATTTGTATACAAATTGTAATGAAATAATACATTTTATACACTATTAATATAAAGATTATATATTCCATTATTTTTATTCGATATAGACCAATTTTATTATTAATACCAAATCTTTTTTTAACCGTGTAAAACTTAATACTACACACACACATATATACATATATATATATATATATATATATATATATATATATATATATATATATATGAATAAATAATTATTCTAGAACGGGTACTGATCAATAATTTTTTCACAACTGGATACTTAATTCTATTTTTGAATTAACATTCTACATGGGCGGAATTTTAATTTTTATTGTAATAAAAATTTGAATCTATAGAGCCATCCAAATGTGAGGCCTAGATTTGTGTTTTATTGAAAAGAAACATGTGTATAGGGTGGTGTATAGGAAAACATGTATATAGTTTCTTTTGTCCGAATTTGTCCAAAGAGAATAAAAAAGAAAGCCATTGAACAACTCGAGGTGGACAGTTTTAAGAAAGGTTTTCATCCATTAGTAAATAGAAAGAGGCTGATGATAATATGACCTAATATACAATACATTACTATAATACTTATTAATTGAAAAATAAGAAGTAGTTATTTTCTTATAAAGTTCTTTGATTACAAATTTGTATATTTAATTAACTCACATTTAATTATAATAAATATTTTTTTAAAAAATACTTGAAATAACTAAATATGTTTTAGAAATTTATTATAAACAAATCAACAAAATGTGTCGTTTAAAAATTAATATAAAATCAAAAATATTTGTTGATAATATTAAATATATTTAATAAATGAAAAAAAATTACGTAACAAAACATAAAAGGAAAAATTAAATTTTCTAAAGTTAAAAGATTTGTAACTAATATTAGTTGTAAAATCAATTATATACTTAAGTTAATAATTTATAACTTTCATAAATTATTTTTCTTTGGAAAGAAAATATATTATAATTTTCTTAAAAACATAACTGTTATGTAAAAAAGAACATTAATATAATATTTAATTATTTACAAGTGTCATTAAATATGTACTCTTACTCAATAAAACTACTCAAACATACTAATCAGACAATCTAAAAATATAAAATTATTCAAAGTTCTAAATTAATAAAAGAGAAAAGTATTTTTAAATTTATTCTCAATACTTAAATAGTAAAATCTGACTCATTTCTTAATTAAAATTTATATTATTATATACGATAATATAATCACATTCTTTTATAATAAACATGAACATTTTTTTATTAATACTTATTATCAAAATCTACATGTACATATTTATTTATTTATTTATTTATTTATGTATATATATATATATGTATATATATATATATATATATATATATAAAGTGTGTGTGTTTGTATAAAAATTGTGAATATATGTACGAATAATAAATTATTAATATTCTCCTTCTTTTATTGAAATGTTATTCATATTATTTTTTCTTCGTATATTAAACCAATTGAAGTACTTGAAATATTCATGACTTCAAAACTTTATTGAAAATAATAAAATCGCTGAAAAGTTATTTTATCAAGAGCAAGAACTAATTAACAAATAGACTGATATTTTCATTGAAATCAATTTAAAATTCAATTTCATTTAAGGAAATGTATATACATGATTAAATTTATTAAGGTATAAAAGTTGATTTCTTTTTTTTTGTATAAAAGTGATTTTCAAATAAATGTACAATATGATAAAATTTTCATAAACTTTCAATAAATATATTCAATTTTAATGATCTTTTATTTTCTTTAATCGAGTATTTATAACAATGGTTTTCTCTAAGAATTATTAAGTACAGTTTATCGAATTTAACAATTATATTGTTCGGGAAACGATAAAGGCAAATATTTTATTTCGTATAAAATTTCAATATTAGAACACATTATATTTCATTGTATATTTTAAGATAATTTCATGTTTTACTTTAAATTTATATTTATTAAAAAAATATGACATATTTTAAAAAATATTATATATTTACTGGTGAGAAGAATGTATATATATATATATATATATATATATATATATATATATATATATATATATATATATATATATATATATATATATACTCGAATAAATAGATAGATATACAGATGTATTTATATGTGTGAAAATAAATTATTTTACTTTATTATGTTTTTCTTGGAAAAATCTACATATTTTATTTATTGAAATATGTTCAAATAAAATAAAAAGGTAATTCTGTGAAATATATTGAGATATCAAAAAGAATATATATATATATATATATATATATATATATATATATATATATATATATATATATATCACTATAGTATGAATATATGCAATTAAAAAATTATTGTACAAATATTCTGTGACTTCTTTATATATTGTGGTAGATAAATTACGATATATAAAATCATTCAAATGAAAAATATAATGAACAACATGAATAATCATTTAGTTAATCATCAATTTTCCTTTTCGTTTCTCTTAAAAAGAAATCATATTGGATTATTTTTTAATATTTTTACATTACATTCTTTTTATTACGTTTCATATTTTTATCATAATTTAATTACATGGAAACTAAATAATTTAAATTGTGTTCTTAAAAATAAAATGTACTCTAATAATTTTCTGACTTATATTTCACTATCGTGAGTGAAATTAGATAAAATATATTGATAAAATATTTTTTTCAATACTAGAAGGATATTTTATTTTAAAATAAAAGTTTTTTTCCGAACTGACACCATCCCATTTTTATTCTCCTATTTACTTCTTCTATTAATATTTTTTTATGTTACATAAGCACGTGTGGGTATATATATATATATATATATATAAAGTGAAATAAAGACAAATAAATCATATTTCAACTGCACAAAATAAGTAAATATAATTTTAATTATAGATCTAAAAATATAAAATTGTTAATATCAAAATTTGAAAATTTAAATATCACTATCAGAATTGGATAGAAAAATTTATGAAATTGTAAAATAAACTAAGTTGTCTCTCTTCTTTTGCAATGAAAAAGGATATCAATTATGTTTATATATAAATATATATATATATATATATATATATATATACACACCAAAGGACTCTGTCCTCTCACCCTAACGCTTGATTTGATCGCTCGCACCGTTATAACGTACAATCGTGAATGATATTTATTTGCAATCGTTAAAGTTGGGAGGTAACCGTTCACGATTATAATTATTATTGACATTAATTTTGTGACAGAAATTATGTATATATATATATATATACACACATGCACAACTTTTTTATAACTTCTATTCTCTCGTATTAATATCAAAGAAAAAAATAATTTTTAAAAAACAGAAATAAACAATTGTTCGTTTTTATACCTCAATATTATTAAAATATTTTTTTTAAAAATACAGTAATAATTGTATGCATACAAAACCAAAGCCCCAGTATAATTTTTTTATAAAGAAATTGCTAAATAGAAAAATATAAATCATAGTTAATTCAATTTTTTCATCATTCTAGTATATGAGTCTATAAAAAATGTTTAAAATTTTCAAATACGTTTTCAACTTCTAAAAAATATTTTCTATTTTCAATTAGAAGGTAAAAATATTTAAATAGAAATATTTTTTTATGTTACCTGTTTATGCATTAATATAAAATAATAAATGTTTATGTACCAATATAAATTAATTCAAAAAAATGTATGCAATATAAAGTGGTAGTATTAAATTGGAGCATATTTTAATTATTTAAAATGTTTCAAAAATTGAACTAACATTTAATATAATATCAATAATATCAGTTTAGTTATTGCAGAAACCATTTTTTATAAAAATAACCATATTTATTGTTCATTTTAATTTGCTTCCACACAAATTAAGGACATTATCATTCTAAATGTACATGATTTATTTATTATAAATTTTAAGCTTACTCTATAGGGACGATAACATTATCGTTAATATATGCATTAAAAAGTTAGATATAAACAATAAAAAAAATATTTTACTCTTTGAATTAAAAATTATGTTATCTAAATTAGTTACTCATGTTTTATAAAATGGTATACAAAAATTAAAACAGAATATTTATCATTTGTGTACTATAAAACCAATTAAGTGTTATTAAGTTAATAATTTCTTTCTTATGATTATTAAAAATTTAAATTGATCTGAATACATTTTTAATTTGTAGTATTTTGTTAAAACAGAATTATTTATAAATACGTTATTTCTTCTTCAAACATTTGTTATAATCATATTGTGGATTTAATATCATATTTTTATTTATTTATTTTTTAAGTTTGACTGTATAAAATTATGTAGTTTATATCTCTTTAAAAATCATATTATTTGTATTAATAATTATCCTCGATAATATATTATTTCTAATTTAGTAAAATGATAATATCATTTAATATTATAATCAAATTAAAGATAATAAAATAACTATTCTTACCCTCAGTCTCTTCGAAGTCAAAATCTGCTTACAAGTGATAGGATGAATAATTGCGAAATACCGTTCCATACAAATTACCATCAAGATGAAAATTGACGCTGTATAACTTAGAGAATGCACAAACTGGTACATCTTACATAAAAAATCACCAAACACCCAACTGTAACAAAAAAAAAAAAAATTAATGATAATGTAATAATAAATTTCATTTTGTCTTATTTATATTACGAGTATCTCTTAGAATAATTATTTACTTAGTAATGAACGTTAGAAAATATTAAAAAAACTTATAAAAATATATTTTAACATAAAAACAAATTAATATTTGTTTGAAATCGTGTGGAATTAATACAATACTCTGACGAAGGGCATCGCCATAGAAATGAGCTTTAGCTTATTGTTGTTATAAACAAAATGAATAATAAATAATTATTGAACATTTTCTAATATTTTGTGGTAATAATTCATTTGTGTGAAATAAAAACAAATATATTTTTTACGTTAAGTAAAATTTATTAGAAGATTAAAAATATTTAAAAGATATAAATAGTCATGCTCATACATAAAAAGAAAAAAAATATTTTTAAACAGAATATTCAACAAATAATTGTTATATTGAATAATACTAATATTTATTACCAAGAGAGAGCATGTGTTACTTAAATGTTTAATTCTATAATTTTAATGTTATTGTACAAATAATGGTATTGATCAAATGCCTGCATTTAAATTAATTTGATATCTTTGTAATATTCCAATATTAATAATTTTGTTCATAATTAAATTTGAGACGCTATTATAAATTTATTTTTTATAAAATGATTTTGAGCTGATGGTAAAATTTATCATAAAGTATGGATATAATATCAAACATTATGCAATATGTTTATTTTGTGCAAGATAATATTTAATGTAACTTGATAACGAATAATTTTACACCATATTTCATTCAAAGAGTTTTC
>CP092087.1:32905286-32962786 GCA_029203775.1 Neoneuromus ignobilis
ATATATATATATATATATATATATATATATATATATATATAAGCATAAAATAATGGAATATTTAACTGTTCATATTTTTATTTATGTATATCGTCTTTATAATATTTATGAAATTGTCATTGGAGGATTTTCATAGAATCAGGTTATTTAATATATCTTTAGTTAGGTGATAATTATAGAAAAGCTTATAATTTTTAGATAAAATCTGTTTCAAATCGCAGAGATCTTTATCACTTAATTTCAATTCAAAGCCATTACTTTTTTTACAAAATGTTATTTTTTCACAATTGTGAAAATTATTGATTTGAACATATTAATGTAGCATTTTTGATCACGCGTACTAACAATCTGTTCTCGTTTAAAATTTATTAAGTTACTTGTTAGTCAAACTTGCATGCGAACTGTTAGTTAACCCAGTTTATAATGAATGTAAAAAGGTGTTATAAGGCATGAGTGAAATATATCATAAAACGCGTATATCTTTCGTAGTGTGAATAAAAAAAATTATTGAATTTCTAGTGACTATTATGTTGTTTATCTTTATATACACCTATACTTTTCCCACGCACACACACTTTTATATATATATATATATATATATATATATATAAATTAATAAATAAAAATGGTTACACATGTGTTTGTAATAATTTATTTATAAGTGCGATTTAATTTACTCAATGAATTTAAATAATTATCCTTTATGACTGTTAGATTAACGTATAGTAAAAATAATCTCTTCGGAAGCAAAAACTTATCTCAAATCCAGTACAATCCAATTATTTAAAAGTAACTTTGAATTTAGTTTAATTAAACTTAAATAGAGTTATTTACTTGTATAGTTAAAAAGTTTTTCATAAATTTTATTTAAACTACTAAAGAATTAAGAAAATTAATTACTGTCTCATTGTATCAAAAGACACAAATTACTGTAGTATGAAGATTGAATTATACTATGGAAAAACTTTTATACACAAGCACAAAACACCACCTGCTTAAAGTTAATTCTACACTAAAGCATCATAATAGGTTACGCTTGCTATAAAAAACTAATAAAGTAAATGGAAAACATGCAAAAAAAACGTGAAAGAATAGTAAAAATATTTTCATTTTGTTTTAACAATTTTTTTTATTATTTATTTACGTTTTTGCTATTAATCTTATAAATAGCTATTAAGATATTTTTTCAGAATTTAATTATTGATGAATTTATTATGTCAAAAAATAATACAAATAAACTATTTAAATCTTATACTTTTTGACGATTTTAAACTTTTATAAAAGAAAATTATTATTTTCATTAACATCACAATTAATATAATTGCATTTCATGTTAATTTTTCTAATCATGCATATTTAAAAGTTGTATATTTAGAATTACATTATTATTCTTTATTTAACAATGCTATTTTTAAAACATTCTTTTTTAATTTGATTAAATTTTATTTTTAAAATAGTATGTTTAATATGATATATTTTTGAATATTTTGTTCGTTTCAATTAATTAATATCATAAATCATACAAAATAATGTTAACAATTAAAAAAACACCTTAAAGCAATAACTTGTTTAATGGTATAAGTTTATTGATCATTATTCAAGTACAGATAGAAATGAAAAACTAAAAATACTTATATTTAATCAATACTTGCTTTAGTACACTTTTATTCAACAAATGTTAATGACAAAATATTACTCTAAAAAATAAATGACATGGTTAATGTCAAAAATAGAAAGTTATTTTTTTCAAGCAAATTATATATATATATATATATATATATATATATATATATATATATATATTATATTTGATAGTAGCGATATTTCCCTAACATGAAATTTAGTATTATTATTAAAGGATTGAAGGGTTTGAATTTGTATTGGTAATTAATATGCAAATAATTTTAGTAACATGAAAGCATAAATTTTTGTAAACAAATATTATCTGATATTCAGAAAACGTTTTCTTTCAAGAAGTTGTACAATTTTCATTATATATCCTTATCAATAATAAAGCTAAATATTTTCAAAGTATTGTACAAAAACAATTTTAATTTTTCATTATAAAACGCAAATAATTAATAGAGAAATAATTCAGATGATAAAAATATTGTTAACATATGAGCCGTTCAGAAGCCAATGTGATTAAGCTCATTTTTTGAAATTTTCATATTAAAGAGATTTATGTTTATGTGATTTTAAATTCAAATGTTCAATTACAACTTATTTTTTTTATAATTATTAATATATTATTTAAATACAAAACAATATAAAAAAGTTTTGTATATAAGTTACTTATTAAATAATTTCAAGTTTAGAAAAAATAAATTTACATAAAAAATATTGATCTTTATTATAAATAAAACAAAAAAGAATATTTAAATATTTCGTTTATTTAAAATTTATATTATTTTATAAAATCTCATGTCAGTTCTTAAATATTAAATTGTCCACAGTACAAAACTATCATACTTACGATCTTAAAGATAATTCATTGTTTAAATATATTAATTATCAATAAATTAACTACTTTTTAAAATATTTTTAAAAAAATATTTTTTTAAATAATCAAAAAATATTTCCCAATATTTTTATAGTCAAATTACTCATTGAATTAATATAATGATCCTTATTAAAATTATTTTGTGAATATTTTCAATCAATATAAAATAAATTTTAGATTATATTTTACATTCGTTTTAAATTCTATTTCTATTATACTCTATAAATAAAATATCGTATTAAAATATTTTAAAATGAGATTTTTTGAAAAATTTCTAACATTTATGAATTCAAAAATGTAAAATGCTATTAAGGAACGTTTGTATTTAAAAATTACTGTTAATAAATATTAAGAAAGTTAATGTTATAAGTTTCTCTCAAATTATCATTATAAATCTTAATTAAACTTTATAAACTGAAAACATATTAAAACTTTATCATGAATATTTCAAATCGAAAACACAAGAAATTTATTGAGAAAGAAAATATATTAGAAATGAAAATTTAATGTACAATTAAAGTGCCATTTTCATAAACAAAATAAAATTTGTACTATGAAATATCTACAGAAATCAATGTACTGTACAAACCAATCTATACAAGTTATAATAGAAAGAACGTATTTCCATATTAATTATAAATTTACTGGGAAAAGAAAAGTAAACTTGATGAAATTCAACGTAAATTGAAATGAAAAATGTGTTTTATAAGTTCAAAGCAATATTTAATTATAAAAACATGGTATTGTCTTCTTAACAATGCATACATACATATATATATATATATATATATATATATATAAAGATAGGTTTTGGGAAAAGCATTTATCCAGCAGTGGATAGAAAGAGGTTGTTGCTAATGATGACGCTAACACAAAGTTAATTATTCACATAAAAAAACTAGCTAAGAAAAAAGAATAAATCATCAGAACAATTACGCATGCAATGTAAAATTACAAATAAAAATGTTATAGAAATTAGAAAAACATCAGACATAAAAACAAATAAAAAAGGGAAATTCATTAAGAGGCAAGTCAAATAGTGGCCTGTCAAATGTGAAACTACATTCGATCTTCGGTTGCAGAGTACTTTAAGTTCCATAGTTTAGGGTTGGGTATGAAGGTGATCTCATCTCGTGAAAAACAGCTGTTATGATACTCTGATTTTGTCGGAGATGTCTACACTTTACATGGGCTGAAGTATTTATGAGATTTTAAGAGAAAAATAAGACTTCAAATTTACGTAATTGATATAAGTAAAAACAACTTATAATTTCATGTTTTTTATAATAAAAATAAACGTAATGAAAATGAAATACATTTAAAATAAAAAATTAAATAAAGTAAACTGATTTCATATATGACTTTAGAATTATTTTTATTATATTTTTCTACAAACGGAATAAAAACTTATATCACCAATCCACAATTATATAAATAAAATTGTATAAATAAAATACGTTGAAAATAAAAAAAAATGCAGATTTTTATAATAATTAATTCCTCAATTAATATACCATTTCATGCTACATGTACATATATGCATATATATATATATATATATATATATATATATATATATATATATGATATATATATATATATATAAATAAAAAAATAAATCATTATCTTGTTTCTTTTTAAATAATAATCTTAATAAAAAATCCTCATAAATCTACTTTAAATTTAAGTTATTTTATTATAATTTTTATAACTTTCTCTTTATTTCATTTTTTAAAAAACAATGAAAAAAATATAAAAGAAAACATTAATAATTATAACTTTTTAATAATATTTTTTTTAAACTGAAACATATATATATAAATATAGCATATATATATATATATATATATATATATATATATATATATATATATATAATTAGCACTTACCTTGGTATTAGATATATAGATAGATTTTGATAAACACAAAATACTCCAACGCACAAATCCGCCACAGCCAAATTGGCAAGAAAAAAGTTAGTAATAGAACGTAGACGACGACTCAGAGTTACGACCAAAATAACGAGCAGATTTCCTGAAACGAATAGAAAATTAATCATTTTCAATATTACAATAACAACTATATTCGAGAATATTATACAATACAATAGCAAACTGCTTTGAATATTATTCAAGTACTAAAGTCAGTAACTAAACTAATTTATAATAGAAATATAATATATGTATGTCATAACTGTTGACGATATTACAAATAACATTAGTATTGAATATGAAACTACAATATTACACTCTTATTTTATGCCTATTTCCATTACAGATTATTTTTCATTACCGACATATATATATATATATATATATATATATATATATATATATATATATATATATATATATATATATATAATTATATAATATCGACAGTATTACTATTCCAAAATCGAATAGATAAACTTAGTTAACGATACATGTACGTGCAATCATATTATTTTACAATTCATATCAAGATAAAATAGAAAAGGAAATTGTTTAAACATGTCAAAATAACAATGAAACTGTCATAGATACTTTTTATACAGACGAAATGAAAATAATGAAGTGATTTTGTTTCTAATTTTTTTCTCCCGAGAAATATATTATTTTTCTTTAATATAACAAAATATTTAGAAATTTAATTATTTTTCAACATGTATTACTTTTTATCAGCATAAATCAATTATTTCACATAACCCCATAGAAAATAATCCAATGGAGTTAGATCACATGATCTTGGTGCCCAATTGATGGATCTATTACATGAAATAATGGACTCATTAAATTATTATTTCAATAAGTCTATTGTTTTCGTAGATTTATGACAAATAACACCGTCTTGTTGAAATCACATATCGTACAAACCATTTTTAATCGTTTTTGGAAAAAAAAAACATTAATCATGGTTTAGTAACGCGCACTCCATATACTGTAAGGTGATCTCCAGCTACATTTTGAAATTTTCACTAACAAGCAATATTGGCTTCACTTCTTACATTTCTCACTCTTACAGGCACTGATATGTCATATATATTAAAATTGTTTTTAAATTTTTTAACAATTCGATAATGGCATGTTCATTTAGACGATTGTGTTAAGGTTCACGAAGCGCACGATAAGTTTTACGAACCAAACATTGATTTTTATAATAAGTTTTTACAATTTTTAAACGTTCATGATATTCGTATTAAACGTTCAATAATAATTTGCCAAACTATACTAAATTGAAATGTCAAAATTAGCTTATATATATTAAATATATATATATATATATATATATATATATATATATATATATATATATATATTCACCCGTTACCCAATTTACGCGGGACTGTTTTTACGCGGTATTGATATACGCAGCACTTTTTATACGCGGTCAGATAGATTTCATTTTATATAATTTTTCATGGAATTTAATTTATATTAGAGTGAAACAAATTCTTACTTGAACCTATAAAAGCACGATATAAATATATAAAAGGTTGATTGTTTTGAATTACAGTAGCGTTAATGACACCGAATAAAATTTATCTACTTTTGTTTTCAAAAACGTCATTATTTTTTTGTTAAACTATGTGAAATAAATATGTGTTTCTACAACTTTACTAGCTTTTATTTCTAATATTTTTTCTATTGTATTGACAGATTCGATTTACACGATTTTCATTCGCGTGAAACAAATCCACGTGGAACGGATACTCCGAGTAAATTAAGGGACAGGTGTATGTATGTATATATATATATATATATATAAATATATAATTATATATATATATATATATATATAAATATATATATATATATATATATATATATATATATATATATATACACAATGGAGATCGTATTTATGGATAGGTGCATGTGTATATTATTACCTAATATTCATTTAATGTTATCAAATCAGTTACATTTTTGTATCAATTGATGCAAACTACATTTTCAAATTACCTAATACAGAACATGTTACTAATTGCACAGCGTCAATGTAATTGTCACTGTATAGCAAAATGAATAAATATTGCTTTACTTGATTGATACGTATGGAACACTTCCCTTCAATTGATAAAAATAATGGATATTTTAAAAATCCAATTACATCAATGATTTTTTTCATGTTTATACCATTAAATTTCTCTCACTAATTAACATGTTAAAATCATGTCATATTCAAAAAATCATTTAAACACCTAATGTACGAGTATTTTACCACAAATGAATTTTTATCCCTAACACTACAATATATTATAAATTGTTCAATTATCACTTGTTGTTCATTTTGTTATTCATAGTATCTATGGGTTAATGTGCATTTTGATGGCGATGCCATCATCGTCAGAAAATTTTTGTTATAAAAAGTCCCTGATGATGATGGCATTTTTGTAAGAAAAAAGCTCTGACGATGGTGACATCGCCATCGAAATGCGCAATAATTTATTGTTACTATGAATAACAAAATAAACATTTAATGATTATTTAGTACTTTATAACATATTGTGGTGTTAGGGGTGATAATTATTTTTTGTTAAAAAGAATGAATAGTTTATTATTTATCGTCTATTTGTAGCACTGCACAAATGAGCTGAGTCGTTTGTATTTAAAGACTTAGTATACATATGTGAATATATATATATATATATATATATATATATATATATATATATATATATATACATACATACAATTATACATGCATTATTAAATATTATTACTATTATTTATAGTACAAAATTCGAGTTTTGTTGAATTAATGATTTTTTTATTATTATTTAATTATTGACATAAGTATGAAAATAATTTTATGTCGTTTAAACCTTTGTCATAAGATAACTCCTTTTATATCGTTAATAGTTATTTTTGAATAACGAGTTGAATTTTGATTTATTTTCTTATTCGTAATTTTTTTACATATATTATTTTCTTACAAACATATATACATATACGAAAAAATGAGCTTTTACCTTAATTTAAATTATTAATTCTGTTTTAATTAATCTCTAACTTATTCATATATTCCATTTTACAGAATATGTATTTTTTTTAATTTATATATGTTAACGATATGAACATTTTCATTAGAGTTACATGGCAAAAACATTTTCTATGTATGTTTCAAATAATTATATTTAGAATAAGTACGTAAATATTTTTTAAACTACATTTTCCAAAATTAATTAATTTTTAATTTCTACATTGTTAATAAAAATATTCAAGATTGAAATACAGAAAATAAGTAACTTTTTGTAAAAACTTGTAACGATATTCTCAATTATTATATTGCCATTATTAATAACATTCATTCTACAATATTTATAAAAAGAGTTTTTCATAATAATAGACATTTACTTATTTCATGAATTACTTGAACGAAATAATTATAATTATAAAATTTAATTTTATTATTATATAATGTTTATTTGAAATTAATAATTGTTACGCTAAAACGTGTATATTTTAGAATAATTAAGAAATAATGAAAAATATGTTCGTTATTTATTTAATAATGAATGTATTACAATTAATAAATATATAACTACAATAAAATATTAAATGTAACGTTTTTTGTTTATAATTTTCTACAGTCAATTTTAAATTTTATAACAAACTTTCTTACTTTAAATACAAATAAAGGTAAATTGGCTGAGCTCTACAAAATATAACACTGTAGTATATTCTAGTGCGATAATATAGAGCAATTAATTTCGAAATTGAAGAAGTTAAAGAATAATTTATTTATTTAGTAGCAAATTATATTTCAGCTTCCGAAATAATAAAAATCATATTTATTTTCATATTATATATATATATATATATATATATATATATATATATTATAAAGTTAACGATTGATATTAACTAATTAACATCAATTAAATTAGTATTACTTAATTAAAAAAAATATTTCTTTTTTAAATACTATTGTATCCCTCAAATGAATCCATTCACAAAAATTGTGTAATAATATAATGGCTTAAAGTGCCACGAATATAACAATAATTTAATGTATTGAATGAGTCTAATATAAGCTATAAATTAACACAATTTATGTGTTTGCTCTAAACAGTATAAGACTTTGATCTATGGTTAACAAAACATCAGCTGGGAACAATATATTTTATTGTACGTACAAAACCTGTTGATTTTTTGAGGAATCTTAATAGTAAATATTTAAATGTAGTGAAATTTAGTGAGATTTTATTTCATGAAATTTTTTTTGAACCAGAAAATAGTAGGAAGGAATTTTAGTGATTTTAATTGTTTTATTAAATACATATATTTTATTGATTAATATATATATATATATATATATATATATATATATATATATATTGTGTGTGTATGTGTGTGTGTATTTATATATATATATATATATATATATATATATATATATATATATATATAAGAAATTAAATTATATGTATATAAAATAATTACAATTATAATTTTTTTATTTTATTTCTCTAAATATTTTTAAATTATCAGACACATTATAAAAAATAATATATTAGGTTGGCAAATATCTCCCTTCCGCCTTCTGGTCTTTTGAATTTCGCAGCTATGTACAAAAAAAAAAAAAAAAAAGCGGAAGGGAGATACTTGACAACCTAATATATCTCACATCAGAAAAATTGTGGCATGATTTTATCAATATAATATTATATATATATATATATATATACACTCAAAGGCCGTTTGATAAGTATGGTAAATTTAATTATTTTTTAGTTTAATTAATTAATTTAATTAAATTTTCCAATTTTGTTTTTCTTATTTTTTTACCATTCTTATAAACGACCC
Organism: Neoneuromus ignobilis; assembly: GCA_029203775.1. Lineage (NCBI taxonomy): Eukaryota > Metazoa > Arthropoda > Insecta > Megaloptera > Corydalidae > Neoneuromus > Neoneuromus ignobilis. The sequence continues at coordinate 32,914,581 of CP092087.1, forward strand.
TCGTACGTGTGTATATATATATATATATATATATATATATATATATATATATATATATATATTCAAATATTATTATTAAGTAAAGTCGTACGATGCGTAAACGTTCAATCCTAATATATTCCACAATTAAAAATAATATTTACAAAAATGATTTTATCAATGAAGATTTATTGATGAATTTTATTAAAAATAACAGTACGTTATCCAATATTTAATTAACTTCTTGCATAATATTATTGCGTAGTTAAATAATTATTTTTTAAAAAAAATAATAAATCAACTTCAATTACATTCTATAATAATAAGAAATTTTATTAAAATATTAAAAATTTTACTTAATAAAAAATATATATTATTAAAAAACATTTTAATTATTATTTCAATCGGATTCTAAAGACCAACTTTTATTGTTTGTTTTGAAACTGTGGCGATTTCACTTTAACATAAATGAATTTTTATCCTCAACACCACAATGGTTTTATGAAGTATTTAATAATCATTTATTGTTCATTTTTTTATACAAATAACCAGCTGATGCGCATTTTGATGGTGATGCCATCATTTTTATAAACAAAAAGTGAACAATAAGTGATTATTGAAAAATTCATAACTATTGTGACGTTGAAGATAAAAATTTATTTGTGTTAAACCAAATTTTATTTTCTGCTAGAATGAATTATTTTGTACGTAGTACTGAAAATAAACCAATTTATTTTTAGTACACGTGTTATTGAAAATATATAATTACAAACGCCATTTTAAATAAGTTTTAAATTAAATAACATTTTTTTACTTGACAGTTACATAATTGGCAACTTCATAATTATTTTCAAAACTAACGAGAAAACTATACAAAATAAAATATGAAATAAAAAATTATATACTAAAATATTAACAGTGGAATATTTTTAATAATAATACACTTTAATTTATGAAAAAGAATTTTCATAATCTTAATATATAAATAAAAATACTGAAAAAGTTCTTTTGTTCCGAATGCTATATTTTTTTTTAAAAAAAAAACATAAGACCAATTATTTTATGGATTCAATTTTAGATCGATTAAAAAAAATGTAAAATTTTTCCTTCAATTTTAAATTTTGAAAAAACACATTGTAAAAAACAGTTGTTTATATTAATTTAGAAAGAAATGTGGCCTTTAAACAAATTTAATATAATAAATTATCGTTTCCTTTGCTAATAATTTTATAAAATTAAAATTAAAGTCAAATAAAAATATGATTTATAATATACACTTATAGACCGAAAATCTGAAAAATGACAAATGTGAAAATAAAATAACAGAAATTTATTGAAATGATAAATATACTAAAAAGTTAAATTATAGATAAACAACAAATTAGTTTATTTTGTCGAGATGCAACACATTTAAATTATAACAATTACTAAAACAGACATTTCTATTTTATATCAGATTTTCTAGAAACATCTGATATAAAATAAATGTTTGTAGCATACAATGTACAATATTATGAAATTAATATGAGATTATCAGTTTTTTCTACAATTTTATATTTTAAGATATTCATTACTGAAAACTTTCAACGAACTTATACTTTTGAATATTAATTATTTATAAATAACATAATACGTAAAATCTTTTTAAATTTATTTTATTCTATTCTTCTTTCACAATTCGCAGTATCTTTATAACTAGAGAAAAAAAATCAATTTAATTGTCTCAGTATAGAAAAAATTCAAATGAGAGCATGTAAAGAGCTCTAAAATAAATGTTGAATTAATTACAATTTGTTTTTACTTAGTATTTTAAATGATATTATAGAAACTTTGAAAAGTAATAATTCATGTAATTAATAATGAATTCATTGAAATATAAAAAGAATATTTCGTATGTATTAATTTTATTTTAATAAACAAATAACTACATATATTGACGTCTTATTAATTGCACTTATATTAGGTCTTGTAATATGAAATGTCGGATTATTATATAGGAAATAAAATTAAAATCAGATTTTATATTACACGACCTAATATATATGTTTATATATTTAAATTTTACTGAATATTATTACTTAAAATTACGATTAATCCGGGACTTATTTTGTAATTCCACTTGATGTATGTTTATTTCTCCCTTTATATATATATATATATATATATATATATATATATATATATAATTAAATATTCATAGGGGAGGAAAGCTTATTATTATTACATCTACATTCTAATAACTAAAATAATAATTCCAGGATGAACACCGAAAAAGATTAATATAATATAGAATTGATTTTACACACATATAAACAACAAATTTTCAATACATTAATTCACACACACACACACATACATATATATATATATATATATATATATATATATATATATCAGATTGATTAGAACATTTTCTGGCGTTTTTGCTAAAGATCTGTATTTATAAATACAGTACTAAGATGATTTGATAGATTATACTTAATGGAATTCATGCTTGAAGATAAATTTTACTTTAGAAAGCTATCTAACAGTGGATGATATTATTCATACAAGTTTGAAGACAGATTTTTTCATAAAAATGAGAAAACTTACAATGGAATTAAAAACAGGACAATCAACCAAATTCATCGGATTGACTTCATCACGAGGCTGTTTAGATAAATACTTCATAATCTCACTGATTGTAATTTGGTGGACCAAGTAAGAATTTAGTCGTCACAACTTTCTTATTATCGCCGTGAGTCGTTTTGGACAGTTCGTTGATTAGTTTTAATAAATGAATAACACAAAATAACAATACGAAAAGACGTGCTTACTTATAATCTGAACAATTAACCTCTTTATCCTTAAACCAATTAAAATCATTACCAAGTAAAATCATTGCGATTAAGAAATACTGCGATCAAATGAAAATACTCAACAACATAATCAAAAAATGTCGCTCTAGAAAATAGGAAATAAATTATATTTTACTGTGATATTGCCTGTTTTCATGTATTTTTAAATTCATAGCAAAAATTAAAACAATAAATGAGATACGATAGAAAACGATGAGCTATCTTCCATATCTTTTCAAATATAAGCTCCTTGTAAAATCATTTAAAATTAATGGTAAGTTGATAATTAACTTTACTAATATGATATTATATTTTCGAAATAAATCTTTTTTAAAACGTATAATTACCATATCTATAAAATATTCAATCCGTTCAAAAGAAAATCACGAATTTTTTTTAAATTTATTTCATATCTATTCAATATCATGTTCATATTAATATTAATAACCTTTTTCATCAGACGATGAATAAAACAAAATAATAATGAATATTTTGTGATATTTTTAATATGTTTTACATCGCTTAAAACTTTTCACTTAAGGCGTCAGATAAATACGTGAACTAAATTTCTTCAGATACATTATATTTTTCTTTAGATTTTATTCATAACGAATGTAAAAATCTTTATTTTTAATATTTTAATGTACTTTAATTATTTTAAGAAGATAATTCTCAGAATTAATATTCATAAATTAAATATTCCAGTGTAAAGTATTATATGTACGTATATTTATAAGTACAAACATATTATTGGATGTACTCGTATATATTTTATTTATTTATTTTTTAATTATTATGTTCATTTAAGAAAGAAGTATTTCAATGTATGTGATATATATATATATATATATATATATATATATATATAAATATTAAAAATATCGGGAATTAAGTCAGAAGATTTAAATTTAGATATTTGTATAAATGTTTTTATACAAACGTACAAGATTACTTGTTTTCAATTTCGGAATTTAATTACCTCATAAATTTGTAAAAAATTACATATTCAAATTAAATATTTAAACAAAAAAGTTAAGAATAAATTAAGAGAAAAACATATTTTAATTATCTTTTTCTTATAAAAAATAATTATAGATTTTACTTTAAATTTATTAAATACAGTAGAAAATATATTTAAATTTTTATAACCACAAAAAAGAAAGTGGAATTACTGAAATTTGAAATTTCTTTTAATCATAAAATATTCATTAATAAATAAATATTATACAATATAAATATTATATATTCATATATATATATATATATATATATATATATATATATATATATATAAATTTAAAATATTCAAATAAGAAAATACTTCTCTTTGACTGAATATTCGAGATAATTAAATAACTTTTAAAACGTAAAAATACTAATAAACTGTAAATAAATACAAATATATTTCTTTCAAAGTATAAATATATTTAGAATAATATAAAAATTAAATGAATTTATATATATATATATATATATATATATATATATATATATATATATAAATGTATGTATATGTGTATGATTATGCATTTAATCCAAAAGTTTTCAAGTTATTACATGAGATCTTCAAAGATAATTATTTTACCTGAAAATTAAATTATCAAAACTTATATTCAAAAATAATATTGATCGCAATTTATCAATTTAAACTTTTGTTTTTAAGTGTACAGAATTGTTATATATAATCAAAGATTTAAACTACTTATTGCCTAATTGTTCCAAAAATAAATAATAAATAATATTCTTTTTATTATATAACACTTAGCAGTTCGCTCTGACGTATGCGTAAAAAACTATGTTGAATTGTAGTCTACCAAGTTTATATTTGTACAAGTTCATAATTTCAAATTCAACAACTAAACTTAGTATTTGAATTCATTTATTTGAATTATTTATAAAAGAAACAAACAAGTGCTACGAATAAAGTTGAAAGTACAATAAAATTATTAAAATATTAAAATGGGCAAACTAACCAATTGTAAAAATGAAAAAAAATGATTACCTTTATTAATAAATGTTTGAAAATATGACAAATGTGAATTGCAATCAACGTAATTTTTGATAGTATTCTATTTTTTCTAAAATGTCAATAAATCTACTTGCTAATTATTTATTTAAGAGTATATACTTTTAAATGAAGCGTTATATGACATATGTACGTACATACATACGTGTATATATATATATATATATATATATATATATATATATATATACGAGGTGTGATCAAAAAGTAAGGTGAATTTTGAAATTTAGCGGGCTACATCCGTTCGATCTTCGATTTTTTTATTTGGTTATATTGGTACACTCGTCTCGAATATATGTTCCAAATTTCAGCTATGTAGCATGTTTAGTTTGTTGGTGAGAGGCATAAAAGTTAGAAGTGTTTTGCAGGCTCCACGATTTTCCGCTGTCGAAAATCATGGATCAAAGAGTTTGCATTAAATTTTGTGTGAAAAAACAAATCAAGTGCTCCAAAACACTTGAAATGTTGAAAGTGGCATACGATGAGTCTACTTTACCAAAAAAATTTTACAGAGTTATAAACTCTTAAGAAAGCCAAAACACCAACGACGAACCTGTATTGAAATCTGTTTGTAGATAAAATTAAGTGTTTATTGAAATACAATTTACAAAAAGCATGAAAAGCAATTGTTGTTGCTCTAACGAGAGTGCGAACTATGACAAATAAAAATACCGAGCGACGACGATTAATCATCGTTTACCGAACAATATCACTTCGCAAATGTGAATTGAAATCAAGCACGTAACAACTTTTTGAAAATAGTATTGGGGAATAGTCGAATTAACATTAGACAAAATGCTCATGATATTGGCATCTCGTTTGGTTCGTGCCAATCAATTTTAACGGGTGTTTTAGACATGAGACGTGTGTCAGCGAAGTTTGTTCCGAAATTACTCAATTTCGACCAAAAGAACCGTCGCATGAGCATCGCCCAAGAGCTATTGAATGACGTCAACGACGACCCAGATTTACTCGACAGAGTCATAACAGGTGACGAAACATGTGTATACGGTTATGACGTCGAAACTAAGACTCAATCGTCCCAGTGGAGGCATTCCGGATCACCAAGACCAAAAAAAGCACGCCAAGTTCGATCAAATGTGAAGGTTTTGCTTACAGTTTTCTTTGATTGCAGGGGCGTGGTGCATCATGAGTTCTTGTCACAGGGTAGAACAGTAAATAAGGAATATTACCTGCAAGTTATGCGCAATTTGCACGAAGAAATCCGCCAGAAACATCCGAATTTGTGGAAGAACAAAAATTGGCTTTTGCACCATGATAACGCCCCTGCTCACACATTGTTGCTTGTGCGCGAATTTTTGGCTAAAACCAACACACTAATGATGCCGCAGGCACCGTATTCTTCAGACCTGGCCCCCTGTGACTTCTTCTTGTTCCCAAAACTGAAGAGGCCTATGAAAGGACGGCGTTTTGCAACGATTGAGGAAATAAAGACGGCATCGAAAGAGGAGCTGAACAAGATCACAAAAAATGATTTTTTGAAATGCTTTGAGGATTGGAAAAAGCGTTGGCACAAGTGCATTATATCCGAGGGGGATTACTTTGAAGTGGACAAAATAAAAATTGATGAATAAATAAATATTCTTTGAAAAAAATAAAAATTCACCTTATTTTTTGATCACACCTCGTATATATATATATATATATATATATATATATATATATATATATAACTTTAAAAAATATTTATTCTCATAGAAAATGAAAATAAAATACTTTACGAAAATATTTCTTCAAGAGTGGTGTACTAGTATAGTTACCATTCACTTATCTCACTATAGCTATTTATAGAATGTATCCATTAATTTCAACTAAATTCAGCTTTTAAGAACAGAAATATATAAGACTTAATGTTAATGGAACTGAAAGGAATACTATGCTACGAACACAATAAATTTAATAATACTTTTAAGGTTATGAATATTCTGTTCAAATTCACACATTAAAAAATAAAATAATTTTTAATTTGATCAATCACAAATAATGTTTATAATTAAATTAAATGATGGATTAAAAAATGTGAACAAAATATACATTGAATTAGTTTCTAATATAAAGTTCTATCACATTTACAAAACTAATAATTTCTGAACTTTATATATATATATATATATATATATATATATATATATATATATATATATATATATATTCCAATAATGAATACATTTTTATTATGTGATAAAAATCTCAAATGGAAAACAATGACAATATGCACTAAAAGTTTCCTAACAACTATTTCTAACCATATAAAAACTTCTAGTTTACTTTGCAATGAATTTCTATTATTTATAGTTAATATTGTATTCTATACTGAATATTATACACATATTTTGCTATAAAACAATATTTTTAATATTTTAAAACAATTTATTATTAGTTATCTACTCCTATGTTTTCTGAAATTTTCTTGACTTTCCTTCATTATTATAAATATAAATCATTTATAATCATTTATTGTTTATTTTACAATATTCATACATTCTTAGATGTTCAATGATTAAAATAAGGTTTCATTGATTTATTATACATTAGATGAATTTTAATTCTGTAGTTTTTTTTAAAAAAAATGCAGCAATAAAAACATTTATTCCATTTTTCACGTATATTTATTTTTTTTAAATAAAGTTTTCCATTTCATTTGTAATTTTTGTAAAAAAAAATATGTTTTAAATTATTTCATTAACTCTTGTTAACATAACATAAAAAAGTTTTAAATTCGCTGTGAATGACTGCATTTTGTAAATTGTGCATTTAGTAATAAAACTCTAACAAAAATGATATGTATATATAAATAAAAGTCTTATGTTATTTTTTAATGATAAAAAATAAATGTGTGCATAGAAATTCAAACAAAAATAAAAACACCATTAATATCTATGCTTGTTCAAATGTGTTTTATTACCAACTTTGACAAGAATTTATATGTGATTAATATTTTTTTTATAAAACACGAAATCGCAATTACCTATACGTGTTAGTTTACATGAAATAAACAAGGACTCCATATTTCATTACATAGCGCATTTCTTTATAAAGAATATAAATACAAATTATCCCACTAATTAACAGGTGTATATACAAATACATACATACATATATACATACATACATATATATATATATATATATATATATATATATATATATATATATATATATATATGACCCAAGTAAGATTAAATACTAAATAATAGTAAGTAAATAAATATATGTTTAAAGTGTTAAGTTTCTTTTGGACCACTATATATGAACAAATATATGTGTATTTATATATATATATATATATATATACTCAGCCCAAACAAAGTTTTGAAATGTAAACAAATATTTTATAATTTGAAAGACCCAATTAAAAATATTCATAAGACTCTATCTTAGCGACAATAAAATAATAAAAAATAAATTCTCATTAGTTCAAAAATTGAATAATAATATAATAACACATAATTTAAAAATTTGGTACTAGGAAATAATTCATTTATTTTAAAGTAGAACTAATTATATAAAAAAATAAAGGATTATTTTATGACTATAATAATTGTATATATATATATATATGTGTGTGTGTGTGTGTGTGTGTGTGTGTGCACGCGTGTGTTTTTGTATACATAAATATGAAGTTTAACAAGAGTTTGAAATATTGTGCACAAATTTGAACGTTTACAAATTTTTTTTATAAACAGAAAAACATTGAAATGTGTTATCTTTGTTGTTATTTATAAATCATTTTGTATCCAATTATTTCAAATTAAATTGAGTTTTTAAAAAATTAATTTCCGAATCTATCACAGTTATTTGATTTTAATGTAATGAAGTATAATATGTATACACTTAATGTAATAAATATATAGCAAAAAAAAAAAAAAACATTAAAAAATAATAGTAATTCTAATAGTAACCTAAACTCATCACAAAATCTTTTCAAAAATTGGTATTATATTTAAAGTACAAATGAATGTATTTATTAGCTCAATATTGTTGTTAAAATAAATATTTGTTATAATTATTTCTTAAATAAATATATGTATTAACACAAAAAATTAAAAATACTAAAACATATTTTAAATCAAATTTTAATAATTTTTTTATCTGCCCATTTCAAAAGTATTAATAATTATACTTATTTGTTATTAAACAATAATTTAATTATGAAATTAAATATTTATTTTTACAATAAGCATTAGTTAACACTTTATCACAAAAAAATTGTATACAATCTTCATATTTATATTTCTCAATTTGAATTATATACTGTTTATTAAGATGAAAATTATTAGTAAATATATTAATTACAATTTCTAAAAATAAATAAGCAATTTTCTATCTTTAAAAAATTAAATACATTCATAAATAGGAAACATCACAGAGTTGTTAAAGTAAATAACCTATTTGTATTCATCTCATTTGGCTATATTCCATCTACAATACATATAACTTGTTATTGATGAGTGTGTGTATACTGATATGAAAAATTGAATATCATTACATTTTTCCAACATATTACTTCTTATGAACAATCTGTAATTTGATTTATATAAGGCCTTTTTATTTTATTTATTAAAAAATTATGCTTACCTATATTTTTAGCTGTTTGTTCTTAAATAGTCAAAATAATAAATAAATAAATATTTCAATTAAAACACATCAATTTCTAAGATATAACATATTTGTTTTAATAAAGATATAATTAATGTTAGATAAGTAAATATAAAAATTATTTTTTAAAAATATTTATATTAATTTTTTATTAAAAAAAATATTTAATATATATATATATATATATATATATATATATATATATATATATATAAAGCAATACATTTTCGTATCGTATCGAAAATATATATACATATACATATCAATCGCAGATAAGATCTTCATAGATTTATTTTTATTTCTAAGTTTCAATACAAAGAACACATTTCGAATTTTATTGCCTTTTTATGTTCCAAGCAAACTTCTCATAACATAATTCTATAAAGTACATTTTTTATAGCTATGCGTTTTTATATTTTGATATTATTTCCACCTGTTTTTATTATTATTACTGTCTGTTCTTCAATCTTTATAGAAATCCAGACAAATTCTGAAATTATTATCAATTTTAAAAATAAACAGATTATTTTATTAAAGGTTTACAATACTTTCATAACAAATATTTCTCTTCATACTCATAATAATATATCATAATATCATTTTATTAGCATATTTCAACCCATAATTGGACAAAATTTCCGTGAATGTAATAATTATTGGTATTTGTTCTATACTCAACACTATGGCCAGGTGGATTAGTTAGAAATATTATATATATATACACAAGGGTCGTTTGATAAGTATGTTAAAAAAGTAAGAAAAACTAAAATAAAAAATTTAATTAAATTAAACAATAAATAAATTTACCATACTTATCAAACGACCCTCGTATAATCATACACATTTCTGAATGTTTCAAAAAAATAACTCAAAGTAAAGAATACTTTTTTCATACATCTAGTTTAAATATTTATTTTATAATTACCTATTTGAAAAATATATTTGAACAAAATACGTGTATTATTACCTATCATTTCACTTATTTTACATTTATTTTCAAATTATTTCTAGAATTATTGTGACCTTAACCCATTAATAATTTAACAAATAATGCATATTATATTTTTTGTACTATAAAAGTTTTCAAATAATTTCATATATTAATATTTATTTTATTTTGTAGCAAATAAATTAATTACAATTAATTATTTCAAAACAAATTTGATTTGGCAAAATGTATAACAAAGTTAGTTATAAAACCTTATTTTTTTATAATTGTGAAAAACAATCTTTTAAATACATATATCAAGAATGTGTAAGTCAAAAAAATATACAATTAAAATTAAAAAACAGTTGTGTTTAATTAGGATGTGTATCACTGTTTTTTACAAAAGTATTTTATTAAAATAATGTATTTAATGTAATTTTAAGGGGTTGTTATAAAAAAATACCTAATAACAAAATTGCTCAATTTTAGAATAAAATAAAATTGAATTTCAAATAAATACAATTATATGTAGTACATGTAATCGTTACAAAAAAGATAACATTACATTTAAAATAAAGCAAAGGTAAATTATTAATCGTTTACTTTAAATACAATATTTTGTATTAGTGTATATATATATATATATATGTTTTCGTTCAGAAGATAAAATTGTTATAAATTTTTTAACAAGTACTTTATATCTTTTATCTAAACATTGGTTCAATGAAAATCGAAATTCGACAGTATTCGTTTTAATTAAAAATGAAATTGATTGATGTAATGCAAGATATGTCAAAATATGATGAAAATAGTTATTTTTACAACAACATGATATCCAGATGTTTTTCATACTCAGATCATTCTAATTGAATCATAATTTTCGTTAAAAACATCTCTATAGTTTATAATAACTGAACCAAAATATAAATTCGATATCTAACAACTATATCAATATAATATAATAGATTAATTAAATATTTAATTTTTTTAGGATGAAACATTAATAATACAATTTCAACGTGTTATCAATATATATCAAAATAGTAATGAAAAATATATTTTTTATAATAATTAAGATTAAGATGATATTTAAATTTATAAAAATATATACTTATAATTGATTTTTCTAAAACAAAAACCTCGTAAATGAAAATAGTAAAAAAATTCAAACAAAATTATCTGATAGATGTACAACTTAACGAAAAAACTATTAGATAATATCGAAGACAACGAATTAAATTGGTATGCAGATATCAAAAGAATTCTAAATAGAATTTTTCATAAAATTTTGTACATATTGGAAAAGCATATATAATATAGCATAAGCATATATAATATATAATGGAAATTAAAATGATGATGCTAATCGAGTTCCTAATATTCTAATATCCCTTTTTGTTGTTTTTAACTTTTTTATTGTTAATTATTTGGGCATGATACAATATATATATATATATATATATATATATATATATATATATATATATGTTTATAGTTTTCAACTTCTATTTCTATTTTTTAGGTTGATTCTTCTTTAATCTAAAAATTAAATTTGCCTATTCATAAATATATATATATAGGTTTTCAACTATCTATTTCCGCCTTCTGGTCTTTTGAATTTCGCAGCTATGTACAAAAAAATAAATAAATTTGCCTTCAGATATTGCATATATATATATATATATATATATATATATATATATATATATATAATATGTGTGTATGTACAAATTTATAGGAATAAAAATAGCAAAATTTAATTATAATAACTTTTACTAAAAAAATCAAATAATATATTACATATGAAAATTATCAATAAATGATATTTTATAAAAACATAAGAAAATATATTAAAACTTTTCTAAAAAAAATGTCATTTTTCAAACATTTATTTATTCATTCATTAAATCACAATTTTCTTGGAACGTATTTAAAATAGATTAATTTTAAAACTATTCAATGAGTAATATAATCAAATAAAAAATCTCAAAATAAACATTAAATATATTAAAAATATTTGCATAAAAATTAAATTTTATAATAAAACAATCAATTACCATATTTAACACTCATTAATTTTTCATGTATCGAGTATAAAATATGTTTAAATATCGATGAAGTATTTATGGCAAACACATGAAATATTTATTAGTAAAAATAATATACACATTATTTTTTAAAAAAGAAATAGAATTATCCAGTGTTTTTTCAACAAAAAAATATAAATTCCCTTTTTCGAATCGTTAATATTGGTATTAAATAAAATGAAAACTTTTATATGATACTTAAAAGAAATTACAAAGACATTATTGCAATAAATATTTTTCACATTAATTTGTATTGGTATTTCATTACAGTTCATAAAATTTAATACATAAAAAATATAAAGTAACCAATTTATTTAAATTTCTTGAAGATAAAATATAATTTAGGAATCTAAAGATTATGTCTAAAATATAAATATTTAATAACCTAAAAATGAATATTAATATTTAATATATAGTACTATTACAAAAAAAAAAAAACAGTCTCGAAGGAATATTACTAAGATTTATAAAATATACACATATATTCATTTATGGTTTTCTTCAAAAAAAAATATTATAAAAGCAAATAAACAATATTTTCAGTTAATATTAAAATTGTAATTTAATTCAATATTTATATTTTTATCTGTTTCTAATAAATACTTTGAATTAAAATTTTCACTACAGTGTCAAATAGTGTAATGTTTTTAAAGTTACGTTTTTATTTAACTGAACGATCAAAATAACCTTAAAAATCAATAGTGTACACGATGATACCTGACAAATTATATATAAGGTATAAGTTAAAATAAAATGCTGCTAAAGCAGCTAAAATGACTTATTCAGTTCTTAGTGAAGATATTATAACCTTCAAAACCAACAAAAAATTCAACAATTTTGAAAAAGAAATTTCAAGTTGAGTAACGAGTAAAGCCTTGTCAGTCAAAGATGTTTGAAGACGAGGAATTGAAACTGCTGTCAGAAAAGACTCGAACTCAAAAAAGCGTGCTGAACAACTCGACCATTAAAGAAAAATTATTTTCATTTGAAGAAGTTGAGAAAAATACAGAAGGAAGGAATTTATATTCCGCATGCGTGTTATAACATAGCTATATCCTTTTTTTGTTACAAAATTATTGCAAGAAGTAAAAAAATAAAACCTCTACGATAAACCCGAACGGTGGAAGTCATGAGTAGACCAAAGACAAACACCAATATTATCAGCAAACCGAACATTTATGTAAAGGTTTCGTTACATATTTGGTATATCTTTTTGTAACGATATTAAGAGCGTTTTATATTAAGAGCTTTTAAAACTAATAGAAACCGTTACAATGATCATTATAAATAATAATTTATCAATTTAAGATGAAGATCTAAGGTAAAAGGTGATTTGCTCCACGATAACACCCACGTTGCAAAGACTACAAAGAATGTTACTTTTAGTCTGCATTAGAAAGTTCTGTTGCACTTGAAATATTCACCATATTTGTCTTCTTATAGTTTTAATCTGTTCTAATTTCTGCGACATATTTTGTGACACACGCCCAAACTCATATAGAATGTGAAAAATGCATCGATTATTTCATTGACTGAAAAACATCCCAAATTTTTCAAAATAGCATCAGAAAATTAGTAAAAAAAATGACAGATATATGTAAACAATGATAGAGATCATTTGAAAATTTAATATATTTTATTGTTTATGTAAATAAATGTTCAATTTGGAAAAAGGGCAAACTATTAATTTATATATCTAATAAATACTACATAACCTGATTTAGAAAACCATAACCAAAAACTTTTAACAAAACATTATATATAATATTTTCAGTGCTGTCATATAAACACAAGATACATTTTTTTATTTACTGGAATTAGTTTCAAATTTATCATTCCGTTGCATGAAAATCAGTTATATACATACATACATACATACATATATATATATATATATATATATATATATATATATATATATATATAAAGGTAATGAATTTAAATTCCCATATATATAATTACTACATTTACTGTTTAATGATTTACTGTCATTTAAACAAATTATACTAAATCTAACAAGAGAAAATAGAAATTAAATTAAAAACACTGTTCAAATATCTTTTTTGTAGCAATATTTAATTAAAGATAAAATTATATAATATGCGAATAATTTAAAGAGAGCATAATCTAATTATGAAAAGTGTCGGAATAAATTTTAGTTCCATTAATAAAAGGTAAACATATATTTCATATGAATACTTTATTCATTTAAAACATTTGTAGGATTTTGAAAACGTTCAAGTACAAATTATTTGATGAAAGTTGTTGTTTTTTGTTAAACTGTTTATTTTCATAACATGTGTTTTTATTTTTCCTATTTCCTAGTGTATATATTTATTAATACTATAAAATTATTTAAATTAAAAACTTTTCTTTTCAATACACAATATATATATATATATATATATATATATATATATATATATATATATATATATATATATATATATATATATATATATATAGTGACGTTCAATAAACGTAAAAGTTTTCTAGGAAATTCACACATTTACGATTGCTGAAGTTTGTCAATAACATCACCTAAAAGACTGGTCTTATATCCCAAATGACCGGTTCGTCTCTTCTGTAATGCCATTGACATCGACATCCTTTTAAAACTGACAGATGCGCAGTATTTTATTGACCTCTATTTTTCAAAGTGTTGTAGCCTCATCTAATTTTTACTTAGGCATAGTACTCTATTATTTCAAATAAAATATAAAATAATGTTTTCTTTTGTATTTTATCATCAGGTTTCTCTCTCAATAAATGAAATAAGATATTATTTAATTGAATTCAAATAAATTACTTCTTCTCTAAGTTATACATACGTGTTTGTATGTACATGTAAGTCTGCGTGTATATGTATATGTGTGTGTATGTGTATATATATATATATATATATATATATATATATATATATATATATATATATATATATATATATATTATCTTATATACATTTAATTTTCAAAATAAAATCACAAAATATTTCAGTATTAACGTAGTAACACATTTGTAAAAACAGAATTAGTTTTAAAACCTGATTATATTTGCATGTTTTAACATTTTTGGTGCTCATAATATTCAAGTACAGTAATCAACTGTTTATTTTTCTCTTTCACTCTCTTACAAAAAAAAAATTTCTCTACTTTTTCATTAATAAACCTGAATGACAAATATAATAAAAATTTTCTCTACTTTTTATATTATATATAATATATATATAAATCAATGAAATTCAAATGTAATAAAATATATTTGATAACCTAATATATATATATATATATATATATATGTATGTATGTATATAGGGTACCCCAAAAGAGATCAAAAGATAGTAAAGAATAGTTAAATATATTTCTAAACCCTTAAATATTATTCAAATCCCCTATATATATATATATATATATATATATATATATATATATATATATATATATATATATATATATATCAGGAGTGGCCAAACTTTTAGACGTTGGGGGCGACTTTTTGGGTGAAAGTGTACCTGAGGGTGACTACGTTTTTTTAGAATGTACTTACGAATTGGTGACTTTTTTCTATAAGACACGAACTGATAAAGACATTTTACTATGACTACTATTAAATTACCTACAAATAATGATTTTCTAGAAATGGTCCGGAATTTGAAAAAAACTTCAAGAAAATATAAAGGAAAAAAAAGAAAAGTATTGTTGTAGAATTGTATTAAAATTAGATGCAAATTTTACAAAAAAATTACAAAGTAAAAAAAATAGAATTTTTTTATTTTGATGGCACTTGGCATTGCATAGTTTCGGCAAGTTTGTCAAAATTTGGCTCGTATGAACTTAAACTAATTCTTAAACACGATGAAAATCACACCGTGAAAATTGTGACCTATGTTTAGTTTTTATCGCATTCATGCAGAAAAATGCTGATTCACACAAAAATTTTGAACCAAAAAATGCATTAAAATATGAATTTATCACTATAATTTGTCAATGTTCACGTCAGCTTCGCGGGCGACTTCCAGAGGCCTTACGGTCGACCGTTTGACCGCGGTCGACGCCTTGACCGCCCCTGATATATATATATATATATATATATATATATATATATATATATATAATTATTTTTAATAATTAACTTTTTCTAACCACTACTGGATGAATATCTTTCTCTAGACTGTCCACTTTTAGCGATTAACTGCACCTTTCTTTCATTTTATAGCAACAATTTTTTCTACCTTTGTTCTATCTATTCTTTTTTTAATTTTTGAACTAGAGGTCATAAGTGTTTTATGTATTTTTAGTAGTACATTTTTTGTTACATTTTATTCTAAACGTTTCATTTTTGCCAAAATATTCATATTTAGTTTTCTTCCGAATGCACTCATTTCTTTATTTTTTTTTGTTATTTGTTATATATATATATATATATATATATATATATATATATATATATATATATATATATATATATATATATATTATGCAAGTGAAAAATATATAGACGATAGGCGATAGTTATTTATTTTTCTTTATTCAATTTTAACTATCCTGAATAAAAATTAAACAAATTTTTATATTATTTACTGGAAATATTTTTATTTCCATACAATCTGGAATACATTAATTTAAAAACAACATATATATATATATATTTATATATATATATATATATATATATATATATATATGCACGTATGTATGTTTATGAGTGCTTAATAATATACAATATATTAAACTCTACATATCTGCTTTGATCTGAATAATAGATAAGAAAAGTATTTTTTTTTACTTTATATCAAAGTTCATTATATTTAAATTTTCATTTCATGCCATAGTAAATAAATGAAGTGTATACATAATAATAAATACTCAAGGGATATAATATAATGGTGAAATTTCTTTGAAATTTTTTGCGAGATTTAAATTAATTTTTCTATGTCTCTATTGGGAAAACGAATAAATCTACGTCAAAATGTAATTTAATCTTATATTCTTCTTGCTCTATATGAAAAAAATAAAATTGTGTATAAAATGTATGTGTAAACGATAAAAATAATATATCATAAAATGTTATATGTTTATAATATAGTTATCAAAATAAGAAATATATTTAGAAATCATATTGAAAAATGCATTAGTTTTTTTTTACAAACAACTAACACATGCCATAATGACATGAATTGTAAAAAAAATTAACTACATAAAATAATTTATAATACATAATATTTTTTTATCAATAAACACAGTTTCAAACAAAAAATGAAATACATTTACTTTTTTTTAGAAAAAAGCTTATTTTTATTTAATCTAATCATATTTATTTTCCACTAATATAATTTTTTCATTAACTTGATGATAGATTCACATAATTAAAAGTTTTGATTTACATGCCAGAAATGAACCATATTAAAGAATATGCACACTTAAATTTAAAATAAAAAAAACCGTCAAAAGAACAATGAAATGAATATTTTTCAAAATTGTGTTCTAATAACTTAACACATTTCATAGCTATATTATGAATCAATAAATAAATCTCAATTAAAATGATTTAATTAATAAATCTTCTACGAATTTATAATGATTACAGTTGTTACTTATTCCCTATAACAGTTTTATTTATTTTATATGCAAAAATCTGCTTCGAATCAAATAACTTTTACAACATTTAATCATTAACTAAAGCGGTTTAATTTTTTTTTTAATAAACTACCAAATGATGAAGTATATTCCAGAAATAGGATTCGGCTCGTAATACACTGATTTGTTATTCACCGTGTTAGTTTCAACTACAATAGCTTCAAATATACGAAGAATAACTACAAAGTAACAAACCTGAATTCACAGCTCTCATGCACGTACTACTGCTACAAAAGTTTGTATAGGACTGTATAGAGTAAAACATAAACACAAGTTTCAACCTCTTTAGTAAGATACTACGTGAGATTTAAGAAGATTTTTATATTTTTTTTATTGGAATTTAAATTTACTAATGATAAAAACATAAATAAAATTAAATATTTCTATTAACCTTATACATCAAAAATAGAACAAAATAATCACAAAATGAATATTAAATTAGTTTAAAAAAATGAGTATTAAAGTAATTTCTTATAAAACCGAATAAGATGCTTGAAATTAAAAAAAATTGTACGAATATTTTCACTTAACTATTAAATATTCGTATTTATATTAAAACAATGAACATGCTCAAAAACTTCATTCACGTATAACTTTTGGAAAGTTAAAAGGTTAATTAAACTTCAATTCTTATTTACATAATTTACCATTATATGATTTTCATTTATTGAAGTCGATTAAAATTAATACATTTTAAGGGAATTAGAAGAGTAAGAAGAAATGCTTATTGGTGTATAAGAAACATATTTAATTTTAAAGCAGATATCAACAAATGTTTAAATGTACAAATATATATATATATATATATATATAATTGTTTTATGTTTTCAAATAAAACACAAATATTTGTTAGTTATGAAACGATTATAGAAAATTTATAAGTTTTTGATAAATATTTATTTAAAGATTTATTGTCTTGTGAAAATTGTTATTTTATTAAGACAATATAACAAACAAACATTATTCATATAATGAAAATAATTAAACCAAAATAAAAAATAAACCTATTACTAAACTTAAAAAAAATTAAATGTGTAATTAATACCATTTTAATTTAGTAAATAACTAATGATATTTTGTTTAAAAAATGTCAGTAATTATTACAAAATAATTTAATATACGAGTATTATTAACTGCAAAATTCATTCAAATTCAAATATTTCAATTTCATATTCATTTATTATTATTTTATATTTCATATAGAGCAAGTTTTCACAATTTTTTAACACAATCTATCGAATACAATTAAAATTAAAAAAAATACTATTATTTTTTTTTAAAAAAAAACAGAAAAATACCATAAAATCAATGTATTAAATTTTAATTAAAACGTGGAATAACTACTATTCTTAAAATGTATTTATATTTGTTTGATTTTCTTTTTAAAAATAATTGTAATGTTTTACATTTACTTTCGTTTTTTTATAATTACTTTGTATAATAATCACAAATATGAAATAATTAAATTTATATCATTTTTAAACATTTTAAATGTTGCATTTATTTTTAAAACATGATCATATTTATAATATGTTATTTATTGTATTTAGATATTTGTTTATAAATTTTATAATGAATAATTTATTTCAGATTACTTTATTCCATATTTTATAAGTATTATAAGAGAGATATTCTTTTTCATATCATATAAAGATGTAACGGAAAATTATAAACAATTTGTTATTACTATATTTATAAAATTATTAATTTTTATTGTAAAAAGTCTATTCGCAATAAAAAACTCAATAATACACTCTTGAATATTAAATGAAATTGGATTAATATCACTGAATTTGTATTATAATAAGCATAATTAAAATTCATGTAATTCAATTACATACAATAAATATACATAATGTGTAATATATGTATATATATATATATATGTATATATATATATATATATATATATATATATACATATATATAATTTTGTGAGAAAATAAGCACACTGTCACATTCTTATTAAATTCAAAGCAAATAAAAAATATATTTACTACGTTTAAAATCTGTTACATTCGACTCGGTTACCTGCAAAAATTTTACACGATCATTTTATGAAAACAGAAAATTTGAAAAATGAGGTAAACTTCACAGATAGTTACATTCATTAAAAAATCAATATCAGTGATGTTGGTATGACCTAGTTGAAAAAGATAATTCGTTTCATTTAAATTATTCTATTCTTTACTCAAATTATAAATTCATTTAAAAGTTACAAAATTTATTTCTATAATTCATACAGTTTTCTCAGCCGTAAACGTCGAAAGGAAATAACTTTAATATTAATATAAGTTTAAATACAAAAGAATGTAAAACGAAATATGTTCGTGAAATCGTTTAAGCATATTTTATCGATCTATTAATTATTACCGGATTAAAATATATTCGCATGTAACGCTATTAATTAAATGTGGTAGCGTAAACCAAACAAAAAAAAATAAAATCTTTTTTATCGAGGTTAAAATGTGCTTAAAAGATTAATTTTTTACGGAATATTACTTTAAAAAATTCATTTATATACACAAAAAAATATTTTATATATGTGAAATATATTTTATATATTTCACATATATACTCGTATACGTATATATGTGGCGCAAAAGTTAAAAAAAAACCCAAATGGATCAGAAAGAAAACCAAAATTACGAATATTATAACAAAAATGAAAAGAATGAAATGGAAATGAACCTCGCATAAAGCAAGAGAAGATCGCCAATAAAAAAGTGAAATTATTTATTAAAACTTGTATAAAGGACTCAAGAAGAGACCTACGGGTGGATTGGACAAAGATATAAAAAAATCTTAGAAATTGGAAAAGATAATAAATGTATTAACATGAAAAGGGTTGCGAAAGGCTTTCATCCAGCAAGTAAATAAAAGAGGCTAATAATTATAAAAATAATGATAGTAATTTTTTATATATATATATATATATATATATATATATATATATATATATATATATATATATATATATATATATATATAAATACATACATATATGTACATAAATATATAATTATGACATTAAAAATATATTATTTTCAAACATATTTTTATAGAATGATTTATGCAGATTTTAATAAATAAAGAAATAGAAATAATTATAACATTATTATTATTACAATAATACACTGTACTAAGATATAAATATAAACACTGACAAAATTCCCTTTGAAAGAAAACATTCACAAATTTCCTATTTTGGTATTTTGATTGAGACAAATTTTATAATGTAGCATTCTGATAATAACATTTGGTCATAAAAATGTACTTTATAGAATAAAGTGATTATTAGTCACTTTTATAAAATCTTGTGGTATTGTGAAATTGATGATCCATTTGTGGTTTCAATAAAAATATGCAAAATATGAACAAATATATTTAGTTATATTATATAATATCCGTAGACGTTTAATCGCTATGTTAAGTAATATTTTTTTCCTATTTATCTTTTATGTATTAAACTTCAATTAATTTTGTCTAGAATGATTATTGTCAGAATTCTGTTTTAGTTAACTATCTCTCTATTCATTTCTAATCAGTGTATGCATAAAAAAATTGTATATTTTTTTATTTAGGTGCAAAGTGAGTAATAATGTGTCGAAGGCGACAATATTTCATTCGACGAAGAAACAGGTAATGAATGCCATTATTCAACATTTGTATAAAAAATTGTTTATACAATGAAAATTTTTCGGATGAACTTTATTGATAACAAGATATTGTTATTAATAATAACCATTATTAATAACAACATCCAACAATAACATAATGACAATAAAAATTAATGACACTTTTCAAAATATGGTGTTTAAATAAATGATCTATTATTTTTAAAATTTTTGACATTTTTGTTAATAGTTATTTGAATTTTTATTTTTATATAAAAGTTATTATTTTAAATAATACCAATTTATGATTTTTTTTGAATAATTTATATGAAAATATATTCACATTTTTAATTATTTTTGTAAATAATAATTTATTTATATAGAAAATACTAATTAATTAAATCATATTACTTTATTAATATGTTGATTCTATTTAATTTCATATTTTCCTTTTAAAATGTCTTACAAATTATAGAAAGAAATCATATTTACAAAACAACCTTAACAGTGAGTAAATACTTGTTTGTAAGTTATACATACATACGAGTATTTAAAACATTTTGTAATATCAATAAATTTAAAGATAAAATTTATTAAATTTTCTTACAAAGTAATTATTACAAAATAATAAAAAAATAATTTATGCCATAAATAATTATATAGGGTCATCAAATGTGACGCCCAATTTGTGTTTTATTAAAGAAACGAAAGAAATTATAAATATATTTCTTTTTAATAAAACACAAATTTAGGCGTCACATTTGGATGACCCTATATATTACGAGTACTTGAGTTAAACCAGAATATTTGTTCATTGCCGAAATTACATCTTAAATTTTATGTAATTTCAATTTGTATAGACCAATATACAATAATTTTTAATCAGCGATTTTTTTAAAAATTATATATTTAATCTAATAAAATTACTTCAGATAATTTATAACTTTATTACTGTTTTTTATTAATTAATATTAGTTCGTCAAATTAAAAAATTATAGACTATAAAAATGTGTTTATTATTTTTTTTATTATCGATATAATTTCCAACATGGGATTTAATATTTATTTTTGGCATACTGTATAAAAATTAACTTGCTGAATATAAATGTATCTTTACTTCATTAAATTTTATGATGTTTGATCTTTATCATAAAATTACACATCTTCATGTAAATTAAATTTCAAAAACTGATATTTAAGATTCTCAATTTTTATATATAACTAAAATATTTCATATTTAATAATATGAAAAATAGCGTTTGAAAGTATTGTATATTTGTACAATTTAAAATGTTATTTTTAACATTGAAATAAAATGGTATCAACAATTTTCTTCATTCAAAGAATATTTTATTAACAATTATATATTTATACCACCATACTATATATATATATATATATATATATATATATATATATATATATATATATATATATATATATATGTATTACAGATAAGTATTCAAAATAAATTTAGACTTTTCTTAGAAAATTTTGAAAAACCATACACTAATACATATACAAAAACAGTAATGTACATTATGAAATATTTGTTGTAATTATTTTCCTGTAAAATGCGATTATAATGTAATAAAAATGAATTGTTATTTTTTAGATTAATTTTTCTATAACATTAGCAAAATACACTGAATCAATTAAAAAAGTTAAAGTGTATGACAAAAATCAGTAATTAATAATTTGAAAATGAGAGTTATGCAATACAAAATATTCAGAAAACTGAAATCATATTAATATATTTTAATTTAAACCGCAAAACATATCTTAATAAGACAATAAAAAGTTTATTTTTTTATGTTTTCCTTTATATATATATATATATATATATATATATATATATATATATGTAAATAAAGTATTCAAATTTATAATTACATCAACATTTTTAAGCTAGATAAATATCAAATATTCTTTTTGTAAATTAAACTGCTGGTTATTTAATAACAAATGACATATACCACAAGTATACACAAACAAAATATTTAATAACCCAGAATAATAATTAAAATAAAAAAATTATTACACTCATTTCTACATTTTGTAACATTATAATTATTCATATTGTATTGTAGATTAAAAACTGTAAAATAACTAATTACCTAATCTAAAATATTTATTATATATAACGACAATAAAAATTAAAAGTTAATTCGTTCAGAATACTTATTATTAATATTATATTTTATCAATTGATAGATTTACAATTTAGTAAGTTGACTGGTGCAATTTGTTATTATTAAAGGTAAATAAATTACCTTTAATAAAAAATATATTTAACAAACTACATAAACTATATATATATATATATATATATATATATATATATATATATATATATATATATATATATATATATATATATATATATATATATATATATATATATATATATATATATATATATATATATATATATATATATATATATATATATATATATATATATATATATATATATATATATATATATATATATATATATATATATATATATATATATATATATATATATATATATATATATATATATATATATATATATATATATATATATATATATATATACATATACATATATATATACATATATATATATATGTATATATATATATATATATATATATGTGTGTGTGTGTGTATGTATGTATGTATGTTAGTGTGTGTGTGTCATAAATTTATAATCTCGTTAAAATGTATTTCACTATTCATTATAATTTTTTTTACAGCTTATTTATATATTTGAAATGGAAATGTCAATTTTACAAATTTAATTCAAACAGTTTTAATTAAGAATGACTATTTAGATAGAAACGTATTCATAAGTTGATTACAAAACATGGGATAATGAATTGTAAAATCGTAAAGTGAAGTGAAAGTTTCAATTCATGGAAAAAATGAATAAATAGTCTGAAAAGTTGTTTTACATAAATGGTTGAATAAAAATACTTATATCAAAAGATTTATAAAAATAATAGAATTCTCTCTTTATATTAATATTTTTTAATTTAGTAATTCCTATACAAAACAGTAATGTTGAACAAATAATATATATATATATATATATATATATGATATAAAAGTGGTCTCAATAGAACTGAAGTGTTACAATGTTCAATAGAACTGATAGACTTACATTTACTTTCTATCTTTACTATACTTCAATCTCATATGGGCTACCCTACATTAACACACTTATAAGAGTAAGATAAGCTTTTGTGTCATTTAAAACGATGTTTAACGATGATACCTTTAAATTAGTTACTATTTATATATATATATATATATATATATATACATACATACATACATACACACACACACACACACACACGATGGTCGTTTGATAACTAATGTAAATTTATTTATTGTTTAATTTAATTAAATTTTTCAATTGAGTTTTTCTTACTTTTTTACCATACTTATCAAATGACCAACGTATATAAAAGTTTTGATTGTTCTATAAAATTTTACAATCAGAATTGCTTATTTGCTATACCATAACATCTATTTTTAAGTTCTATCAAATATTCATAAGTACTTTTTAATTTGTACGTTAATTAAATTTTATATTTTAAATATATGACTAGATTTTAACTTATAAACAAAAGTTATTATTAAATTTATTATTCCTTTAATTGTAGTAAAAACATATTTATAAAATATTTATTAACCCAAATACCTTCAAATTTCTTTTAAACTGACTAAATATTTTAAACTGACTTGAATTAAATATAAATATTATAATGTAATTTAAAGTTATTAAAAAGTTTGTGTTTTCAAACATTTTGGAATTTAGAATGAGAACTAAACAGATGGTAAACTGATAGCGAAATATCAGGAGCATATGAAATGCGAGATAAAATCTCCTAGCCTCTCTCGTTCAATTTGCCGCAACAATCAATATTGTTATAATGAAAGAGACCACAGTTATTTAAATAAAATGGAACATTTACTTTGAATTTATTGACCAAAATGCATATTTATATTTAATAATTTGCAACATCAATGATTTCAAATTACTTCAGTAACTTAAAATAAACCATTTATTCGCGGTTATAGTAACAATACAACAAACTCGTTAACCAGAAAACATATATATATATATATATATATATATATATATATATATATATATATATATATATATATATAAATATATAAGGTCTACCGGAAAGTTTTATCAGTTTTTGAATTATAAAAAAATAATACATTTTCAATATATTTATTAATATTTACTGAACAATATAATTTTTCCTCCGTTATTAATGACCTCTTCCCAGCGTGATGGTAATTTGTGAATACCATTTCTGTAGAATGACTTATCTTTGAAATTTGAGATGATATTATCGGACAGAACTTTCCGGTGGACTGAATAAATATATATATATATATATACATATATAATCAGTTGAGTATTTCTTCAATAACTATAATATAAATTTTCTAATTACATTTTTGAATGCATTTTGAAATAATTATATAACATCAGGTTTATATCACTCAGTTCATATAATATCTATATGCTAAATTTTGACGAAAAAAACATGTTAATTAATTAGCTATGTTTTTACTGTTTTGTTCAATTATATACTTAATTTAATGATATCTTTTTAACTGAACTAATAATTCAATTAATGGAAACAAAATAATGACATTATCCATAACTTTAAATTAGTTATTTCATATTAATTTATATATACGAGTATATAAGTCAAATGTGACGCCTAAATTTGAGTTTTATTAAAAAAAAAACATGTATATAGGGTGGTTTATACGGAAAAATGTGTATAGTTTCTTTCGAATAAAGCACAAATCTAGGCATCACATTTGAATGACCCTATATACATACACACATATCAAGGTCTAATTATTATTTAGGGTTGAAGGGGTTGAGGTCTTCTTGTATTTTTATTAAACTAACTAAATAGACTTAAAAATATGTTTTTTATATAATGAAATTATTTCTGTTTACAATAAACAAATTAAATAAAATATAATGAATACTGTATTAAAATATCAAATTTAAAAAGTCGTTATTAAAGTGCGACTACATTTTAGAAAACTTATATATTTTGTTTATTTTTATTTCAATCCAATCATAATATATTATTATAAATATTTCTTATAACTCCGCGTATTAATGTTTAAAAATGTGTTGGGAATATTCATCATGGAAATAAATAATTCGAAATAAGTTTTTACACCTGCCTTTATTTCTACGTGCTATAAATAAAATATTGAATATTTATGAATAATGTAAAATTAAAATCAACACATTTTGGTGGTTTTAGCAAATTAAACGTTTAATAGCCTTCAATATTTATTTGTTTTAGATCTAAAGTATATAAATTAACAATGTAATTTTTTATTTTCGTTTAAAATATTGCAAAATGACTAGTTAATACAATAAACATAATAAGTGTAAATATTTAATTTTTTTATACTGAGAAACTCGGCTAAGGTATAATTTCTATATGTCTCTAACATTTATTTTAATTTTATTAATAATCGTATAACATTGAAAATAATTACTAATTTTCTATTTTTTTATAAATGATTTTTTGAAATAACCAAAAAAATATTTTTTTTTACGATTTTACATTATGAAAGTAAACTAGTTTATTTTTTAAATTATTGCATTAAAATATTAATTTCGTGAAATTTCCAAATACACTTATTAAATACATTAATATTTACCAATATCAATAGATTGTAAAGAAATATTTTTATTGGTTTATCCTTTTTAACATACCTAATAAGTTCGATTTTTTGATACAATAAAAATTATGAAAATATTTTAACAAATATCAGATTATGAAAATATTTTAAATGTTTAAAAAAATTAAATTTATTTGAATAGAAATTACTATACAAAATTGCACAGATATTTGTTATCGAAAAGAGTAAAAGAGATAAGATTAAAATAAAAGTACAGATAACCTTTAAAATTAGATAAAAAGCTTTAATAACACTGGTATTAATATATATATATATATATATATATATATATATATATATATATACAAAAAATAATAATACGATTAACGTTATTTAATAATTTTCTTCAATTTTATTTTTAATTAAATTTTATAATTTTTATGAGTATTTATTGTTGACGTAATATGTTTATATATATATGTAAAGTAAAACATTTTACAAATTCTTATATGTTGAAGGAAAAGGAAAGACATAAATGCTTTTATTAAAAAGTAAGAAAATACTTTTTAAAGCAAGTGTGACTTATACATAAATACTGATGATAACTAACCACTCGCTAACGTAAAAAAACAAATCGAAGTACCATATCATTCAAGTTGCATACATGTAGAAAACATTCCACACAGAATAATGGTAAGGAATTTATGATTTAATACAAATACATTCATTTAGATAATGTTTGCAAGTTGAGACAGATTTCATATGAAAATGTGATTTTCTCCAAGCTGTATTTACACATAAGTATACCTTTAAAAGGTAAATGAAATTCTTGCTGGTTTACTTTGAATATCATAACATTTCTATAATATTCCGTACAACTCATATTTGATACAAATAAAATTTAATTTATCTCAGATAACATTCTATTTAATTAAAATTGGGTTAATTAAATTGGTTAATTTTACATAAATGGAATTTATTTTAAGTAGTACTCACAGTTGAAACAAAATGTGTATAAATAGAAATTATTTATTATCGACAACATCAATTTAATAATCAAAGTGCACAACTCTACTTTTTAATTACTTTGAACTCCATTAATATTTATTATTTAAGTAAAAATTGATTTTGTAATTGAAATATTTCTTTATAAAGATGATTATGATTTATTTTTAAACTGTTACAAATTCACTTTCACACAAAAAAATTATTACCCCCAACACCACAAAATATTAGAAAATATTCAATAGCCACTTGTTACTCACTTCCTGGTTTATAACAACAATAGGCTAATGCGAATTTCGATGACGTTGTCATCATCGTCAAAAGGTTGTGGTATAAAATCTGATTTTATCACACATTTCTTTGAGGATTTTAACATCGTCATCGAAATGTACATTAGTCTATTGTTATAAACCACAGAATGAACAATAAGTGATTATTGAACACTTTCTAATATCTTGTAGTGTTGAGACTAATAATTCATTTGTGTAAAAAATAGTATTTTCAAATTTATAAGTGAATTTTAATATGCATTTAATTAGTACAACTGCAACAACTACATTTTAAATTACAAATCTCTCAATAAAAAATCATTTTTTGAAAAAAAATATTATGAAGTCTTTGTATCATTTTAAATATCTTCGCTGAATTGTTAATTTGTTATGTATTAAATTTAATGACTTTGTATTCATTGTTTTATACATAAACTTTGATGTTAGATATTCATTTAATTTCATTTTTTTATGAAAGTAAATGAATAACGAACATCAAAGACATATTAACAAATATATATACTATGGTGACAGAAGTAAATAGATACCTTACATAATACACGTCTGAACTTGTAAACATCAATTCATGTTTTTTTTAAAAAAAAATCAACGCTGCAAAATATATAGACATTTTAAAAAAGAGATTACTGTCACTCTTTACGGAAAATATAATATTTTACAAAAAGAAAGATATCTATTTACGGAAGATGGCGCTCCTTGCCATAAGGAAAAAATCTCGGTAGCTTGGAAAGCGAAAGAAGAGGTATCCATTCTGTCGTGGTTGGGTCAGTCGCCCGATATGAATCCTATTGAGATTGTTTGACATATATTTCAAACAAATACGCGCAAGAGATCTCATCGACCCAGTAATATTTGCGAATTATTTGAAACATTAAGAACGGAATGGCGAAGTCTACCTGAGAAGACGATTGATGGCCTAATAGGTTCTCTTTCGAATTGAGTAAAATCCTTAGATGTGACGAGAGGAAATGCTACTAAATACTAAAAAATTAAGTTTATTTATGTTAAATTAATATATTTCGAAATAAATATGTTTTTTAAATATATAATGACTATTTACTTTTGTCACCCTAATGTACGTATGTGTGTGTGTGTGTGTGTGTGTGTATATATATATATATATATATATATATATATATATATATATATATTTGTATGTATGTATATTTTCAATTAGGTTTATTATTTTTTATTCAAATTATTTCAAGTAGTCTAACCACTTGACTTCTGAATAAAAGATCATTTATATCATAATCCCAGTTCAGAATTATGACAGATTGATCAATGTTTTGTTTTAGCCTGTCAACATAATAAATTCATATTTCACTTTTAATAAACGCGCAATTTATACAAACAGAGTTAATTAAAGTAATAATATAAACACTGAAGATAAACACTGATATACTATAATGATTTTTTAAAAAGATTTTTACCCAAAAACATTTTTCTAAGTACATGATTGCATTTCAAGTGAAATTCATTACACACTAAAAATTCACCTTTATGAAAATATTAAATTATTTATAACATTTTGATTTTTATTTATATTTTAAATAATTAATAAAAAAACTAAAGATGTATTGAGCCTCACATAAATAATATTTTGATTTTTTAAAAATCAAAACAACTATTTTACAATATATTACATACTACTAATTATATATACGAGGGTCGTTTGATAAGTATGATAAATTTATTTATTGTTTAATTTAATTCATTAATTAATTAATTTAATTTATCAATTTAGTTTTTCTCATTTTTTTGCCATACTTATCAAACGATCCTCGTATGTATGTATATATATAAATATATATATATATATATGTATGTGTGTGTGTGTATGCGTGCACGTGCGCCAGTGCATGTGTGTACGTATGTATGTACATATGTATGCAAGTTTGTGTCTATATACCTGAATGTGTTTTTGTGAATATGAATATTATATTGTCTACGTTAATTAATTTCACGCGATGATTTTTTTGTTAATAATAAATTCTATATTGAATAATATTTGAAAACATAAAAATGAAACACAATTTAAATAAAAAAATTAAATAAGTTCTTTAATAATTAACCATCTTTATGATGTCATAAAATTGTATGTAATAATCTCTTAATAAATATACGTTCTGCTTTATGTACAATTAACACCACATTTTAATTATTCGAAAACGAATTTTATATATTTTTGGTATGCTCGTATACATCAAGAATATACATAATATATTCCATAAAAGAATATTAAATTGTCTTTATTATTTACGGTTCGAATTTAAATTTCAAATAAATATGTATACTTCATTTAGTTACTAACAAAAATAATCTCACAAAAACATATACAAAAATTAATTTACATAAACACTCTTCCTTTCAAATTATCGGTTTCAATTCATCCAAATTTGCACTCTCAGTAGCTTGAATATAACTTTTGAACTCTAACTTATTTCTATATAGGATAATTTGCAAAAAATATACTTTCATCTAAATTAAGACTTCATCGTTTAGAATTCTGATTCAATTGGAATGTCTAAGAATTTATTAATCTTCTATTGAAATAAACAAATTGTTTTATATCATATAATCAAAACATAATATAACACTTTATGAATTGATTATATATATATATATATATATATATATATATATATATATATATATTTATATATATATATACATTTTCTCTCATTTATACATTTTTTTTAGTTATATACATTGAGAAACTTAAAAAAATCAAAATTAAATAACTAAATTTGATACCATTTTAATAGAAAAAAAATTTTATACTACTATTTTATGAATAAACATAATATTTATTATAATCGAAAAAATAATTTTGAATATTTTATTTCCAAATATTTGTTTGAAGAAGTTAATTAATGCTTAAAAGCATCCTTAACAAAATATTTTTACGTCATTTTATTGAGCATATATATTTAGATATTAGGATTAACGATAAATTATTACTTTTTAAAAGTAAACTTTTAAATAAAGCCTTCTAAAAATCAATTGTCAACCTTAAACCTTTATTTTATAACTGTAAGATAAGTTATTTGAATTAAATCTTAGTTTTTATACATATTTCGCAAAATATTGTATTAATGTACAATATATATTCGACATCCAAAATAAAGTATTTATTATTTTTTTTCGACATTCGGTAGGTTGAAATAAAATAAAACATTTTTTTTATTAATATTTCCAAGACTTCTTCAAATGTATTTAATTTCATCTGAAAAAAATTATTCCTTTTTCTTAGAATTGTTTATTTTCTTACCTGTTTTTCCTTTGTTTTAATATCTTTTTTTATTGTTCACTTCTTTATTATTTTGTATTCCTTTACAGCTATTTTTAACTTTACTTAATATAAATATCGACTATAAGAATTAATATAAAATTCTTAAAAAATGGAAATACTCTTAATACCATATCGCTTAGAGTAAATATTTTCTTTTGAATATATTATTTTAACACAAATAAATCACTCACTTCCATATCACATGCTCTATTAAACTGTTCAATAGTTCAGTCTATTGCTGATGCATATTCTGATAAACGTAAATATTGAATTATATAATTTAAACTTTATAATGCAGCTATCCAGAAAATAAAGTGAACAATAAGTTATTATTTAACAGTGGTGTTAACGTGAACGGGTTATTTGTGTTAAAGTAAATTTACGACAGTATCAAAACAATGTATTAAATATTTTAATTTTAATATTATTTTTATGTTATGTAATAATTTTTTTGGGTTTCATTCTGAATGTTCATTATTGAATATTGTATTTTGTTACTAAAATATGTATAACAAATGCAAACTTTTTTATATTTCATGTAACTTTAATTTTTCATTATTTAGTTGATATATTCTTTTTTCATATTTAATATATATTTTTGTCATTATATTATATTCAGTTGTTATTCATAATTTTTTTATTTTCAACACCCACCTATATTTAAATTTTATTTTTCATGTTATTTAATAATTTATTATTTTGTTTCTATTTATTTTATATAATAACGCCATATTTACTTATAAGGGTATTACATTTTTTTATAACAATAATGTCTTTAAAACTTAACTATTACATTTTTCAACTTTTATTAATTTTTTTGGTGAAAGTTTTTTTATTTTGTATATATCACAAAGAAATATAAAAATATGCATGTCAGAAACAATACATAGGAACATAATAATAAATGAATGAAATAGAAAAAAATAAAAGTTATGGACGTTATAACAAGAATGAAAATTTGAAAATAGAAATAGGTCAGTCCTATATCAAGAAAAGAAGATCATCGATAGAATAGAAAATAGTGATTTGGAATTCAAAAACATAAAAATACCAAAGAAAACACCTTCATACAGATGAAACAAAAACTTCTTTTATTCAAAAGTGCATATTAAGAGGCTGATGGCTTATATATATATATATATATGAATAATATGTACTTATTACTAGTTTATTATTAGGTTATGTATTATGAAATGTCGGGTTATTCAAAAAGAAACAGATGAGAAATCCGACATTGCATATTACATAACCTAATATATTATATACTTATTTAACTTAATTACAGTAATAATGTTTGTTGGAGTATTATAATAATTTTAAAAAACATCAAAGAAGTTTTACCGAAAAAAATATTATATTCTAAAAATTATATTAATTACTATTTAATAAAAGAAATATTGTTATAATAACATTTTAGTAAAAGGTAAAAACACTAAAAGTAATTTATTGTTCATTGCGATAGCTTTACGTTCACCTTCAATAATTATTTAACGTTTCACTATTAATATCTGTACAACTTCATTTCTATTAAATATTTATTGGAAGCAAATATAGCGTTGTAAACTATATGAACAATTTATAATTGTATAAATTTTGTATTGAAACCTTTTAAATGTGTGTATATGTTCAATTATAGAATTTTATATACATATATATATTTATAATTAATTATTGGTCTAGTGATTTTCTTGATGTTTTCATATAATAAACAACATTTAGGTCACTGATTTATTAGTGAAATATTGTAATACCTCTATACTTATTATAAGAAAAAAAAATATTTTTTTACTATAATTTAATTGATTAATATATATATATATATATATATATATATATATATATATATATATAATAGAGACAGGTATATATATAAAATAGAAATATTCTTATTTTAACACACTATTTAATATAATCATTTAAATATAAGACAAAAATGAAATTTTTATTTTTTTTATATTTCAATCAAAAATTAATATAATTTTACTAAAAAAAAGTAAATAAAAGAATATTAAAAAATTGAAATATGAAATATCTTTCCTAAATATAATTTTAGTTTATCAATAAATAATAAATGTACATAAAAGTGGTAAAATGTTATTGTTAACGCATTTTTAACTTCAAAATAAATTTGAAAGCGAAAATACTGAACCAAATATACTAATAATTTACTTCACATTTAATACTGCCTTTGAGTATAAATTTAAATTGTAATCAATTAGAAAATTACCTGTACAACATGAAAACATTTTCAAAGTACTTATCAAAAAAAATAAACGTTAATTATAAATGACACAAATCAAGATAAAAATAAAATATGAAAAATGGCACATTTTTTTAAATTTATTATAAATTAAAAGCTCTAAATAACTTGATGTAAAAAATAAAGAAAAGTCATAATCTAATTTAATAAAAATTTCCAAAATTAAAATTCATATCTTTATATCAAGTGAGGAGTTTTATTAAAAATTCTTATATTATTTTTAATTGTTTTTAATACTATTGTTTTCATGGAAAAGATAGGTTGAAATATTTATTAACAAGAGTGAAATAATATTGTAATTACAATATTAATTAAATATGTTAAAATCAGACAATTTTAATATTAAATATAATTACATAAACTACTCTAAGTGCATAAAGATAAAATACTCGTTTAAAATCTCTTAATTGCCGATAAACATTATGGTAACTATTTAAAGGTACGTAATTAAATATTTATGCAAAGCTTAACTTTGTTATGTATACTAAATTCAAAATCACATATATACATATATATATATATATAAATATATATATCATATAAACTTTGTTATATATATATATGCTATATATAAATATATATATATAAATATATATATATATATATATATATATATATACATACATATATATATATATATATATATATATATATATATATATATATATATATATATATATATATATATATATATATATATATATATATATATATATAAATATATATATAAATATGCCAATTAAAATAGAAGGTTAAACCAATTCATAAATTATCTGTCTACTTATAACACATATTTTTTAATTATTTTTTTTGAATATTGAAACTAATAATGTTTCTTTTTAACAAAATAATAATAAAAAAAATTAAACGGATATTTTATATCAATTTATAAAATATAAGCACTTTTTTAAAACTAGATTCTATATAATAATATCCACTTAATTATATTTTACAGATTTTTCTTGTTAAATCACATACAAAACTTTGTATTCTTCTATCCTTTTCATTTCTCTATATGTTCTAAAGTGAATTTATTCTTTTATTTTATTAAGAACAATTTCTTCAATTTAATTTTTCACTACATTTTTCTTAAAAAACATTTTTTTAAAGTAGCTTTTAAAGATTTTAAATATTATTTCAATTTATTTAATAATGTATGTTTTTTTGATAATTTCATATTTAATTTTGAAACTAATACATATATATATATATATATATATATATAACTATTAATTTTAATCTCTCCCATACCAATACTAAATAAAATATTCTTCTAAATTCTTCCAATTTGAATAATTAATTGTTCTGTTTCCCATAAATATCTATGAAATCTGAATAGATATTTTCATTTGCAAATAATATTTTTTTTTATATCTATCTTTTCTACATTGACCAAATATATATTTTTTAATCAGTGTTAAATATTCGATTTATTTATTAATTTACATTGTTTAAACTTATTCCATTTCATCCAGTTTAACCACCTTTTTTGTTTCTTTCTCAATAAAAGATCAATCGTTATCAACTACCTTGTCTCAATAAATCATAAATTATTAGCGTTACTCTTAAGAAAAAAATGCCACTTTAATTTTATAAAAGTTTATTATACATTTTAATATATAATATAAAAATTTCAATAGTAAAGTAAAATTCTCCAAGTTCAAAAGGAAAAACAACTCTGTATCATATGTTATCTTCTATCCCAATCTAAACGATAAAATTTGCTTTCATTGGTAAAACAAACTTTATAAACAACACTGTTTCAAACATTCATATATGTATTTATATATCTCTTGGCAAATTTCCCATGTTTGTCTCAATTAATGTTACTAATAAAAATTTTTCTATCTATTCCATTTTTATAGTAATATCTATTCAAAGAGTTACTTTCTATTTCTTACTGTTAACATTTTTTTTAATTATAATATATATATATATATATATATATATATATATATATATATATTAATGTCTATTATACAAAAAATGAAATATCAATATCCAATATTTATTCATTTGTATAAGCAACAAACATTTATTTCTTCACATTAGCTATCAATACAAAAGAAAATTACAATTCCAAAAAATTAATTTCCATGTTTTCATATAATACAAAAATAAGTATTATTTTCTTAATAAATGATTGTTAATATCATTTATTCCTTATATTTTAAAGACTTGAATATAATAAATTAATAAATTTATATTATAATAAGTTATATTATATTTAGAACATATAGCGTTTTATTTTAATATTTTTCATTTTCTACTATTAACTAGTCTTAAAATTAAAAAGCAAAAATGACAACAAAAGATAGTGACAGTAATATTAAAAGAGAATAATAGTTTTTGTCACTAAATTTTAGTTGTTGATAATTAAACTGATTTTCCATATAGGAAAAATGTTATTAATTCAAGACACATGTTTAAATAATCTAAACTTTAAATAAAATTCTAGTGGTATAAACAAGAAATTAATAACGAAATATTCCTACATTCATAACATCATTGAATTAATTTAGAGTTATACGAAAAATATAATCTTTGATATTCGAAAATCATTCACAGTTAAAGCTTGAATTACAAGAGAAGATCGAATAAATAACATTACCACAATTTTCAGAATAAAATTCAATAGCTGTCGATAAAATATGTTCGTTTAAAGTTGTAATGTACATTCTTGACAACAAATAATCGAACAGTTTACACTGAAAGTTTCTTTCAAATAAAATTTAAATAACGTATTACATTGAAGTGAATCAATAAATTTTACTCACCAAAAAAACAACAACAGAAGACTGCAGAGTACAATGTGATGAAAATAGCACGTATTTCGATCCTATCAAATATGTAATCCTCTAAAGCTGTCTCGTTTTGATCGCCGAACTCTTGTTGAAATAGGATATTTCCTGCTTGAGACGTATCAGCAGTTGTATCTCTTGTCAATGAACTTTCACTGATATTCATGAAACGTGATGTCATATCTGTAAAGTTAGTTTCAATAACAATCGATTTTATGCGATGAATAATATATCAATATATTTTTTATCAATAGATTTACACATATGCATTTGAACTTTAAAAATATATAAATTCATATTATAAATATATATATATATATATATAAATTCTAATCTGTTATAATTTATAATTTATGTTCACATGTATATTAAGTTAGTGGAGAATCTATTTAACTTTTTACAATTCGGATAAAATGATTTTTATAACACCGTTATAGTGTGGACAAAATTCAATCAAAAATAATGATTAATGAATATGACTAAAACATAATCAATAAAAATAATGAATGAAAAAAACATAAGTTTTAATCACAAATATAAAATCAAGTACATTTTAATCTGATCAATGTTTAATTGTTAATCATTAGTCAGATAGTTTAAGTAACCATTTTATATTTTAAATTTTTTTTTAAATATTTTAAATAGAGAATTTCATA
The DNA here is from genome assembly GCA_029203775.1 of Neoneuromus ignobilis. Lineage (NCBI taxonomy): Eukaryota > Metazoa > Arthropoda > Insecta > Megaloptera > Corydalidae > Neoneuromus > Neoneuromus ignobilis. Next base: position 32,952,294 of record CP092087.1, read on the forward strand.
AATAGATAATAAATCGCAAGAAAGTTCATGGTCGAACTGAGTGTTAATATTAGTTTACAGTTTATATTATACATGCGAAGATTGAAAGGTACAAATTGATGGCATTAATGTTTAAATTTCTTACTTATCCAAAGGTCAAATTAAATGATACAAAAATGTTATATTTCACCAAGATTATGTTTGTAGTTATAAACAAGAAAATTAAAGATTATGTTTGTAGTCAAAGAAAATTAAAGATTTTGATTGAAAAATTCTTATACATCCCTTTCTGTATTCACTTGATCTGACAACTTCGACCTATCATTTATTCCAATCATTACAAATGTATATTAATGATAATTTATTAATATGAAGAATTAAAATCACTTATCAATGACTTCTTTTTACCAAAATCAATATCATTTTTAGTGATAAAATACTTAAACTTTCTAACAGATCGTATATTGTAATAATAAATAATTTAAATTGTATATGGTCATCAGATGTGTGTTTTATTAAAAAGAAACATGTGTACACAGCGCTATGTCTAGGGAAACATGGGTATAGCATTTTTTGTTACTTTTCAGTAAAACACGAATCTAGGCGTCACATTTAGATGACCTTATAATCGAATAAATAAAAAAGTAACATATGAAAAACATCATATATTATTTCATACATTGAAACTGAAATGACTTACAAAACCCAACTTATATATATATATATATATATATATATATATATATATATATATATATATATATATAAACAGTGTTTTAAAAACAGCGTTGAACCATTATAACATAGTATAATCCAAAAATGAAGCCAATCCTTTTATATTAGAGTACTTTGAAAAGTTTTTGATATAACACAATACAAACATATTAAAGGGATTTTCCATAACTCAGAAAGACAAAAAAGTATTCATATTATATATACACAACGTGATGTATGAAACACAAAAATTAAAACGAAACTGACATCTGATAGATATCAACTTTTTTGTTAACATGGTTTTGAATATCATAGAACAAATGTACAATTATGTTATAAAAACGATTCATCTATTTGTGTGTGTATGTGTATATATATATATATATATATATATATATATATATATATATATATATATATATATATGGTAGTCCAAATTAGACTGAAGTATTTAAATATACATTTACTTGCGCATTAACATTTATTATTCTTTAATTTTATTTAGATCACGTATATATACGAGTATATATATATATATATATATATATATATATATATATATATATATATATATATATATATATATATATATATATATATATATGTATATATATCGGAGATATATATATATATATATATATATATATATGATCTTTATGTAAATTATAGAAAGGTAAGTTTGTTTAATTGTCATTAATAATGATATTTATACTTTTAAATATAATATAACGTAAGGTCTAATACTTTCTGAAAATGTATACTATGTGTAGAATAATTAAACAAGTTACTCTCTTATATACAATTGAAATATAAATCACAATTATAATATAAAATTTATTCAGAATTCTATTCATTAATTTCAATTTAAATACATAAATAGAATTATAGTTATTATTTTTCTATACGTAATAAAATATGTAAACACAAATTATTTAAGATAAAATAAAGACATATCATTTGAACATTTTTTTTTGAAAGTAGAATGGTAATTTTGATTTTTTTAATGAAATAAATTATTTTTCTGTATAATTTTTTCAATATTTTTTTTTTGTTTAAATTAAAGGAATATAAATATTCAAAAATAAATATTTTGAAAATTTGCTTCTGTTTAAAGTTTATGTCGTTAAGTAAGTTATTTGATTATTGGCTAACGATTATTTTTCAAACTATTGAGATACATATAATAATATACCATACAATGTTTCATTAAAATTATTGAAGAATGTTGTCAATATAATTATTGGAATATTCAGATGTATTTTTGTTGTTTGTTTTTCAAACATGTATATCATCAGAAACAATAATAATGTTTGAAAATGAAAATATTTCATAATTATTACATTTAAACAAACAATATTATACTTGAAAATAAAAAATATACATAAAATGTATAAAAGGATTTTATTTATAAAATGAAGGAGAACCATTAAATTTATTTAGACATTATTTTGAGAAATAATTCTTAAAAAAAATCATTATTACATAGCAATAATATCAGATATAAAATAATAAATAACATTTACTTTTTTTAAAAACATCATATTTCACTTTTTAAAACATAATACTTTTCATTTTCATTTTAACAAATACTTGGATAACAAACATACAATAATTGAATTTAATGCTTCTCTATTCATTATATTGAAATATTCATTTATTTCGCTATCAAAAGTTTAAAACTTACAACATATTTTTTACTGTGCGTTATATATAATTTAATTCATTTTAATAAAAAATTCGAATCGTCATCAAAACTACTTGACTTTTTTTAAAAAATGGAACGTATATTTATAAACTTATATTTTTTCAAACAAATAACTGAAGAATGTGAGTAATATAGAGTGGCTCAAATTATATATTTAGATTTTAATCTCAATAAACGTCATAAATATTCATTTAATAAATTTTGTTACTATTAAACTTTATACTCTATGTAAAATTAAAATAAGATAATAATTTTACATTAAAAATTAAAAAAAATTAATTGGGTATAACCGTCTAAAAAAAATATTAATTTACAAAAATATTCAGCTTGTTTCAATTGATTTTATAGATTTGGATAATTATATTTGTGAATACAAAAAATAATGTATTATAAAGATCGGTAAGTAAACATTCATGAAATTAATCTGTACCGTATATTATAGGATACATTACTAATTTTATTTGTATCTTGTATGTATTTATAGTACTGAAATTACCTATACTCAAATTGATCTCTTTTTAAATTTAATATAACTTTATATATATATATATATATATATATATATATATATATATATATATATATATATTTGAAGTTATTATACTTGCTGATTTTATAATATGAAAAAATGCAAATTTTAAAATAAAATAATTAAAATTATTAGTATAAATATATGTAATTTTTAAAAAAATGTCAGTAACAATTTTGTATTATTTTAATAAATCACTCATTTAAACCTTACTTTTATTGAGTGCTAAATTTCAAATCCACTCATATTTAATGTATAATCTACATTGTAATACCCGTCTACATTATTCAAATAACGTATTGTTTTACATTACTGAAATAAATTTTGTATATTTTGGTCTAACAATATTCTGTAGCATAAACTGTCAATGAAAAACGTGATAATATCTATATTTTCCTTCCAAACTGAAGGAGTATCAAGATATAGTGTTTAATCAGTGTCTAAAATAAACAACGATAGTAGCTCCTACAGGAAATACCTTTCCGTAACAACAGTTTCATTATTGTATTTATAACAACATGCTTATAGTATATAAACACGTTCCACGCGACGTAGACTGCATTTGTCCTTAGAACTCTCAGTTCAGGTCGTTTTATATTTTTATTACTAAATGAAACATTATCATAAAAGATTCTATTGCATAAAAGCATGTTTTTATGCATAAATATTATTCACAATACAATTGTATTGTGGGATGCATAAGCCCTATTTTGCTTAATAATTTTTTATCTTAAATTTCATGTCAACTTTCATTATTAAGTTCTTCGTGTAATTATATTTAATCTAACAAGCATCCTAGTACAATCGTTGTAAACTAAAACTTTAAAGTTGTTTATTACATAGTATTAGTCTCCACCTTTTCACTCTACAAGTTTACGAAATTCATGTAACTAAATTATACGAAAATATGAAGCACTGTTTATAATATTTTGAACATATAAATCAGAATTAGAATATATACAGAAATTTATAAATTGTAGTCATATTCAATGACATAACATTCAATAACAACATAAATAAAATAACAAAAGTAAAATATTACATGATAAAATTAAAAATTGTCTGTTAACATGATGTTTAATATCAAAATAAAAATACAAGATCAAAAAAGCTTAATTGTAAACAATACACTTTAGTTTTTCCGTATTACACATGACAGTCTTAAAATTTTGTCAAAGATGTAGATATAAATAACGAATTTTATAGTACTTCTGAGTATGTTTTTTATCAATTTGAACATTTTTTATTATGCAATATATATAAGCATATATATATATATATATATATATATATATATATATATATATATATATATATATATATATATATATAAACATCATTGTCACAAAAGCCCATATCATCCTACTGCTAAGCGAAAGATTCACAGAACATCACTGGTTCTTCTTTTATGATTTCTGAAAATTCTTCCATTATTCTCAGTCCGAGTATAATCTTACTCAACCTTACCTCCTCTATAATTCACACTTCATCCTATTATCTTTGAAGAGGTCTCTTTGTCTCTTTTTACAATTCCATAATGATTTTTGTCCATCTATTTTCTTCTTTTCCTACTATATATCTTGTCCGATATATATATATATATATATATATATATATATATATATATATATATATATATATAACGTTAAACTATTATCAAAGTAAAAAAATATATTTAATACTTTATTTAAAAAAATATGTTCAGTATTGTATAACTTAAAAAAATAATATTTTTTTAAAGAAATCTTGTTTGCGAATTAAATTAGGTTCCAGTTATAGTATTCATTTAAATACCTTGGAGAACGTCAAGATATATTATACATCTGAAATAATATTCAATATTAAATCTGTGTTATAACATGAAATGAATAAATAGTATTAACATAATAAATAGTATCCAAATGAGATATTAAATATGAATGAAATTCAAACTTATATTTGAATTCCAACATCTTGTGATATATATTCACAAATAAACGTAATTATACAATTATCTATATATGTACGAATACAGTATGTATGTATATATATATATATATATATATATATATATATATACATATATATATATACATATGCGAAATATAAGGAGATATTTGCCAACCTATATATATATAATTAAATATGATTTTTAATTATTCAATATAAAAAAACGATATTAATTTATAAAGAATAAGACTTGTTCGAAATGTATTTAAATTTCTATGAGCAATATAAAAACAAGAAATAAATTGAATTCACAAATTCGATTTAATCACAAATAACGATTAGATATATATATATATATATATATAATTATTTTTAAATTTTAAAGAAATATTTTTAAAATATATCCCTATGAAAAGAGTAAATTGTTAAGATATATTATATGTCAACATTTTTTTTTATTTTCATCTCTCATTACATCTACATACATTGCACTGCAATATTATAATATTTCGAATTAAATATATAAAGTACATTTTATTAATGAACTAGTGGTTTCAAACAAATAATCCGGAATTTATTTTGATAATATGTATATTTTATCGAAACAAACATGAATCAAAATTACCGCATTAATTTACTACTATTTTCAAAATCAAAAATGTGATTCATTAAAAATTAACTCCTTAAAAATAAAATTATATAGAAATAGTTTTTAAAAATACCCAAAGTAAATTTTAACACCAATTAGTATTTATTTTTATCAAATAATTATAGTACCTTCAATTTACTAAATAACTATTTTTAACTAGGAATATCTTATAGAAAAAATAAAATCAGTAAAAGTTATAAATATAAACAAAAAATCAATATTTTATATCAAAGAATATCTAAAAAGTAATACTCAAAGTTATACTTCTTCTTTGTAATATCATAAATTAAACAAAATAAAAAAAACAATCACAAAATCAATAAAAATTATTATTATTTTTTTATTTTTACGAGAATATTTATTTGTAAAGGATAATTGTTTAATTGAATATGCTTAACATTTTTTATATTTTATTATATTCTATTCCTTACATCATTAAATGTATTTAAATAAAACTTATTCACACTATGAATAAATTTCTATGAATACAATTCAACATCTAAAAAGCTATTACAATTTATGTATACATAAATTATTATATTTTAACAAAAAAATAAATGTAAGATTTGTTATTTTCAACTTGCAGGACACATTTTTATGGATGCATATAAAAGCAAATAATAACAATGGTCATACATTTTATTTAATTTTCAACTATGGATTTTTATCGACTGATTTAATTTAGAAATTTATTCCAATTAAATAATATATATTTTAAAGTTGAAATTACAGCATCTGATTTATGTAAATATCTAAAGATCAAATTACACTTTTCTTTATCATTGAATAAACATATTCCAAATATTATCAGTAAAGCTAATAAAAACGTAAATTTTATAAAAAGAATAATTGATGTAGTAAAGTTGTTGAAAAAATACATTTAACTTTTTTTAATAAAACATTTATTTGCGGGAGTATATAGAATCCAAATTCAATAATGAACAAACGAAACATAAATAATTCAAATAAAGGTTATTCATTTCTTGTTAAATAAATACTTCAGAAAAAATAATCCTAATAAAATTATTAAGCACTCATATGAGAATATTTTAAAAGTAAACAAATGCTTTTAAAGCTTTTATGAAATACCTGGATGAGATAATTTTAATTAAAAACATTTTATTTTTTCTATAGCAGAAATGATCATGCATTAAAAATGAAGTTAGGAAGTTACGAAAATAAACTGTGGAAAATTCAATTTTTCACGAATATCTTTGGTCTTGAAATTCTCATCATTCCAATTTTTTATTGTACTGCATTCATTAATTAGGACTTTTAAAAATCAAATTAAGAAAGACAAAAATAAAAGTATTAATTCTACACTAAAAAGTTATCAATACTAAGATTTGTTTTAAAATTATAAACCCTGCTACCGGACTATCTTCAGCAGGGGTATTACCATATTATATATATATATATATATATATATATATATATACGATGAAATTTAATAAAAATACAATAATAATTTGTATGTAAAAAATTGTTATCTGTTAGTGATTTAACTGTGAATCAATTAAAACTGAAATTATAAATAATTTTTACATATATTGTGTGCTACTATAACCGTGAATTAAAGTTTAACCAACATAGTACACAAATTTTATATTATTCAAATAAAATTATTTTTAATAAAAATATAAATTTTAAATCAGTTTTGTGAAGAAAATTGAAATTCACTTTTCCTTCTAAAAAAATAGAAATTTTTAATTGAAATTAATATTTTTTTATTGATTCCATAGTCATTAACATTTTTTTACAGGTTATTAGTCTGTAAAAAAATTACCAAATATACTTCTGTTACATTATTAAATAATACATAACAAGATTAATATATTATATAATGAATATCAATTTGTAGATGGCTACATACAAACATAAAACACAAATAGTTATATTATAATATTCTATATATTTTTCAATAAAAAAATAAATACAAATATATGTATATATATTCTCAGTTTTAACAAAAAAATGTTTTTACTATCTACTAGTATTTTATATTATACTATGACAAATATTATATTAAAAAGTCAGTTTTTATTTGATTCACAGTAAAATCACGAAAATTTGCACGATCACTCAAGTTGTCATATTTTTTATTAGTCTCTACTTTTATGAAATATATTCAAAATATAAAAAATATATTCACATAAAATACACAAGTATATACACACTGAAGAACACACACAAACACACACACACACATATATATATATATATATATATATATATATATATATATATATATATATATATATATATATATATATATATTCTTAGAAATTAATAATAATCTTTGAGATTTATCTTTCCGAACAATTACTTGCAAATATCTAAATTGGCGAAACATTAATATTAGTTTAGCTGCACTATAATCAATTTTATTTAAATAATTGCAAGTCAACAATAACTTTGTTCATTAATCAATTTCAACCAATATTAACATGAGAAAATCTTATTCTCTAACGAACAATTAACCAAAGTAGTTTCATTTTAGTCTCTTGAGACAGTAAAAAAAACGTACGTAGAATAGTACTCACAATAATGAATTGTGCAAAAAATACTTGAACATGGTTATTTTAAGGCATTTTTCATTTCTAAAAAGATAATCAATATTTTTTATATGTTTATGTATATAAATAAATATTTTTTATATAATCTGAACACAATTCAATACAAATTGAGTAGCAAATTGTAATAATTTGTATATGAAATTTTTAATAAAAATAATCAATTTTAATTTTTAAAATAAAAATGTTAATTATTTTCATTATTATTTAAAATATTTTATTAATTTATTTTTACGAAATTCAAACTGGTCGATATAAACAATTATAATGTTATAAAAAATGTATCAAAAATAAATGTAAAATTTTTTTAAAAAATTACTTTTAAAAAGTACAATTTACTATAAACAACATTTTAATATTCAACAAAAACATTCATATTTCTTTCTTCTATTTATTGAAACCGATCTTTTCTTACATTTTTTTTATCTTAATTTATTATGCGATTGATATTCGGTTTTCAACGATAATATGTCTAGTAAATCCATAGTGTTGAAATATTTTGCATATGTATTTAAATATTTATTCTAAAATAATGTTTTTTTAGCCAATATTTAACAAAATACGAAAGAATTTTAACATAAATAATTATTCACTCTCGACACCACAGGACTTTATAAAAATATTAAAATTCCGCTCATTATACATTATATTTACTAATGTGCATTTAAATGATTATAGCATCAATATCAGATCGTTGCATTATTAAAAACAATATAAAATTTTTCGATATAAACTGAAAAATATTCTAATATTTTTTATATACTATTAACGAATTCTACTAATAATTTAAACTGCATAAAGTAAAATAATCTATTTTAAATCATATTTTCAGTTGCTTTTATTTTTCATATTTTAACAAATTGAAATAATATAAAATTTATAAATGTTACACTATATAAACTTTTTTTAAAAATATATACATATATATATATATATATATATATATAAAATCATTTATCGTAAATGTATAAGTAATGTCTCACAATTTTTAAACAACTGTTGTAAATCTCCGCACTTGACATAACATTGTATCATAATACTTTTAGAATCTAGAATATTATAATAAACAAAATATATAATCATTTTTATTATAATTTTTTTTTAAAAAAAAACAAAAATGTAAGAAACACATTAAAAATAATCACTATTACTTTTCTAATATTAAGTGTTCCAAAAAGAAAATAATTAAATATTTAAAAAATTGAAATAATTCAAATTAGTTGTCTTGAAAACCCGATATATTCAATAGAGGTAAGTAATAATTCAAATATATAAAATAATATTATTTCTTTTACATATTAGTTCATGATTTGTAATTAGACAATTTTTGAAAAAAAATTCCTTAAAAACATGATATTTTGAATTTGTTTGAGAGCAGTAATACTAATATAATAATTACAGTTATAACTCTTTGTTTAAATATAAACATTTGTAACATTGTCATAAATCTTTCACACAAAAAAAAATATCATTGCCAACCCCACAATATATTAAAAAATGTCACATATTTCATTTCAATAATCCATTTATATTTTAAACTTACATTTAAAATAAATAACATATTTTTGCAACGATAAAACTATTTATTCCAAAATAGAAATAATTAATTATTAAGTAAATAAAAAAATTAATTGATATTCCAATACTTTAATATATATATATATATATATATATATATATATATATATATATATAATAAATTTAAAACAACTATTATACGTATATTAGATGTTAATAATGTTTTGTTAATGTGTAATTATATAGTGTTTCAAACAATAAATTGATGTAAAACAAACACACATAGATACATACATACATACATACATACATACATACATACATACATACATACATACATACATACATACATACATACATACATACATATTCATATACATGCATACATACATACATGCATTATATACATATACATACATACATACATACATGCATACATACATACATACATATACATATCATACATACATGCATACATGCATACATACATCATGCATACATGCATATGCATACATACATACCATACATACATACATATATACATACATGCATACATGCATACATGAATACATGCATACATGCATATATATATACATACATACATATACATGCATACATACATACATACATATACATGCATACATACATACATATACATGCATACATGCATACATTATATACATGCATACATGCATACATACATACATACACATATACATGCATCATACATACATACATACATACATACATACATAATACATGCATACAATACATGCATACATATACATCATACATACATACATACATACATTACATGCATACATGCATACATACATACAATACATACATGATACATATACATATACATGCATACATGCATACATACATACATATACA